>CM053788.1:239940596-240493096 GCA_028749045.1 Cupressus sempervirens | reverse complement strand
TGGAAGAATCCACCTCTCCCTAGTCTTGATTCACTGTGAATCTTATTGTGTAAACCATGTATGATTATGCATGCTTGATGTTCTTTTGGGTTCTGCTTGGTTGTCACCCGATCAGTTATTGGTTTCTTCCATGGTTCTTGATATGAGATTTAGAAGACATTACAAACTCCTTGATTTGGATCATGAAGAAAATTTGATGAAATTATTGAAAATTGGGATTGAGATCCTATTGTAAATTGTATTTTTTTTTAACCTTGTTATATATGGCAACGAAGCCAGGTTTTCTTCCTGATTCTTTCCTAGCTGAGCCTTGAATCAGGTTGATAATAAAATAAGTGATTGAGTAAATTTACTTCTCTTAAAATTTTCGTATCCTATGTTGTCATATGAATGTGTATCAAAGATAAGATGCAACAATGATGTTCAATTATACATGATCCAATTTGTGATGTGTGGTGATGCCTCTATTCATATGGATTGTAGAGAGAGATGTTGCTAATCCATGTAAATGTATGATGTCTTTATCAAGTGTGAAATGATTTAGTTCATGGTTGATTGTGTTGAAAATAAATTTACAAGAACATGTAGGAAGAATTATGTCAAGATATCCAAGCTGCAATTGAAAACATAATAGAGAAATAACTTTGTGTATTTTGTTACTCCTTTCAAAAGGAATGGAGCATTATCATTTTGACCTCTCTTATTGTCTCAAATGCCTTAAGACTAGTTTAGTCATTATGTTGATCCATCAGTTTTATTAGATAGTTAAATGAATACGTAGATGGTTATTTCATGTAATGTGGTATTGTTGAAATGCTTGGCCATTTGAGGTTCATGGAAATAACGAATTAGAAATTCATAAGAGAATGCATACACCTATTGTGGTAATATAATTGCAAAAGAAAAATATACATTGAGTTTCAAGAGAGAGTAGAGAAATTATCAAATAACCCACCTACAGGATTCTGGAATTTGTATGGCAAACACATATTTAGTTGATTCTATTACAGGCTAATAAAATAATAGACTCCTCAATAAAATAATAACTTTAAAAAATAAAAAAAAACAATTCTTAAAAATATATATATATATATATATATATATATATATTTACATCTAAGCTACTAAAGTCTTTTCTCACCATATAAACTTTATGCATTAAGTCCTCCACCCGCTTGAAGCCAGCTCGTAGGAGGGTCATGATGAACCTTTTTGGATTGGTGAGGACGTCAATCTTAGGTGACATCACCCTGTACTTGTGCAGGGGTCGACTTACTTTTTGGAAAGCGCAGAGATTTTTAAAACAAACCATAGCATTTATGTTGAAGACATCCTTAGGGTCGATTGGTGGGAGTACCTATGTTCTAGGCATTGTTGGAGTAGTGTCATCTTATGTGATGATGTCACCTGCCATGCTTTCCCTTTTATGGGCGCCAGTTTTGGGTTGCGTGAAGGTGTGTTTAAAGATTAAATTATGTGTCTCATCCACCTTCCTCACCAATCACTTTCTTAGGGAGCTTTTGGTTGGTGGACTTGCTGTCCCATGTACTTGGGTCAGGTCCACTTGGGTCTGCGTGTTGCAGACCCTCGGGTTGCGTGGGTACATTTGGGATTCGCCCAAGCCCTTCTTGGGTGAGAGGTGTGTAGGGTGGAGAGTAGGGTTTAGGGAAAAATAAAGGGTAGTATAGAAAGTTAGCAATAAGTGTTAGGGGTTAGTAGGTTAGGGTTAACTTGTTAGGTGTAGGTTAGTAGGTTTTTTTTTATTTATTTATTTTAGTTTGAGTTTTATTCAATGTTGTAAACTTTTGTTAGAATGTTAAGGGGTTAAGATAGTTCTAATTAGTTTAAGTTAGATTTGTGTTAGTTTATGAGATGTTAATCTAATTTGCTAAAGTTCTAAGTTAGTCATAAATTAATAAAAGGATTAGATAGCTATTCATTATGTTAAGTTAGTTGTATTGCTTAAAGTTGTAATTTTTAGATATATATATTTTATTTTAGCTTTTAAATTAGTTTAGTTAGTTGTTATATAATTAAATTTAGATTAAATTGGTTTTAGTTAATATTATCTAGTAGTTCTAGTTAGTAAGTAGTTATTTCCGATGAGTAAGGTTTCACTACCTAATTATAAGTAATCATGTTAGTTTAGTCGAGACTTGGTTAGCAATTGTTAAAATTAGACTTTAATTAAAACATTTTAAAAATTAAGTAAAATGGATATTTATTTTGGAAGGTTTCCAATTTCGTAATGTAATTAGTAAATTTAATTTTGGTTAGTAAAATTTTAAATAGTGGAAGATAGTTTGATTTTGATTTATTCATTTTTAGATATTATGGATGTGATCGTCCTCATGGTTATAATTTTAAGACATAATGTAGAGAACCTGTACTTATAATGTTATCTCAATCTCCCCAAACTTAGAGCACGTTTATCATTAATTATTGTTCAAAAAAAATTTGTGTGTGTGTGTGTGTGTCTTGCCTCGTAGTTTGGGCGTGACATTTTGGTATTAGAGCCAGGTTTTCAAACACTAGGAACCTTAAACCATTATGCTTCCTAAACATAACTCAAACTTTTAATTGTGTAGATGTCGCCTGTTACTCGCAACCGGCGAGGCAGAGGTCATAAGATTGGGGATGGTAGAGCGGGGCAGGAGGGTGGACCACCACCACCTCCACCACCGAACCCAAACCAAGACATAATTGATGCACTCCAGACTTTGATCAGTGTACTTCAGCAGAGAGTGGTACCGATAGTTCAGCCAGTCCAGCAGATTCCAGTAGTGGAAGCAGAGGGACCCGGAGGAGGTGGGCCCAGAGTCAGAGAGAGGACTAGGAGTCCCCCACTAAGATAGATAGAAGGTTAGGATGATCACGAGGAAGAGTCCATACACCAGAGAGAACCCCCTTTTGACAGACCTCCTAGGCATGTAGGGGATGACATCAGGGAATTGATTCGACTCGGACCACCCTTGTTTACCGGTACCACTGAGGGTTCAGTAGCAGAGGCATGGTTGCAGAGCTTACAGTGGTGCTTTGGGTTACGCCCTTATGGGAGTAATCTAAAAGCATGATTTGCAGTTCATCAGTTGAGAGGGGATGCCTCCAACTGGTGGCATTAGGAGGAGATCATTGGAGGAGTGAGGATGGACACCCTCACATGGGAATCTTTCCTAGAAAGATTCCGAGAGAGATACTTGTCAGAGCATTTCCGACAAAAGCAGATAGAGGAGTTCCATTCTCTTTATCAGAGAGGCCTTACAGTGGCTCAGTACGAGAGTAGGTTTCTTGAGCTCCTTCCCTATGTGGAATACATGAAGGACGAGAAACTACGGGTGCATCGCTTTATCATGGGTCTGAATTTCTCTCTTTAGGGCCCAGTTAGGATGGCCTTCCCTACCACTTTCAGACAGGCAGTGGAGATAGCACTAGTTGCTGAGGATACTCGAGGGAGGCAGGAGTCACGGGATCGGCCTCAAAACTAAAACTCCTTCCAGCAGAAACCCCCTTGGAAAGGGAATCAGAACTATATAGCAGGGTCCTCTAGGGGCCAACAGTCTCAGTAGCCAAAACCCCAGCAGCAGTAGCAGAAACCTTCTCATGGTTATCAGGGCTCTAAGCCCAAGCAGTGGCAGTCACAAGGTCCTAGGCAGGAGCAGAAAGTACAGGTTCCACAGTCTCAGTCAGTGAAGACTCAGCAGTCTTCTAGGGGAGGGTTTAGCGGCTCTAGCAGATCAGGAGGCCCACAGCAGCCTGGGTCACAGGGTGCACGATCTTATTCTCGCGGACCATGCTACACTTGTGGTGGCCTGGGTCACATAGCTAGGGAGTGTCTGCAGGGACAGGCATCCAGTGGTCAGAGCAGGGCTTTTTCAGAGCCGACAGTTGGTGACATGGGTAGATCCCATAGAGTTTTTGTAGCGGTTGACAACCGCCAGGCTGAGCATCAAGCCACAGTTATCGAGGCTACAGGTATTATACAGGGCCATATGGTTGTAGTTTTATTTGATTCCGGAGCTACTGACTCTTTTATATCTCCATTTGTGGTGGAGCGTTGCGAGCTAGTGGCAGTTAGACAGGATGTTAGTTGGGAGGTAGAGTTAGCCTCAGGAGCTAGAGTGTCAGTTAGTTCCATGGTGCGGAGTTGTCAGATGCAGATTGGAGACATGTCCACTAGGACTGACCTGCGCATTACCCCTCTAGGTTCTTATGATGTTGTCCTTGGCATGGATTGGCTTTGTGCCCACAGCGCCAAGATGGATTATCGACAGAAGAGGGTGGAATGTGTGGATGATAATGGTATCTCTAGGGAGATCCTCGGAGTGAAAAGGCCAGTGTCCCTTCGTATGATTTTCGCTATGCAGTTTAAACGGTGCATGCGAAAGGGTTGTCAGTTATTTGCTATCACTATCAGTGGCCAAGAGGAAGAATCAGAAAGGGAGCCATCCCTTGATGATTTTCCAATCCTTCAAGAGTTTGCAGATGTATTTCCTTCAGAGCTTCCTGGTATGCCTCCACCGCGGGCAGTGGACTTCCACATAGACCTAGTACCAGGAGCTGAGCCAGTTTCGAGAGCACCATATAGGATGACTACTCATGAGCTTAGTGAGCTAAAGGCTCAGTTGGAAGAACTCTTGGAGAAGGGGCATATACGACCTAGTGTGTCACTTTGGGGTGCACCGGTGATTTTCGTCATGAAGAAGGATGGGTCACTAAGGTTGTGTATCGATTATCGACAATTGAACAAGGTGACCATCAAGAACCGATATCCTCTTCCCAGAATCGATGATCTCTTTGACCAGTTGCAGGGTGCCCGAGTATTTTCAAAGATTGACCTAAAGTCGGGTTACCATCAGTTGAGAATTGTGGATAGTGATATCCCCAAGACAGCTTTTCGTACTAGGTATGGCCACTACGAGTTCACCGTGGTACCCTTCGGCCTTACGAATGCTCCAGCTGTATTCATGAGCCTCATGAATGGAGTATTTCGTACCTTTTTGGATAAGTTTGTGATTGTGTTTCTTGATGACATACTGATTTATTCTCATGATGAGAGAGAGCATGAAGAGCACCTGAGACAGGTATTGCAGAGGCTGAGAGAGAATCAGTTGTTTGGCAGCTTGTCAAAGTGTGCATTCTTCAGACCCGAGATATACTATTTGGGTCATGTCATATCGGGTGATGGTGTCTCAGTAGACCCATCAAAGATCAGGGCTATCATGGATTGGCCAGTACCCACCAGTGTTACCGAAGTGAGGAGCTTTATGGGGCTAGCAGGTTACTACCGACGCTTCATTTCAGGATTCTCTAGGTTGGCACACCCCATCACTTCTCTTCAGAGGAAGGGGAAGAAGTACGAGTAGACGGAGAAGTGTGGTAGAGATTTTGAAGAGCTCAAGAGAGCCCTCACGAGTGCACCAATTCTTGCAGTACCAGATCCTGTTGCAGATTTTGTGGTGTGCACCGATGCATCTTTAGATGGTTTAGGAGCAGTCCTTATGCAGGAAGGACGGCCTATTTCCTTTGAGTCTAGGAAGTTGAAGACTCATGAACTCAATTATCCTACTCATGACCTAGAACTAGTAGCAGTGGTTCATGCCTTGGTGAGATGGCGACATTTCCTTCTGGGTCATAGGTTCGAGCTTCATTCTGATCACCAGAGCTTGCAGTACATATTTTCTCAGCCGAACCTTAATGCTAGGCAAAGAAGGTGGATGGAGTTCCTCTATGAGTATGATTTTGATGTTCATTACATCAAGGGAAAGGAGAATGTGGTTGCAGATGCCCTAAGCAGAAGGCGCCATGAACTTTCATCTCTGACTACTTGCACTGACTTGAGAGAGCGGATTTTGCAGCACTTATCAGCTGATGAGCTTTATGCAGAAGTAAGTCAGTTAGTACATTCTTAGAGACCCTTGGAAGGGAAGTTTGTAGAGTATTCTTTGGAGTCCGATGGACTTTTGCGGCATAGGGGACGTATGTATGTACCTTCCATTGGGGGTTTGCGCGAGCTCATTGTACTTGAGGCTCACAGAGCACCTTATGCAGCGCACCCCGGTGTTAAGAAGTTACATGCAGATTTGAGGCAGTTGTATCATTGGCCAGGCATGAGAGTGCAGATTGCTAGCATAATTGCGAGATGCCTCGAGTGCCAGAGGGTGAAGGCGAAGCACCGTCATCCTGGCGGGCTTCTCCAGCCGCATGAGATTCCAGTGTGGAAATGGGACACTATATCTATGGATTTTATTGTTGGTCTTCCTATGTCATCTCGTCGCCATGATGCCATTTTGGTGATAGTTGACACATTGACCAAGGTTGCCCATTTCTCAACTGTGTGTACTACATTTACAGCATGAGACATAGCTCAGGTGTTCTTGCGGGACATTGTTAGACTTCATGGTGTTCCTCGTAAGATCATATCTGACAGAGACTCTTTGTTCACTTCTTCATTTTGGAGAGAGTTGCAGTCAGCTTTGGGCACTGGGCTCAATTTTAGTACAGCGTACCATCCTCAGACCGATGGCCAAACCGAGTGAGTGAATCAGGTTTTGGAGGACATGCTACATATGTACGTGATGGACCATCAGGTCAAATGGGAGGAATACCTTCATCTTGTCGAGTTTGCCTATAACAATGGGCATCATTCTTCCATAGGTATGCCGCCGTATGAGGCTTTGTATGGGAGACCGTGCAGGACACCCTTGAGTTGGGATAGGATCGAGGATCAAGTATCTATTGGGCCCCAGTTGGTAAAGGAGATGGAGCAGCAGGTGACCCTGATTAGACAGTGCCTGAAAGAGGCACAGGATAGGCAGAAGAAGTATGCAGATGCGAAGAGGACAGATCAAGAGTATCAGGTTGGTGATCGAGTGTTCTTGAGGGTACGACCACACAAGAGTCCGATTCGTTTCAGAAAGGGCTCTAAGTTGGCACCCCGGTTTGTTGGGCCGTTCGAGATCCTTGAGAGGATAGGACCTGTTGCATACCGTTTAGCTTTGCCACCTAGCCTGTCACGCATCCACGATGTGTTTCATATTTTAGTACTTAGAGGATACATTTATGACGAGTCTCATATTATTGATTGGGATGCTTTATAGGTGGAGTCAGACGGGCAGCTAGCACTGGAGCCTATCCGCATTATTGCCCGATAGACCCTAGCACTTCGAGGCCGAGAGCTGGACCAGGTTAGGGTCCAATGGGATTGTTACAATGAGGTCACAGCTTCATGGGAGGATGCAGTGCAGATGAAATCTCAGTACCCGTACCTTTTTGATGAACTCCAGGAGGAAGTTCATGCCTAGTGGGGGAGGATGTGAGGCCTCGCCCTGACCCATCGTAGCATAGTGATACATTACTACTATTTTTGTTATCTGCGACTCGAGATGTCGAGACATTATCTGATGCTTAGAACATATTTTATTATTTCATGTTGTGTGATGTTATTTCCAGATATATTTGATGATTGTCATTTAATGATCTTGTATATGTATGTTGACGAAACCAGTAAAATTGAGATTTGATTCAAGATATTTCAATGGTTAAGAATTATGTAGGATGAAGAAACTCTTATTTGATGCATGTTTTAATTTATGAAAATTTTTGATACATATACGTTTATATACATGTGATTTTCAGGACTACTGATGTGTGCAATGAGTGTGCAAATATTTAGCCGAGAAACCCTACGGAGGAACAAAACTAATCTCTATGTGCTAAAATTTGGAAACCCTATTGTCCATAATTATGCTTTTTCAGTGTCGCTTGACACTCGTAAAATGTTTACGTGCTTAATTTGCTAGTTAGAGTTGTTAGATGGACCTATTTTATTCGTAGATTTTATTTTGTCTCTTAACCTCTTTCCTAAGGCCTTTAACATGTTTTTATTCTAACCTAAGGGTATGGGTATGGGTTAGGGGTCTTTTCCAACCCCTAAGCCCCTAGCTTTGACTTTTGAGGGCACTCAAAAAGTCCCTTTTTGCCTTTGTGTGAAAATTGCAAGTGGTTGTCATGAGTTGTCTTACCCCACCTCCTTTTTAGGTTTAACCATGGTGTAGGTTGGGTTAGGAGTTTCTAGAGTGGCTAAGAGGGTGGAGATAGTTATTGCTCTTTTTGGGGTGGTTGAGTTGGAGGCTTATAGGAGGCCTTCCTTTGTTTAGTGGTTGGGGGTTACCCAATCTCTACTTTTAGAGAGGATTTCTTGAAGCTTGAAGGAAGGAGGGATACTCTACTCAAATTGGTTCATTGCCATTACCTCTTTGTGAAGGTAGGAAACTCCCATTTTCCCTTATTCAGTGTTTCTGATTGGTTTCATGTTCTTGTTACCTTGTTATTGTTTTACTGTTGTATGGTTGTGGGTATGTGGGGAAGTTTTGTAAACCTTGTTATTTTGGTTGTTTTCCTTTCTTGTTTATGTTTGAAATTTTGAGTTTCCTTGCATGGGTGTTTTGGTATTACTCACCCTAGGAGAGGGCAGAAGTGACCAATTTTGGGAGAGGTCTGTTTAGTTGGACTCCAACCTGTGTAGAGTCTCTTCTCAGGATGAGAAGAGGGATAAAGGGTAGGGTGTTATGGGCCCCTACCCGTCAGCACAAGCCTAGTATGAGTATGGCAAGTTTAAATGGAAGAACGGAAATTCTTGGTTATTGGCCCCGATTGGGCATCTGAATTGGTGTTGTGCTTGACTTCTCCAGTTGGAAGAATCCACCTCTCCCTAGTCTTGATTCACTGTGAATCTTATTGTGTAAACCATGTATGATTATGCATGCTTGATGTTCTTTTGGGTTCTGCTTGGTTGTCACCCGATCAGTTATTGGTTTCTTCCATGGTTCTTGATATGAGATTTAGAAGACATTACAAACTCCTTGATTTGGATCATGAAGAAAATTTGATGAAATTATTGAAAATTGGGATTGAGATCCTATTGTAAATTGTATTTTTTTTAAACCTTGTTATATATGGCAACGAAGCCAGGTTTTCTTCCTGATTCTTTCTCGGCTGCGCCTTGAATCAGGTTGATAATAAAATAAGTGATTGAGTAAATTTACTTCTCTTAAAATTTTCGTATCCTATGTTGTCATATGAATGTGTATCAAAGATAAGATGCAACAATGATGTTCAATTATACATGATCCAATTTGTGATGTGTGGTGATGCCTCTATTCATATGGATTGTAGAGAGAGATGTTGCTAATCCATGTAAATGTATGATGTCTTTATCAAGTGTGAAATGATTTAGTTCATGGTTGATTGTGTTGAAAATAAATTTACAAGAACATGTAGGAAGAATTATGTCAAGATATCCAAGCTACAATTGAAAACATGATAGAGAAATAACTTTGTGTATTTTGTTACTCCTTTCAAAAGGAATGGAGCATTATCATTTTGACCTCTCTTATTGTCTCAAATGCCTTAAGACTAGTTTAGTCATTATGTTGATCCATCAGTTTTATTAGATAGTTAAATGAATACGTAGATGGTTATTTCATGTAATGTGGTATTGTTGAAATGCTTGGCCATTTGAGGTTCATGGAAATAACAAATTAGAAATTCATAAGAGAATGCATACACCTATTGTGGTAATATAATTGCAAAAGAAAAATATACATTGAGTTTCAAGAGAGAGTAGAGAAATTATCAAATAACCCACCTACAGGATTCTGGAATTTGTATGGCAAACACATATTTAGTTGATTCTATTATAGGCTAATAAAATAATAGACTCCTCAATAAAATAATAACTTTAAAAAAAAAAAAATAACAATGCTTAAATATATATATATATATATATATATATATATATATATATATATATATATATATATATATATATATATATATACATCTAAGCTACTAAAGTCTTTTCTCACCATATAAACTTTATGCATTAAGTCCTCCACTCGCTTGAAGCCAGCTCGTAGGAGGGTCATGATGAACCTTTTTGGATTGGTGAGGACGTCAATCTCAGGTGATGTCACCCTGTACTTGTGCAGGGGTCGACTTCCTTTTTGGAAAGCGCAGAGATTTTTAAAACAAACCATAGCATTTATGCTGAAGACATCCTTAGGGTCAATTGGTGGGAGTACCTATGTTCTAGGCGTTGTTGGAGTAGTGTCATCCTATGTGATGATGTCACCTGCCATGCTTTCCCTTTTATGGGCGTTGGTTTTGGGTTGCGTGAAGGTGTGTTTAAAGATTAAATTATGTGTCTCATCCACCTTCCTCACCAATCACTTTCTTAGGGAGCTTTTGGTTGGTGGACTTGCTGTCCCATGTACTTGGGTCAGGTCCACTTGGGTCTGCGTGTTGCAGACCCTCGGGTTGTGTGGGTATGCTTGGGATTCGCCCAAGCCCTTCTTGGGTGAGAGGTGTGTAGGGTGGAGAGTAGGGTTTAGGGAAAAATAAAGGGTAGTATAGAAAGTTAGCAATAAGTGTTAGGGGTTAGTAGGTTAGGGTTAACTTGTTAGGTGTAGGTTAGTAGGTTTTTATTTATTTATTTATTTTAGTTTGAGTTTTATTCAATGTTGTAAAATTTTGTTAGAATGTTAAGGGGTTAAGATAGTTCTAATTAGTTTAAGTTAGATTTGTGTTAGTTTATGAGATGTTAATCTAATTTGCTAAAGTTCTAAGTTAGTCATAAATTGATAGAAGGATTAGATAGCTATTCATTATGTTAAGTTAGTTGTATTGCTTAAAGTTGTAATTTTTAGATATATATATTTTATTTTAGCTTTTAAATTAGTTTAGTTAGTTGTTATATAATTAAATTTAGATTAAATTGGTTTTAGTTAATATTATCTAGTAGTTCTAGTTAGTAAGTAGTTATTTCCGATGAGTAAGGTTTCACTACCTAATTATAAGTAATCATGTTAGTTTAATCGAGACTTGGTTAGCAATTGTTAAAATTAGACTTTAATTAAAACATTTTAAAAATTAAGTAAAATGGATATTTATTTTGGAAGGTTTCCAATTTCGTAATGTAATTAGTAAATTTAATTTTGGTTAGTAAAGTTTTAAATAGTGGAAGATAGTTTGATTTTGATTTATTCATTTTTAGATATTATGGATGTGATCGTCCTCATGGTTATAATTTTAAGACATAATGTAGAGAACCTGTACTTATAATGTTATCTCAATCTCCCCAAACTTAGAACACGTTTATCATTAATTATTGTTCAAAAAAAAATTGTGTGTGTGTGTGTGTATCTTGCCTCGTAGTTTGGGCGTGACATATATATACATATACATATATATATGTATACATATATATATATATATGTATGTATGTATGTATGTATGTATGTATGTATATGTATATGTATATTTATATGTATATGTATATATGTATATATATATATGTATATGTATACATATATATATACATATATACATATACATATACATACATACATACATACATACATACATACATATATATATATATATATGTATACATATATATATGTATATGTATATATACATGTGTGTATATACATGTATATACATGTATATATACATGTATATACATGTATATATACATACATGTATATACACATATGTATATACATGTATATATACATACATGTATATACACACATGTATATACATATATACATATATATACATATACATGTATATATACATGTATATATACATATGTGTACATATACGTGTATATATACATATGTGTACATATACGTGTATATATACATATGTGTACATATACGTGTATATATACATATGTGTACATATACGTGTATATATACATATGTGTACATATACGTGTATATATACATATGTGTACATATACGTGTATATATACATATGTGTACATATACGTGTATATATACATATGTGTACATATACGTGTATATATACATATGTGTACATATACGTGTATATATACATGTATATATACATGTATATGTATGTATATATATATATATATACATGTATATATATATATATATAATAGATATATAGCTAGTTATAATATATATAAAGAAATCAATTGTTAAAGTAAAATGTTTCACGATTTACTACAACTTTCTAAATTTGAATTTTTTGAAACAAATTTATATTTAAAAAGATTAAATGTCAATTAATAAAAAAATTAATAAATATTTTACCTTATAAATTTAATAATTTTTTTTAAATAATTAATTTTTACTATGTAAAGAATAAATATGCTATTTTATAGATTTAAAATAAATAATTTTATTTTTTTAAAAGGGGGGCACATTACCTTAACTCTTATTACTAGCCAAGATAATATTGAATAGTGCAATTCAAAAAAGAGCTTGACAAAGGATAAACATGTGGAAATTTAATTGTGCAAGAAATGGGGACTATTAGTCTATAATACAAGAAGTACTATGCTCAAAATACTAGATATATGTAATATGTTTTTAATCAATTAAACAATTATATCTTTAAATCAAAATTTATAATTATAAACATTTGTCTATATTTCTTTCACTATAAAACAAATATAAACTCATTTTAAACAAAAGGGAGGGACTCTAGCTCCATAAGAGCTCTTGTCTATTATAGCAATTATATGTTTATTATAGTTATAGTGATGCCTTTACAATTTTTTTTTAATATTAATGACCATGTATTCTCCACTATAACATGTATTTTTGTGGACAAGAAATATATTATAATATAAATTGTAAAAATTGCACTTTATCTTATTAAATGTAAACAATTTTTTACATAGGGATGTAATAATCAATAGCAATATAAAATAAAATAATAATAAATTTAATCGTCAAACATTTAAATATTTAAATTAATAGGCCTCTTTATTGTGGCACACAATAACCTAAAAGTTGTCACATGCCTCAAAATTATCGGATGGATATCGAAGAAGTCATATGAATATCTAAATTAGAGAAGTCAGATGGATATAAGAGAAGTAATTTATAATATTATATAGTAAACTCTACTGGTAGCAAGAAATTGTGAAAATTGGGGTTAGTGGATCCAACGAAAATCAGATAAAATTAGTCCACACCCCCATCAATGTGAATGCCTTGCAAGCAAGTAAAATGGATGTCAGTACATAAAATTGTTTTCATATTTTCCATGTTCCTTTGCAGTGCATGCAGTAACAATTTTTTTATAAGCCTCCTTATTTAAGCTTTTGGATCAGATTTATCAACTCTGTTATCTATATTGAGCTTTACATTAATAATAACTAGTTGAAATTTTGCTTGCTTCTTTACCCTGACCAGGATATCTATCCTAGTTTTTTAGATAAGCTAGGTAGGTCTTCTACTGAGTTGATACCCTGCATAAATTTACATGGGTGTTGTATCAAATAGTTTATATTATTTTCCCATTTTAATTGACATTGTTATTGGTATATTCATTCTTAACTTGCTCTAAAAATTGAAGGAAGGGGGCACGGGGTATTGGCAGTGGTTCTTGGGAAGTAGTTGGAGAGTGGAAAATAAGAAGAAAGATTGAAGGAAGTTTACTATCCATTGAAATTGCCAGGTTCTCACACTTTGAATTTCTTTTTCTATTTGTGAATGGTAGCATTTCCCATTCTTTTGTTAGCCTGAATTGTTTGAATATTCGAAGGTTATATTCAATGTAGTTCTTTGTTGTGAGTAATCTTGTTGTATAAATATTTAAGACTATGATTTTATGTTTCTATCCTTACTTAGAAGGGAACCACAAAGTCTTTACATTCAAACCAATGATTACTTATATGATAGTATTTCTTTTTTCATTTATTTTCTAGATAGATTGTTTCTATTATTGGTATATTTATTCTAAGGGTGAATTTGTTTCCTTCTTTCCATTATTAGGTATCACTGGTTTTTCTTCATGTTCCTTCAGTATGGTTTTGTTACCAGATTTAATTTTATTAGTGGATGTGTTTTTTTTTCCTTTCTAGAGGAAAAATAGATTCTCATATAAAGAGAAGAATCCAAATAAAGTAAAATCAATTTCAATGAAGATGAAAAGGATCTAGATGAAAAGGTATTTCGATGGTCAATAGTGATGTATTATGGGGATTCAATTTTATCAAATTTTCTCTGATTCTCGTGAGGAGTGTGAAACTTCTAGGAAATCAACATTATGACATAAATGATACTGTGTCATTTATATCTCAATGATGAGAACTAGATATGAGAAGATGAAGATAATTAATCAAGATAAAATCTACATCTAGTTCTGAAATAATCATTAATAGGTATCTCATTTAATTGAGAAAGTTGTACTGCAAAGACAACTTAATTAATCATGATGGTGTTCTATACTTCTTAATAAATTTATTATACACCCAAGTCATCATCACATCAAAACACTTATTACTTTAGGAATGTAGTAATTTATCTTATTGATCAAAAGATTATATTATCTGTAATAGATTTTTGGAAAACCAATTAACTAAACCAGCTTTATTTTTTGTTCTTTTAACTCTACTTTCACACATATAATATATACAATCCAGAATATTAACATGAATTGTAGTGTGTTAATTTTTCCTCAAAATCTTGAATCAAAACTCCGTGATCATCGAGTTATTTTGAATTAAACTCAAACTTCATCATCATATTGATCTCTAAGCCTATGTTGTCTATTAGTGTCCAAGCACTTAGTCATTTACTAGGAAAGATTACAAGGTCATCATTGTGACTAAGTTATCTGGTAAAGGCCAAGCATACAACACTTATACCAAGTAGAGTAGTGATTCTCAAGTATTCGGTGGTGACTGAGTAGATGAATGAGTCAAGCAATATAGTAGAGATTGAGCATGTTGACAAGTAACTAAGAGTTGAGTAAACAAGTATATAGAAGTTGGGTGACAACATGAAGACGTTTACATGATCAAACGTCAGAACACTCAAGTGTCGAGTACTTCAGTTTTGATATATAAGTTTGTAATGATACAAACACATATGGAAACCATTTTGACCGACTTTTCTATGATATTCAATATTTGAAGAGCCAGCTAAGATGTTGATTACATGTTATTACAAAAGGTAATAATCCCAAGGTGTGTGATTCAACCAATAAGAAAATGGGATTGAAAGGGTAAAAGATGATGAAGTGTAAACCATCGATCAAGATCTAGAACCTTCATTTGACATCTACATAAGATGGATTCTAACCCTAGAATCATAATGTGTGTATGAACAAGAAGGAAGAGATAAGGACAAGTATTCTTATGTGCATGTAAAGGAGTGAAGATGAAGTATGAAAGTAGTATAGACAGAGAGAAATCAAAGCAGTGAAGGACTTAATAAAGTTATCAAATTAGAAGATCAAATCAAAGATATAGCAAGGAAGAGACCCAAGATCATCTTGTAGAGAAAATTGAGGGTCAGGTACTAAATCAGTTATTGTTAATTAAGACACGGTAAATTTCTTAATAGAGTGGTCTTTGTAGACACCTAAATTTGATTACACCGCTTTGGTAATCTAATTTAGCCATCTCTAAAGGCATCATTAATTAAATTCTTATTTAATTAATCCTTTTCCATCCCCTAGCTGATTAATTTAATTAATCACCTATAGTTCTAATTGATAAATCAAATAATCTTTCATTTATCAATTAAATCCTATTCTTCTATCTAATTCGAAAAATCCTCATTTATTAAATAAATCTATTTGATAAATAAAATCCTCAAATCCAAAAACCCCTAACCTATCCCTAATCCTCCATTTAGCCTAATCCACGCCATCCACCCATACTAACCTAGCCTATCCACTAACTCACTCAACCTCATTAATGCCATCCACTTGCACATCTCTAACATCCCTAATCTAATCCTAAACCCAAGCCTAATCCACTCCCTAATTTTGTCACATTCCCTAAACAAGTTTGAGACTTTCCTAAACCAAATCAAAGTCTCCCCTCAAAAATCCCAACCACCAAGTCATGAGTGCTCTTACAAACCATAAAAGACTCTTACAAGCCCACTCATGATTCTTACATCCATCTTCCACACTCTTCCCTCTTCCACACTCATTCCTCTTACATCTCCCTTACATACTCAACCCCACTCATCATGCCTTTAACCAACCCTTTACCCTACCCTCTCACACTCATCCTCCTTGTGACAAGTGTCACCTTCCCATTGGTGCTAAACAAGCACAATCCATGTGCTCCCCTTTGAGTGCATCTTAGCCCTCCTTAACCATCTCCCCATCCTTGCATCTAAGCCCTCCATCCCTCAAGCCCTTAGCCTATAAATTGAATCTCATCCCAAGCCATTTCAATCACAATCTTGGAGCTAAAGTTATAATGCCCTTTTGAAAGCCAAAAGCCATCAACCGTACCCTTATAATGCCAAATTTAGAGCTCACAAAGCTACCAATTTGCCATTACCCATCTCCATTGAAGCCATTTTGAGCATTTGAGCATACATCCCCAATCTATACATAGACACATCTCAAAAACAAGAGAACAAATCTCATTGAGAGAGCCTATCCATGGCTCACATTCTCATTTGAGTTTGTCTTCTCTTTGTCTCTCTTATATGTTATGTTAGTTTAATGTGTAAATGCTTTCATTAGATTAGTATTTCTAGCATATTAGATTAGTGTATACATTTTGGCACGCCCGGTGGGACCCCGCTATGGGTCATTTTTTTTTTCATCCATTTCAATCTACATGTTGTTTTTAAAAACTAACAATCTAATGGTTTATGTTGTTTGAGTTGTTGCAAGGTTGTTTGCTTGTTTTGTAGGTTGAAGGACGCACTAAAGAGAAGAAGACATACCCTCAAAAATTCAAAAATAACCAAGAAAACAAAAGAATTCTGAAAAAAACTCGCACCCGTCGGTTCATGTCGCGCAGTGTCATCTGCGCAGATTGGCGTCTTCGCCTGTTGTCTAAGCAGTTTGGCATCTCCGCCTATCGTCTCCGCAATTTAGCGTCTCTACCTGTTGTCTCCACAAAACGTCGTCTGTGCAAACTCAACCGTCATCTCTGTCATCTCAACCATCGTCTGCACAAACCCAACCGTCGTCTCCGCAAGCTCAACCGTCGTCTACGCCTGCACAACCGTCGTCTGCGCCTGCAAAATCATCGTCTACGCCTGCACAACTGTCGTCTCCGAAAGCCCAAACTGTCGTCTACGAATTTTGGCATCTCCTCCTGTCAAACTGTCGTCTCTGCTGCCGTAATCTGCCAACTATCGTCTCCAACGCCGCCAGCTACCTTCTTCATCAGACTGTCGTCTGCGCAGATTGGCGTCTCTGCCTGTTGTAATATTTTGTAGGATTTGTCACTTAGTTTTTGGCTATCTTGTACAAGTCATTGTCTTTGCATGCTTTCAAAACTCTAACAAATAAACCTATAGTTTTTCAAAAAGAAAAAAGAGTACAAATCAAAATTTGACTTTTAGTGGTTCCGTAGGAAATAGACCATTCTAAGCATTTTTACGCATATTAAAAATAGCAAAAAAAGTTAAAAAATTTTTTTCCATAGTTAAGCTTTCATTTTGGAAGATTTTGGGTAACTAATCAAATTGTTTTTTTGTCTTATTGCAGGTCAGAGCAACGAACTTAATAATGTTTCTTAGGTTTTTCTTGGAATGAACTTGCATGTTTAAACACATCTTTCATTGAATGAATGTTGCTCAAACACAATCTTGAATGCAATAGTTTCAAATCAATCTTTCTTGGAATGCATGCTTAAAACAAAAAATCCAATCTTGAATGTCAAGAATCAATGAATCAATGCAATACCTCACACTTCCAATTTGGGCTTAAAACACTCTAACACAATCTTGAATGCCTAACAATCAATGAACATTGCATGGTTTTGACGCATCTCAATGACGCTCACATTTCTTATGTCGACGAATTCTCAATTTCTATTATGTTGATGACGCTGTCAAGTTGGAATGTACATTGTATGCCATAATCACGAGTGTCTTCAATCATAGCTTAGAAAATCTAAATCATCAATTGGAAAAGAACTCTGCTTTTTAGCCCAAGGTCATCCAAGTCTTCTCTCCCCTTGTCGTCTTTCAAGGCCATCTTGGGTGCATAAGATTAGGATCCAAAACCTTGTTTCTCTTTTTAGGAGGCCTGCTTGGGGATTTCATCACCCCTTGGGACGACCTCAACTCCAGCGTCCTGGCGGAGTATAAAAATTGGGAGGTGAATCGAAAGACACCTCTCTTGGGATCAAGATTTTGTCACTCGGGCTAAGCCTCAAGGAACTTTATACCCTTGAGAAGTGAAAGAGGAGAAGTGGGTTACCGCTCCTCTCGGTTGTGTGACATCTTCTTGGTTTCATCTACGGATATGGGCCTCACGTACCTTGCGTATATCGAGGACTCCCTAGCTAAACCAAATTTCATCCTTGTAGAAAGCTTCCTAGGATGTTGGTATGTTTGATGTGCTTGCTCCAAAATTTTATCTACTTGTTTGTTCATAGCTTTTGAATGAATGTTTGCCAACTTTGGTCAAAATCCTAGAAAAGTAGAAATCTCTCAGCTCAAGGCATACTTAGCGTAGTCACTGCCTCATCAAAAGATCACCCAAGCTCCCCCTTCGCAACCAAATCTACCTAGTTCTTTGCTTTAGAACAATCCCAAATCCAAAGTCCATCCAAATCATCCCCCCCAGCCAACTAGCAACCCAATCCAAAATCACACCCAAGCCTTTAGAGAGTTGTTGTCACTCTGCTAGAATTTGTTATCCAATCAATCCTACCAATCAACCAATCTCATCAAGGTTATCCCTCTGATAGAGCATTGTCTAGGCTAACCCAGCTTTGTCACTTGTATCCCTCATCACCTTGAGCTAAAGGTTGGGATCCACAAGTGGTCAATCTTTTGTCATGCCCATAGGATCATTAGTCTATCCTCAAGTTGACACAATCTCCACCAATCCTGCACATAGGAAAGCAAAACTCTCACTTTTTGACAGCGTGCCCTTAAAGTCTTCCATCCACCAGAAAGCCAAAAATCTCCATCCAATCCTCCTTAGGTCTGTTATACAGCTTTGACTCTCTCTAGGAAATCCTTCATCAACCAATCCAAAATCTGAGCTTAATCCAAATCCAACCATGAGCTTTCGTGTTCATCCATATGCAAGACCCCATCCCCATCAAACTCATCGTCAAAGCATGAAGTACCAATCCTATCATGATATATTCGGTCGTATTGTCCTTGCTCTTGCCACCTCCTATTCTAATGATGATGAAAATCTTGTTGACTATGAAGGGTATCTTGAGAGCCTTAGAAACATTCCACCAACCATCCCCCAAAATCCAAGAGTTATTCCAAACTATCTAGTCATGCCATCTGATATCCCAGCTTCTCCTCCATCACCCAATCAACCAAGCTTCCAATCTTCCACCCCCATCACACTAGCTATTCCTATCAATTCACCTCCACCTCCGACACACAAGTCTCCAAGGAATCTCCCAGAGGAAATACAAGAAAAATAGCCTCCAGCAGTCGATAAGCCATGTCATCCAATCCAACCATGTGAAGTAGTCAGTGATGAAG
The DNA here is from genome assembly GCA_028749045.1 of Cupressus sempervirens. NCBI lineage: Eukaryota > Viridiplantae > Streptophyta > Pinopsida > Cupressales > Cupressaceae > Cupressus > Cupressus sempervirens. Next base: position 240,473,609 of record CM053788.1, on the reverse strand, counting down.
CTTCCCCATCTATAATATCACCTCCATCTCCCATAGCTATCATCCCCATACCATCCATCAAATTGCTTAAAATCCTTCCACTTCCCACAAGCATCAAAATCCCACCACCTATCAAATCCCTTCAAATCCTATCCACCTCACCTCCAAGCATTTCCCAAATCTCCCATAATGACCCTTATCCATCCATCTTCTACTCACCCATTTCCACTACCGAATCTCCCCTCTATCCCTTCGTTGCCTTCGAAAAATCCATCCCTTCACCTCCTATCGCACCATCCACTCCAATCCAATCCTATCAAGATCCTGCCCAAAAGCATGTTGACATCCCCCAAAGCATAAACGAAGATATCATTGTATCATGTCTTCCATCCATAGCGCAGTCACCATCCCCTCCATCTCCAAAACCTCAAGCCATACCTCCTCTACTGCAGGATATCTTTTCATCCCATCAGCTAAATCAAGATCCTATCCTACCATCTCCTCCACTCCATGCTTCCATCTTACCACCTATCCAAACTATTCCACCATCTATAATCTACCCTCTTGGTTCACTTACATTCATCCATGGTGGCCTCCTCTCAGCAGAAGAATTAAGAACATTATCTCCCCATTGCAGTACAACTGAGAAAGCACTTCCACCATTTTCTGCAAGCATAAAGTATCCTCAGCTAGTTCAAATGCTTAATCGATGGCATTATCAAGGTCAAGGTTTAGGACCAAAAGAGAAAGGAATTAGAAAGCCTATTATTGCACAAAAGAATCCAGGATTTCATGGTCTTGGATATGTATCCAAAGGCTCACCATCTAAAGGTGTTGGTACACCACACCCCCAAACCAAGCCTATCTCCAAACCCACCATGCCAGCCTCCCATCACTCCTTCAAGAAAGCTTATGTCATCCCCCCTCCACCATCTTTGCAACCCAAAACAACCTACCATATCCCCCCTTCATCCGCTAAATCCATTTTGGGTCCCTATGTCCCAAAATCTACCATCCTCCATCCTCCTATCAGCCATCATTCAAATCCTATTCCATCTGTTCCTATGCAAGATCAACAAAGGCACATATCAGGGCACATCATCCATCATCATCCCCCTACATGCTCTTCCATATCCTCTCCATCTCACAAAGCTTCTCCTAACCATCTTCCCAAAGCTTACCACAGCAATGCAAATGCCAACTTCAAAATGCATAAAGCTAAAAATCCACATCCTAGGCAATCATATGTCTATTTTAAAAGACATACTCCAAAAAGGCAAAATCCAATCAAAGAATGCAAAACAATGCAAAAGCCTATGAAACGAAAATCCAAAACCATGTGGATCCCAAAGAAAAAAGTTGAAACCCAATGCATAATGGCATCCACCATTGCTAATCCTCCGTCCAGTGACTCATGTCCCCCATCTCCTAACTCCATCTTGGGTGCCTATATCCCCAAGTGCACTTCCACAAATCCTCCATCAAGCCCCCATCTACCATCTATTCCCCATCTACTCTTTTCACACCTATCCCAACATGTGCCAATGTTGATCCTGCAAGCATCCCATCTCATGCTCCTTTTCAGCCTTTTCATCCCTCCATCTCCTACCATCAATCCCATCTAATCCAATCTATTGCATAAATCACACATTCGGTGTACCAACAGCTAGCAACAAAATTGAACATTCCAATAGCTAGTGAAAAATCCCAAGGAAAAAGCCAAAAATAGCTGAAGAAAGCCAAAATCATTCCAGCTAAGTCCAAAGTCAAAAAGTCAAAATAAATAAATAAATAAATAAAGCGTCCACTGGTTAAAACTTGGCAATTCGAATGCTTTGGACAAGTACCATGATGAAAACTTGGCAAACAAGCGTCATGCGTAATCCAGCCATCCCCAGCTTAGCCTATCACCCTCATGCTTTTGGTCATCTCTTGACATCCAAATCCATCTTCCAATCTATCCACCTATCCTCCATCCTCCATCCTCCATCTTCCAATCTACCCACCTATCCTCCATCCTCCATCTTCCATCTATCACCATCCACTTATCTCCTGCAGCTTCAGCCAACCATCCTAGCTATCATCCATCTCCCTAGCCCTTCAGCTTTTTCCATCCTAGCTTCAATCCTATCACATCCATCATAAGACCTTCTTCCACATGTCATCTTCTGACTAGGGGCATTGTATTCCTTGGAGATCTTTTCTTGTCCATCCTCCCTTGTCATTGGTATCTAGCTCTAGGCTATCCTCATGCAAACCCAATGTCATCTCTTTATGTCCATCATAATCCCAAAATCTACCATCCTATCCAACTATCTCATCCTGCTCCTCTAGCTATCCTTGGTCCCAAAATCTCCCATCATCATTGGGATGCATCCTCCCCAAATCCATATCTTTTGCTATCACTCCATCCTTAGCTTTCGCATCTTGCACAACATCAAACCATCCCGCTATCCTATCATCTTGAGCTTTTGCATGCTTGTAACTATCTTGGTCAGCTTTAGTTTGTAACATATCTTGGTCCGTCAGCTTGTACATCCTCTTTAGCTTAGTATCATTGTATCTATCTGGCTTTCGTGTTAGTTCATCCTTGGTCAACATCTTGCACACATCGCATACCTTGGTTAGCTATTCCAATGCATCCTTTAGCTAGATCTCCTGTCACCAAAGTGTTATCCTTCTTAGTTCAGCTTGCCAGACGCATCAGTCATCCCGATCCACTAGCTTAGGTGCTCTCCGATAGGTCCTTGCAGGATATAGCTTTCCTCATGTCTGATCTTGGTCCGTTAGTACCTCATCCTACCCATCTCGTTGGCAAACGGTTCTCTTTTGGATTTTCACTTTCTTTTGATTTGGAATCTTCCCTTTTGGGTCTTGAAGTATCTTTTCCGAGAAATCTCCTTGTTCCCTCCTCAAGGTTGCCACGATCTTCCATATCATGGTATGCTACGAATGGGGCAATCAGAGCGTAAGGTCTTGATCAGGTCTTTTGCTTATTTTCTTTTTCTACTTGTGGGTTACCTATTGTTGTTTCCATGCTGCTTCCTTTGGGATTCATGTGTGATACTGGGGCAATCCTTGTGTGTTTGTTTCGAGTCAGTTCGTCAGTCCTCTAGACGGTTGGTGAAAAGGCCTTGATGTTCTTGGTAACCTTGGCAATTAACCAACAGTCCTATAGCAAATCTAGTGCTCAACTACATGGTGGTACTTCTCTTTGAAGTATCCCCCCGCTCAAAAAGCTTCAATGGATTCCCTTCATCTTCATTATCCCCCATCCATATCCTACATCTGTCGCTCCTACCCCAGCTTATGCATCAGTATCTCTTTGAATCACTCCTCACGCTTAGCTTTAGGGATCCACAATCCTAGTCTTAGGGATCCACCAATCAAATCAATCCACCAAGCCTCATCTTTCGAGATCCAAAATCCTAGTCCTAGGGATCTCCGAAACCCATCTTCCGCCAATCTGACTCTTTGAAATCCTGTTGCATCAGCTTTATCATTCTATCATCCATCTCCCTACCACGGATTCCTTTTATAGCGCTCCACTCCTCCATCCTGGAAAGTCTTAAGCTTGCTTTACTTTTGTGCCTCTGATTTCCCTTTATCATTCTCTCGTAGTGAGAGTTTGAGCTAATTCAGCCCCTTCTCTTCGCCAACCTGCATCTCAGCTCATCTCAATTTCTTGTACTTTTCAAGAAGTCATCGAGCCCTGTTTCTCTCCCCGCCACCTTCTTGAGGGGGCATCATCTAAGTCTAGTCTCTCCTCTTCTTATCCGAGACTGGGGCAACCTCGTTGCTAAAACATCTTCCTCGTATCGTCTTCATTCGAACTTCTTTGAAATAGTGTTGTCTCAACACTATGTCAAAGAGGGGCAAAATGTAGACACCTAAATTTGATTACACCACTTTGGTAATCTAATTTAGCCATCTCTAAAGGCATCATTAATTAAATTCTTATTTAATTAATCCTTTGCCATCCCCTAGCTGATTAATTTAATTAATCATCTATAGTCCTAATTGATAAATCAAATAACCTTTCATTTATCAATTAAATCCTATTCTTCTATCTAATTCCAAAAATCCCCATTTATTAAATAAATCTATTTGATAAATAAAATTCTCAAATCTAAAAACCCCTAACCTATCCCTAATCCTCCATTTAGCCTAATCCACCCCATCCACCCATACTAACCTAGCTTAGCCACTAACTCACCCAACCTCATTAATGCCATCCACTTGCACATCTCTAACATCCCTAATCTAATCCTAAACCCAAGCCTAATCCACTCCCTAATGTTGTCACATTCCCTAAACAAGTTTAAGACTTTCCTAAACCAAATCAAAGTCTCCCCTCAAAAATCCCAACCACCAAGTCATAAGTGCTCTTACAAACCATAAAAGACTCTTACAAGCCCACTCATGACTCTTACATCCATCTTCCACACTCTTCCCTCTTCCACACTCATTCCTCTTACATCTCCCTTACATACTCAACCCCACTCATCATGCCTTTAACCAACCCTTTACCCTACCCTCTCACACTCATCCTCCTTGTGACAAGTGTCACCTTCCCATTGGTGCTAAACAAGCACAATCCATGTGCTCCCCTTTGAGTGCATCTTATCCCTCCTTAACCATCTCCCCATCCTTGCATCTAAGCCCTCCATCCCTCAAGCCCTTAGCCTATAAATTGAATCCCATCCCAAGCCATTTCAATCACAATCTTGGAGCTAAAGTTATAATGCCCTTTTGAGAGCCAAAATCCATCAACCATACCCTTATAATGCCAAATTGAGAGCTCACAAAGCTACCAATTTGCCATTACCCATCTCCATTGAAGCCATTTTGAGAATTTGAGCATACATCCCCAATCTATACATAGACACATCTCAAAAACAAGAGAACAAATCTCATTGAGAGAGCCTATCCATGGCTCACATTCTCATTTGAGTTTGTCTTCTCTTTGTCTCTCTTATATGTTATGTTAGTTTAATGTGTAAATGCTTTCATTAGATTAGTATTTCTAGCACATTAGATTAGTGTATACAGTCTTAACATATCTATGTAAATCTCCTGATAGAGTCCTTACTTCATTGTGAGTGTAAAATCCTTTAATAAGTTGAGACCTATTGGTGCCCAAAGTAGCAGATTAGGTTTCCTATAGAATGATGATCCAATTATGAGAATTCCTAATATCAATTTTCCAACTTACAAGTTCCACTCAAAATGAATGTAAACCTCTGCAAGTCTAGCTCTGTAGAACCAAGGTTGGTGGCCCTATACCTCACACCCTAGAGGCTTTTTAGAGAAAATAAATTGTGAGACTTGAGTGTTTAAGAAATTTTAAAAGTTGATAAATGTTTGTGGGTGTAATATATAAATATATAATAGGTTTTTCAACCTTTGTCACTTTTACGTATGTCCTTTATGCAATCGGCATAAAGACTCAAAACAAATATGTATTTAAATAGGTATAGAACAATTAATCAAATATGTATTTAAATAATATCTGATATATTCAAAAGAATGGACATTTTTCCTTTTAAATAAACTTTACCCTAATAAGAGATTTCATATGCATGACAAGAGTAAATATTATTTTTTATTTTTTATTTTTTGAAATATAAGAATATAATTTCTAATGAAATAATAAAGCTTTCTAGTATAAAAGGTACTTCCCTTTCAAATTTAACACCTACAAATTCAGGTGTCAACATGACCTAATAGTCTCTTAAGATTTTAATAGGGAAGACCCCTCACAAGGTAGATCATATCTTATGATCAAACATTGTAACCCCAATAGGTTAACTTTATTGTTGCAACTGTGAATATTTGTGGGTTTCATCCCCACCCCGATTTTACCTTCATCTTGAATGTTTTTGGGTTACCAAATCATTATGTTATGTGTTGAACTATTTATAGATGTGATGTATTTCATTTATGTTACAACATTTTAGTTTTTATGATAGATCTTTGAGATGAATTAGGTGTGGATTTATGTTATTGGTTTTTGAAGATAAAAGTTTAAGATCTTGATTCACACACCGCCCCCCCCCCCCCCCCCCAAAAAAACCACCTCTTAGTATCTTGTTTCCCATATACTTATTCCAACAATTGGTATTAAACCCTAGTTCTCTTGTCAGAAAGCCTAATAGCTTGAGAGGACAAGATCATGGAGATGGAAGTGTACAAGATGGGAAAGATCATTGAGAATCAGATGATTGAAATACATATCATATTGCAACAATTAGAAGTAGCAAAAGAAGAGTTAAGGAAAATCCTAAAAAGAAGAAAAGAGATAGCTACTCAGCTAAATGACACTCAATACAGAACAAGAAATTCAATTAGTTACACTGTGTGAAGCATTTGAACAAAAGAAGAAAGCAATAGAAGACAAGCTCATGGTTGAAGAAGACAAAAGACAGATGGCTAGTAGACTTGAAGAGATATCATTTGAAGTACAAAAGCTTACAAACAACCAACTAGAAATGATAAATCAGTTAGTAATTGCAAATCAGGAAGAAAATAGAAAAGTTTTGGAGATCACAAATCTAAGACTACAGAATGAGAAATTGAAAGGTGAGTTAATACATGAAATGGAACTCATATAGAGAATGAATAAACCCAATGAAGCAATTAAGCACTTTGAAGACATGATGAAATCACCTAGACCAAAAGACACCTTTGGACTTGGATACAACAAGCAATCTTCATCTACTAATGAAGGAGAATCATCCAAGAATGGAGAACAAAGGAATACAAAATCAAAAGGAAAACCTACTTGTCATTACTGTGGAATTGGTCATACAGCCAACATTTGTAGGAGCAAAAATGGTAAGAAAAATCCTAAACCTAAACCAAGTGGTAATTGTTTTAATTGCAAGAAAGTAGGACATCAATCACATGAATGTAGATTAAAGAACAACGATATAACCAGAAAGGTATCTAAATTCCATGGTCACTATTATAATTTTCAAAAGTATGGACATAGAACTCATGAGTGTAGATTCAAGAAAAAGTTGAATTAGGTACCTGAAAAAACAAACTCAGACAACAAAGAAAGGTAATACCTACAATTGGGATAATAATACATGGTACAATTGTCAGTATTGTGGAGAATATGGAAACATTCTAGAGAATTTCATCAAAACACATTCCAGAGGAAATTACAAGAAATGGTTAAATGGGGAGATAGTATATTTTAGTTGTCTCAAAGTTGGACACATTAGTAGAAATTGTAAAACTAGAACACTAGCACTAGCACCTTGTAATGGAAGTGACAAACCTGAAGGAAAAAAAAACATGGATAGAGATAGTAAGAGCTAGAAGCAGTAAAGCAAAAGAAACTATGGTCACCCAATCTAATGGTTCAGGTGATCACACCACATCTCAATAAAAGAAAAGAAGGTATGTAGGAACTATATACTCAGTGTTATATTTTACATAAGTTCCTAGCATAAAAGAGATTAAAAGTCATATCTACGTAAGTAAAGATGCATTAATAACTATTAGAATAAGAAAATCATCAAGTATCGAGCATTAGTGGTACAATCTATATTGACCAAGCTTTGTAGTATAGACCAAGTTATCAAGGAAAGTTAACATACTGACTGATTAAATTGGTTATGACTAAGTGAATAACCTTGACCAAGCCAAAATGAAGACCAAGCTAGCTATCACACACCAAGTAAGTATGAAGATATTAATTACAGACCTAAAAATGAAAGATTGAAAGTATTTATTGAATTTGGTGATTCATTTGCACTCACCAAGCAATCAAAGAGCTCACAAGAAGATTTCAACGTGATCAAAGTGATTTTAGCAACCAAAGAAAATAATCTCAGTAGATTATCAACAAATTTGTGAAGCAAAGTACATACCACTCTCAATGTTGACTTTAAATATTTAATGAACATATTTGTGAAAATTTTGTTTAAAACCCTAGTACAAAATAGAATCTGGAAGTGAAATGGTGAAGGATAGAAATGCTCAAATCATTAGGAATGATCAAAGTCCTCCATTGAACTTTAAAAATTCTATTAACATTGATAATATTATTGATGATATTGGGGTGTTATCATCAATTCCACCCAGAGTCTTGACTGTGCAATATTTATGATTGTGCTATGAATGCAAAATTGGAGAAATCAGAGATTTTGAGATGAGATCAACTTATGAGAAGCTATGTGTTGATGGAAAACTAAAAGAAAAATTCAAGATCATTGTAGAGAAAGGGCTTACCCATGCCCAGGATTTCCTAAGTTTTTCAAAGTTGAATGGATTAATATTGTGCCCATTTGAGTTCATGACATGAAAATTTGGTTAGAAGATGGGCCAATCAAGATTAACAAGGCAATCATTTGCAGGGTAACTAGGTACCCTACATTGGATCGACCAAAAAACATAAAGAGCAAAGAAAAGAAAAAAGATTTAAAATCTAACCAAGTTTAAGTAGAATGGTCATGGTATATCAATTGATGCAATCGAGGATCTATTAATTGAATTTGTTGTTTGTGTAGTTGCACACAAATTCTATCAATCAAGAAGATTGAACATCGTGCCCTATGTTGCAGTAGATTAAGACTACAAAATTGTGAAGAAACATGATTCATATGATATTTCTGAGTTGTAACTACACCAACTTACAGAGAATTTAGAGGCAATAAGGAAAGCAAAGAACAACTCTCATAAGTTTGGTTCCTATTAGTTTGCATATTTTTCTATGTACATAATTATTTTCCTACCATTGGAACAATTGGATGGGATAGGAATAAAACTGCTATGGAGCAGCTAAATGACCTAATAAATAGGTTGGGAGAAAATTTTGAAGTAGTAATGGATAACTATTTTGAAAATTCAAAGTCAAAATGAAGAACAAAATGAGAACTCCAAAATTAGTCATAGACATATATTATGATGAAGTATGTTTAATTGTAGACACATATTTTGTGTATGTATAGGCAATATTACTAAGGATAGCATGGCTAAGGCCAATTCCCTATGAGGTAAATGTAGATGATGTAACTAAAATAGTTACTGCACTCTTAACAAAAGAAATAGATGCTAGTGCCGAGAAGTTTTCCACATATGAGACTGTTATTGTCGAGCTGACTATCAAGATCGACACACCTAAAGTAGGAAAACATAGAAAGATAAAAAGTGTTGAGGCTAGAAAGAAGGAACAAGAAGAAGGGTTTGGAAAACTCACAGAGGTTGAGGAAGGCAAAGGTAAAGAGCTTGCAGTTGTCAAGCCAAGGGCCACCAAATATAAATTGGTTGTTGTTATGGAACCTAAGGTGTAGGTAGACCTGATGAAGGACATGCAAGAAATGGTATCACCTCAGAGACCAAAGGGTAAGCTAATCATCATCAAAAAAAGTACTTCACAACCTCTTGTCAAGCTATTAAGTGAGAGTCCATCCAAGAGGAGGAAACAAGTTGAAGTCCAAGCAAAGCCAAGGAGAAAGATGATCATTGCACAAGAGGAGGAGGAAGATGATGAAAAGACAAAGTCTGATGAACTAAGCAAATTAAAATTTGTGAATAGACTCCCTCCAATGACTATGGATCATGTATGTGCAAAACTAGTAGAATCTGAAAGCATTATGGGATTCAAAGACATTTAATATGATTCTTTGAATATTAACGATCAAGTTAAGCTTGAAGGTGCAATGATTGACATGACGATCAAGTTCAGGCATATACCCCTAGAATTAGGAACTAGTTATCCAATGGGATTATACAAAAGAGTGGATGCCAAGTGAAAATGGGCATTATCCACTGAAAAGAAAATAAGAGAAACAAGATTGGCACAAGTTATGCCAGATTTAGGGAAGACTCATATGTCTATAACCCTTAAATATTTTGTCAAGAAGTTTATGCCAAGGGATAGGGCATATAAAGTTTTGAAAAATAAAGCTCATGAAGTTGATCAAGATAGCATTAGAGTATGGAAAGAAGCATTTTGAGTGCTTACTCCATCTATGGAAGTGAGGGAAGGCTGAGATGCCATTGATCATTTTGAAAATGAATATAAGAAAGAAATGGGCAAGCTAAAAAAGGAGTTTCAACAACTTGTCAAAAGGTGTGAACAGAAAGAGACAATCACAATTAAAGATGACACTAACACTCCTCCACCTAATACAAATATACTAATAGAAGAAGAAATTCAAGGCTTAAAGAATGACTCAAGTAAACTTTGTACTAACCCAATTTTGTTATAGATAGTTGAATATCCAAAGCTTGAAGTCAAGAAGACTGATGATGTTAATGATACATCAGTTGTAGATGATACAAGTGTTGAGCAACTTGGTAAGGCATTAATTGTATATAATTCACCAACTTTTATGTAAATTTTGAAAAAGGAAACAAATTTTGAGAAAGATTCTTGCACTAAATTGGTAGAGGATGAAGTTATACCAAAAGAGCAAGAGGCTACTCAAGATTTTATTCAATTGTTGAGTGCAAAGGCTATAGAACCAACAAATGTGACACCTATGCAATAGGTGATTTCTACAATAGTGCAGTAGCCAAAGTTGAGATCAAGTGAAAAGGGGAACAATTACAACTATCACTACCTAGTGATACACCCTCACAATCTCAAGATATGACTCATGTAGGAGAAGAAGATGACCAGTCAATGAATCTTGATGAGGTAATTACATTACCTAAATATGATTTGAATAATCTTACCCTAGAGAAGATGCAAGAATTGCAAACCTTATTGAGTCGCAAGGCAAAACAAGAACAACTAAGAAGAGAGTAGAAGAGAAGACATGTACTTCATACTATCAAATATATTTTTATAGATGCATTTGGAATCACTGATGTGAAAAATCAACATACAATTGTGGATTAAGTAGTATATTTAGTTGATAAGATTCAGGCAGGTCACATAGAGACAAATGAGAAGTTATTACAATGGTCTGAGAGAAGAATGGAGCATAAAGTTTTACAGAAAGTTTCACAATAACTTTTATAGAGACAAGCTAAACTTTATACATCTATTACACAGTTGGAAACAATTTTGAAGACCGTAAATTATTTATATTTGAAATTGTGTGATATAGATTTCTTTACAGTAGATGCTACATGCTCATTAGAGCTAATGCACACAAACATAAGAGTGAATGTTATTACATTGGGTAAGACTGCAAGTTTGAGCTCATCCTCTTATAGTGAATTGGAATTTAGTCAAAAGAGGTTAGATGAGCTCACAACTAAAGATGCAGAGATCAGGCACAAGTTGACACTAATTCAACTTCAGTTAGTGTTTCATATGGAGATAATTCAAAAGGTAATCTCTATTTCTAGAAATATTTTGAAGAAAGAGACAATATTTTCCAATATTACATGATTCATTGATCTAGCTACTAAGCTAGAGATTCAATTTTAAATTTTGGAGTAAGTACAAGAGAGATGGAATAAAGGCTATGCCAATATTGTGGCAAGTCATCAACAATTCTTTGATAAGTATCAGCTAACCCCAACAACCCCAAGTTCCATCAGTGACAAAAACAAGGGGGGATGAGACTAAAAAACAAGGAGAGTTGAAGATGATAAATGATGGGGAATGAATATGAAAGAATAAGACAAGGAGAGTCAATATGTAGATCAAAGATCAGATATCAAATTTTACAGGATCATATTATGGTCTCAAGGGAGTACTCATTTTTTAGCAATATATGATTTCATGACAAAGTGTTTTTTCCACTAATGTCAAAGGGCGAGATTATTGATCTCTAAGCCTATGTTGTCTATTAGTGTCCAAACACAACAAGATTACAAGGTCATCACTGAGATTGAGTTATCTAGTAAAGGTCGAGCATACAACACTTATACCAAGTAGAATAATGATTGCCAAGTATTCAGTAGCGACCGAGCAAATGAAAAAGCCAAGCAGTATAGTGGAGACCAAGCATGTTGACAAGTTACTAAAAGCTGAGTAAATAGGTATATAGAAGCTGAGTAACAACATGAAGATGTTTACATGACCGATCTTTAGAACAATCAAGTGCCAAGTAGTTCAATTTTGATATATAAGTTTGTAATGGCACAAACACATATGCAAACCATTTTGGGTAAATTTTCTATGACATTAAATATTTGAAGAGCCAGCTAAGATGTTGATTACCCATCATTATAGAAGGTAGTGATCCCAAGGCATGTGATTCAACAAATTAGAAAATGGGATTGAAATGACAAGAGATGATGAAGTGTAAACTGTCAATCAAGATCTAGAAACCTTCATTTGGCATCTATTTAAGGAGGATTCTAACCCTAGAATCATAATGTGTGTATACAGAAGAAGGATGAGATGAGGTCAAGTATCCTTATGCACATGTAAAGGAGTGAAGACAAAGTCTAAAAGCAGAGAAGATAGAACGCAATCAAAGCAGTGAAGGACTTAACAAAGTTATTAGATCAAAAGATCAAATCAGAGATACAATAAGGAGGAGACCCAAGATCAGCTTGTAGAGAAAACCAAGGGTTAGGTACTAAATTAATTAGTGTTAATTGAGATAGGGTAAATCTCTTAACAAATCTATGTAAATCTCCTAACAGAGTCCTTACTTCAGTGTGAGTATAAAATCCTTTAACAAGGTGAGACCTAATAGTCTCTTAAGCTTTTAATAGGGAAGACCCCTCACAAGGTAGATCATATCTTATAATCAAACATTATAACCCTAATAGGTTAACTTTATTGTTGCAACAATAAAGATTTATGGGTTTCATCCCCAGCCTAGTTTTACCTTCATCTTGAACTGTTCCTGGGTTACCAAATCATTGTGTTATGCGTTGAACTATTTATGAATGTGATGTATTTTATTTATGTTACAAAATTTTAGTTTTTTATGGTAGATCCATGAGATGAATTAGGTGTGGATTTATGTTATTGGTTTTTGAAGCTAAAAGTTTAAGATCTCGATTCACTGTCCCCCTCTATGTATTTTGTTTTCCATATACTTATTCCAATACATCATTATATCAAACTCAAATTCATCGAGTTGTTAGAATCAAAATCAAACTAAGTAGGCAATCCATCATTCATATGGAAGATGGAAGCAAAAGAAGAGGAAACGAGTAGGAGATATGTGGCGAAATAACACAATACAACTAGTAAAAAAAGATAGAGACACAATTTGTGAGTGCATCATCATTTCCTTATTTTTTATTTTGTTTAAGTTATGTGGCAAAAGTTAGTGAAACAATTTCATTTAAGAAAAAAAAGGAGAATGCTTTGAGGAGGCTACCCAATAAATATTTAAAATTGTATCCATACCTTGTTCTTTGAGCATTACAGAGAGAAACAACAAAGATTAATTATTTTAGAAATTAGTGTTTTGTTTATTTATATGGTTTATTAATAGGTGCTTTGAAATTATTTGATTTGTAGTTTATTCCCAACATATCTAGCACAACATAGGAAAAGACGTAAAGCTCAAAGAAGGAAAGGTGTAGAAATTTATTGTGACATCCTATCTCCTCCCTATAATTCTATCTATCATTCCACAAGCTGAATAGTTATAAGAGATGGAGATTGTCACCCAAATATTATTTCCCACAACTAAATTATAATTCTTTAAAAAAAAAACTTAAACCAAATGTGTATTGAAAATTAGTCATATAGGCAGCCATAAATTATCTAAAATGTAATATTTAGACATTCTTAATGTGAAAGCTAAATTAGTCATACACACTAGAACACTAATATCATAACAATCCTATGGAAAAAAAAGATGAAGAGAAGAATATATAAATTATCTCATATTGATCCTATTATGAAATTTGAGCCTTACCAGTGGCTTAGAAAGATGCCAAAATGTAATAACATTTCTATAGGAAGGCTTGAACAAAATTATATAATAGTATTTGACTAATTGGAGAGCTTAAAGAAAATTAAATATATTCAAATCTATATAATGATATTTGTAAATGAAATAATGAAAAAAAAAAAAAAAAACTTCTATAGAGTAAATTATATAATTCTATAAATAGGTAATTGAGACTTGAATTATAGTCATGTTTTCTCCTCATACTATTTTTGAAAATTTTTATATTTAGGGTATTATGAAACATTTAGATTATTGAAAAAGACTTTAAATATCAAGATAATACTAATAGGTAAAAAAAGGTAGGAAAAACTATACAAAATATACTAAAAAACTGTTGTGGCAGCAAGTATCTTAATGTGTTCTAGACTATCCTTTCTTCTTTCATTCTCTAGTATCTTTGGAAATTCAAGAATAATGACATTTTTCAAGGTAAAGAAAGGATACCTATTGAGTGTCTAAGGAGACACATAAGGTTTGGCATTGTTGTCTAGGTTACAACTATCTTCAAGCTGAAGGAGGATCAATTTTGAAAGTCAGTTCTTACCAAGGACCTAAAATATGGATTCACTACCGTGAAAGAAAAAGGTAAAGATGGTAGCACTATGGAAGATGATTTCAATATCCCCCTGGTGTAGTTGCTATAGAAAATTTGAAGGGAAGGTAATTGGAGAACACAAGGAATGAGAGTAGAGGGACCGAGCATGTCTTTTATACCTTCTCCTCTAAGGTGTACTACCTCTGAGTCTAGTGATGATGAGGAAGAGTAATTCAATGATGGATTTGATACATTTCTATATGTTTTAGTTTGGTTGTTTTTGATGTAATATGTTCCTAACTCTTCGTTTTAGCAAATGCATTATTTTTTTGTGCTTCATTGATACTCTAAACTAAATTGTACTATAACTTTTACCATATGAAAATTACCTGCCCATGTTATTCTCTAATAACAATAATCTAAATTTTTCTTGATTATATATTTATCTATCATGTTCTTACTATTTTTGACAATTTTTATATTTAGGTTATTGCTAAACATTTAGGTTATTGAAAAAGGTTCTAAATATTAAGATAACACTAATAGGTAAAAAGGTTAGGAAAATGCATATAAAATATATGAAAATATTAAATGTTAAAATTTTGTATTAAATACTTAACACACAATATTCTGATTTCTTTGATCAAAATTTTACATTACAAAATAAGTAAATCTTTATTGAATTTTAAGAAACATTAACTAGGGTAGACAAAATTAGATGTACACTAATTTTAAGTAAATTTATAGAATTTTGTAGAATTTGGCACTCCACAGGTCTATAAAAAATTAAAATATGATAATTGCTACAAAATAATATTTTTATCTACAAAACTACCACTACCCACTACCAATTCTGAAGTCAAAGATATATATAAAACATTGGAATTAGGTTATAGTAATTTTTTTAAGATTAGAAATATCAAATAAAAATTGGAACAATAAGATACTGTACGGGGTATTCAACTAATAATCCTATAAAAATATTACATATATAATTGACTTTAAACACATTAGGTTATTGTTCTTCAAATTATTCAAATCTACAATATATTACATATGGTATAGATGTCTAATTACTAAAGATTTTTGTAGATTTTTCCTTTTTCAATTTGTACATCTCTATCTCTATTTCATAACAATTGTAGCAAATAAGATAAAATATTACATGTACTTCTATTCACAGAATGACAAGAAATCAACCAATTTAACCCCTCTTTACCCGCTATTATAGAAATTTCAACTGACGACTCTAAGGAAACTAGTCCACCACCAGTTGCAACCTCTGTGTCTACAAATTTCAGAGGGCTAGCCACAAGTAATATTATGTCCCTTGTAGATATGATTCGTAATAGTTGTGAAGAAATAAATGACTACATATTGGAGATTGGTCTTGCTACAAACAATGTGCAACATATCAAAATTTCAACCATTGAAAATGTGTGTGAAACATTCCACGATGTTTGCAAAAAAGTTGAAGCACTTTCCATGCTTTTACAAGAGTTATACAACCAGTTTTACAATGAAGGAAATGTTGCAGCAATTAAACTTGTCTTCCAAAGCTTTTTCTAAGTTTATTTAGTCTTATATGACAACAACGTATCTACACAGTTCAAGCATAGTGAAATTGCTATGGCTTACAATAAGTTCGAGAATATCTTGACAATTGAAACCATGTGTGGAAGCATAATTTGTCTTAAAATAAGTTGTCCTAGATTTCAACATCCTCTCTTACAATAAGTTTGTGAATATCTTGACAATTGAGACCTATTTACGTATGTCAATTGAATCAAATAGATTCCACAAGTATCTCTATCATATATATATATTAAATATGTTTCAATGTTATTGTATAAGTAAATGATTTTATGTCTTATAATACATTTGAGATTATCTCTATAATTCAAACTATGAGTCAACAAGAATTTGAAATTCAATAAATATTACCAAAAAAGAGTACCTTATTATAGTCTATGAGTTTTGTAAACATCTTTATTTACTATATCAATGTTTACCTATGTCAAATGAGTCAAATGGATTTTATCAACATCTCTATCTATTATATAAATGTCAACAAGATTTTCAATTTTAAGAAATATTTGAAATAAAATAATATCTAATTATAATCTAATGGGTTTTGTAAACATCTCTATCTCTTTTGTCAATGTTTGCAAATCTCCATCAAGTTTAGTGGATTTTATAAACATTTTTATCTATTGTATCAATGTTGAGTTATCTCAATTATTCATGAACAATGTTGATTTAGGTTCATGCAAAAACAATTCTCTTCTCAAAACACGCTAAACATATATTCTACTATATACATGATTTTCATGTTATCTACCACTACTTTCAAAAATAGATATTGTAGAAAAATGACAATAGAGATATAATGCAATTATTCATAATTAAAGCTTTTGTAGAACATTGACTATAATAAAAGAGAGTTTATTAATGCTTTCATTCAAAATAAATTTTATAGTTGATCCATAATTGAAACTTTAATTCTTCCACTTGTTTTACAAAAACAATAACACAATGTCCATGAAACAAAGTCATGATGAAATAATTAGCAATCAGGATGATGCACCAATATTGGACACCATGGTTCTAAAATCGAGCCCACGTGTCATAACCAAGATACGTAGTGGAAAAATAATCAATGAACCAATTGTACAAATTCTTGCTATCTCCAAATTTGGTGGCATGGATGAGAGCAATAGATGATACAAGTTATATGTATATGATGGTTTCCATAGTCAAAGATCATCAATACCAACTAGATACAATCATTTTATACTCAATAGAGATATGGTGGTTGGAACAATTATTCAATTAATAAAGTATAGTAGCCCACAAATAAGTACAAATAGGTTAGTACATCAATTCTTTATTACCTTAGTATCATAGCATTATTCAAAAGATTATTTATTATTGGATTTATCCTCAATTAACAATGATAATTGTAACACATTTGTAGGTGGATAGTCATTGGTGATCTTCAGATCATAACCACACAAAAGGAGATATTTGGCACACCTATTCCTATTGATCCATATAAATTTGACAACAAACAAAAAGAAATGGTGGATGCTCTAACCACATCAAATTTGTTTAGCATTTCTACACCACCACTACCAGTGTCATGCTGGAAGATATTGTTTGTGTACAATTCTCATTAAACAATCTTGAGTCACCAACTATGATGACACCTATAAGGAATCTGAATCCTTATCAACCTAGGTGGACCATAAAAGGTTATGTCACAATAAAGAGTGAAATAGTACACTACAAGAACCTTGAAGGAGCAGGCCAACTTTTTAGCTTTGACCTTATAGATGTTGAAGGAACTGAAACAAGAGTAACTTATTTCAATGATGTAAGCAATGCGCACTACAACAAAGTTCACATAGGTGCAATTTATACACTTTCAAGTGGAACTATTAGAAATGCTAATAAAAATTATTGATTTGGAGATTAGAAATCACTCTCACTATTGATTTGGAGATTATCCATTGTGAGGATGACTCGTCAATTGTAAAGGTACAATTCAATTTTACACCTATTAGTAAAATAGACAAAAAAAAAACAATAATGCATACATTGATGTAATAGGAATTATCACATTGGTGTATTTTGCCTCTACAATAATAAGAAAAAATGGTACAAAGACTATGTAATTTACAATAACATTGTTAGATATGTCTGAGAAAACTATAGATTTAACTCTCTAGGGACTAATAGTTGAAAAGGTGGGTGATCAACTACATGACAGGTATGAACAAAAACAAAAAATTGTGCTTGTAAGTAAAAAATGTTAGGTTTCTGAATATAATGGTAAGGTTCTCAACACATCCAACACTAGGACATTGGAAATAGACCTTGAATTACATAAGACTTTATATTTAAAGAAATGGTTCAACAAAGTAGGTAAAAACTTTCTACCAGCTACGGTAAGGCTAGATGCCCCACAAATGACTGTTTCAGATATTGAAGATAAAAGACAAATTATAACTGATTCCATTGAATGCATGTTGAGAGAACCAGTATTACACATCAAAAGAGACAAGATGTCTTATCCAGCATGTTCTAACCAATCAAATGGGTGAGAATGTGAAAAGGCTATGACTTAAGATAATGAAGGAAAATGATTTTGTTAAAAGTGCAATATGACTAAAACTGATCATACAAGTAAAGCTACAGGATCATACAAACACAATGTGGGAAGTTGCATTTGATGAAGGGGCAGTACAATTGATGGAAATGTCTACAAAAGATTTTTATACCTTGCAATTCTCAACTCCTAAAGGAAATGAAAGTGAACAAATCATAAGAGATGCGAGTAACAAGGAATATATTTTTAGCTTGTCCTATAGAAATGAGATGTATGACAATGAATCTCGACTAAAGACAAACATCATAGGGGTTCAAGAAGTTAACTTTGCTACTGAAAGTACTATCATACTTTCCAAAATAAAACACATGATTACTAATAGACTAAATTTGGAATGATGTGAGCTTTGATATAGACAGACACATCTTTCTATTGCCTCCTCTATTGGCAGTTTTTGATGACCTTCTATATTTTTCTATTTCAAAAAAATAATATTACTTTTAGTTTATGTAAATTATTTTGTTGTGATCAATATAGCAATCAAATTTGCATGTATACCATGTTGAATCAAATGTATAATTAAAATAATTTGCACTCAAATGTTGTACTTGAACAACTATTTGCACATTGTTTTTGTGTCACTTTTATCAGTCTCTTTATGTTATGCATAGCTGTAATCACAACATTTCATTTCTATTTATGTTATTCATAAATGAAAAATGAACATGTAAAATCTATTTGATGTCATACACAATTACAATTACAAGGTGCAATAATCTATCAAAATTAAAATCAAATAAGTGATTCATAATATACTAACTCTAAATGATGTAAACTTTTATATACATGCAAACACCTATCTATCACCTCCTCTATAGAAAATTTAGAATTTGTCCTATATTTTTCAGTTGCAAAAATAATTATTGCTTTTAGTCTACCTAAATAAAGTTTTTTTCAAACTAATATAGTAAGTAAGTTTGTATGTGTACCATGTTAAATTCATTAGATAGTTTACATTCTTTGAAGAAAAAGTGTACTAAAATAATTATTTGCACACATTTTTTGTCTTAATTTTATCAATCTAGTTATATTATGCATTATTACAAATAAAAGGATAAGTTTTCATTTATGTTATACACAAGTGGAAAAGAAACATGTAAAATCTATTTGTGTCATACACAATTGCAATTAGAGGATGCAATAGTATACCCAATTTAGATACATTTATGTTACCTGTCTCATTGAAAAAAAAAGTGTATTGATATAAATTTTATGTTTATAACTATTAAAAAATGTTAACTCCCACTCCAAAAAAATTGCCACAAAATGCACCATAAAAAATTCAGAGGAAACAAAATAGAAAAAGGAATCAAGAATATTGTGCATGTAATAAAGATGTAATAGCTCCTCATAGACATGCAAAGTTGTTAGAGAGACATTTACATCCATCATAACAAATAGTAAACCATTATGCCACAAATGTAGCCATCGAGAAACCAATTCAGGAATTAGAGATCCACTCATTGGAGGGTGAACAAAGTCCAATACAACAACAAAGCATTAGTCTCCAACAAAATCTACTTCTACAACAACAACGACATGAGAGAAGAAAAAGAAGCCAAGAATACTATGCCCGTAATAAAGAAAAGATAAGTGTCCAAAGGTGTGCCAAAAGATTGCAGCAACTTACAAACTGTATACAAAAAAAAAGACAATGGTGAACAATTAATGGAACAACGAATTGTTTTGAATTCACAGGACCAACATTGTGGGTTTCAAGCAACAACGTTACAAGCACTAAGGAATGAACAAATGCGAAGAAAGGAACATACAGACTAAACAATGGCACATTTTTTTTTTCAAAAATGAATTGATGCATTGATAAAGTTACAAAATGCACTATATGCAAAGAATGCTATCCAGGAATATGCATTCAATTATCAAGCACAACTTCTACTTGCAACCGATGCTACCATGAAAAAGACATACATCAGTTTTCATTCTTAAACAATATGGATATGGGAGAGAAACCTCTTGTACTCAAAAGATTAACCTAGGTTGAAGAAATGTTGATTACTAGAGTTAACCCAGTATTGCAAGTTACTCAAAATTTTGGAGGTCAATATAAATATCGTAGCCACACGATATTGAAAAAAATGCAAAAATACTACCATGAAGGATCCAGGATATGGATATACTTATTATTCAAAGATTGCATAGAACAGGTTAGTCCAATGATAATTATGTTTGTAGGAGCCATATTATAGATGCATTACAATACAAGATCAAATATGATCCCTACTATAAGGATGTTACCATTCATGTAAATCATCTGACTAGGATCCCTGAAGTAAGAACATATGTATCCAATATGCTTAAAATTATTGAGACAACTGATGAAATACCATTGGAAATCAAGAAAATGGACATTGATGGAGATGACAATGAAATCAACAGAGCATACACAACATCATTTATTAGTAAGCCATCAAAAGTTGCTTCTAAGCTACAAATCATAAAACAAAGATTGCAACTTGAAGGAAATTCAAGTGATATAATAGATTGGCTAGAGATAGATTCATGTCTAGTAAATGAATATAACACCGAGGGCTTGTTGGATATGGCATTTCCCACTCTATTTCCAAAAATATTTGCACTTTGTATGCAACCTAGGATAAGGGAAGTTCATCTACATAAATTTTCACAACACTTAATAAGGATCTATGAAAATTGATTTGGAAGACATCCCTGCTTTCCATATTTTATCTTCAATCTAATGGGTAGACATCGTAGCCAAGCAGTTGCAACAATATTCATTAAAAGAAATGCAGAGGATAGTATGCCTACTACTATAGAAAACCTCCATGCACAACTACAAAATTTTCTAGATAATTAGTTGGCACAATAATTGATGCACTGTGGTTCTTCAATGTGAGGTACATGCCCATATTGGAGCAATCATCAAATAGATTTACTAAACATATCAATCCGATTGGATCACCAAATCTCTTCTTCACACTTAGTGCAACAAACACAAAATGGCTAGATCTACATTAGTTAATGCTAAATGATACTTCTCCAATGATGTTGTCAAACAAACGACGCATGGAAAACACCATCAATAACACTCATATAGTAGCATTATACATGGATCATCGATTTACAATTTTCAGTGAAGAAGTTATTGAAAAGCTTCTATATACTAAAAACTTTTAGTATAGAACAAAATGACAGCATAAAGGAAGAACACATATACATGGAGTGATTTGGATAAAAAATGCACCTGATATGGATAGACTTGGTTGTAATAATGCAGATAAAGTTGAAAGAGCATGACTATTTTTTGATAAGTATGTTACTGTGTGGAACCCTCGTGAAACATCACATAGAAATAATACACTTCACCAAAGTTCACTAGATGACCCATGCTTGCTCAATGTAGATGATATACTATCTACAAATAATGACCATGATTATGAAGAATTGATCAATAGGGTCCAACGTCATACAAGATGTAGACAAGGCACATGCTTATAGAAAAAGGGCTCAAAATTAGAGTGCTGCTACAAAGCACCATGGAAACAACATAATATTTCAACTCTAACATGTGATGAGAATGGTAAAAAAAAAATGAACCTACTAGAAATGATGACAAACTTAATATTCATAGTCGAGAAATGTTATCAATTTGGAGAGCAAACATAGATTGCCAACCAGTCATCTCATGAGAACTTGAAATACATTGCTAAGTATGCATCAAAGACAGAAAAAAATCTGAGACATACACTAACATGTTAAAAAAATTCCTTAGCCCAAAAACTTGACAGTCCAACTCTTACAACATACAGGAAATTTATGATTGAAGTTGTAGTTGAGTGTGACATAGATGCACAAGAAACATGTCACATGCTTATAAAATTGCCTCTTGTTGCATGTAGTCATCCTTTTACATCTCTAAATGTTGGAATTTTTTTTTCAGTGGATAACAAATGCATTAGGAGAAAATCAAATACATTCTTCATACTTGCAAGCATACACTCAAAGGCCACCAGAGCTTGAGATGATAACACTTCTTGAGTCAACAAGGTCATATAGTTTTTCTGCAAATCGTAGACAAAACAAATGGAGAAAAAGAAACATCCAAGCAATTATCAATTTTCATCCAAGATTTAATACAATTCCGCATTCTAACTTAGAATACTTTGAAGTATTCTGCTAGAGTGAGCTCCTATTATACAAGCATTTTCAGGATATAGAAATGAACATTGGCCTAACCAAAGAATCAATGATTGCAAATTGGACCCACATGATCTCAAATAGATATGAAGTATGGCATGTCAATCGCAAGGAAGAACACACAAACATTTTAGAAGAGGAAGAGGATGATACGAATGATGATGCTAACATGCAGGAAATAGTTAATAAAAATGAATGCCAAATGTTGTCACAAATGGGTCCCTCACAAAGCATTACAACCAATGAACTTGACATGCTTGGAAGACGTGACTTTGATAAAAAAACAAGTAGGCAAAAAATAGCATTCCCCAACATTTACATGCAATAGCAACACAATTTTTATATACCAGTAAAAGAAATACAGAAGGTGGCAACATTCTATCAAAAGAGCATATACCAAACTATCTACTATCAAAACAACAATAGGCAACACTTGTAATAATTCAAAAACATAAAAATTGTGCATCAAACAAACCATTATACATGACAATTCAAGGTACAATTGGTATAGGAAAATCATATTTGATTAACCAAATCAGAAATGAACTAAATAGTAATGAAAACCAACATAACACACTACTGACAATAGCTCCTACAAGTGTTGCAACATTCAACATACATGCATCAACAATTCATACAGTTCTAAAGATACCTATAAAACAAACGCAACCACTACAACGATATGCATTGACCATATTTCAAGAGAACTAAAAGGAAATAAAATACATGTTTATCAATGAACTAAGTTTCATTGGCCCAAAATTGCTTCTAAAAATAGATAGTAGATTGTGACAAGCATTTCCTCAAAATCAACAACTTTTCTTTGGTGGAATTATTATAATCATAGTTGGTGACCTCGCTCAATTACCACCTATGATGGAAAAACCTCTATACACATCACATTCTAATTCCAAAACATTATGACATCAATTCAAAATAGTTATCATGTTAGAGGAGGTTTTTCGATAGTAAGGTGGTGATCAACAAGCATAGTTTTGGGAACTCCTAAAGAACATACAAAATGCAAAAGTGACAAAGGAAGATTGGGAGCTCCTAATAACACACACAAATAAACACATTCTACCTAATTAAAATTAAGCATTTGATATGTCAATACATCTATTTGCTACAAATGATATTGTCAAACTACATAACAAAAAATGTTGAAACAATTAAATGTTCTAATTACAATGAGTATAACAACAAGCACTACAAAACGCGTACAATATGTAACCATAGATGAATGAATGGAAAAGGAAATTATCATATGCAAAGGATGATGCATCATGTTGACAAAAAACATATGGACATAAGTAGGCCTTGTAAATGGAGCACTAGGTGAAATAACTGATATTATTTATAGCCTTGATTCAAAGTCACCAAAGCTTCCATTGTATGTTACAACAAGGGTTGATAATTACAATGGTCCACCTTGGAACATAGATGATCCAAAAGTCATACCAATAGTTCCTTTGACATTGGGATCATGAAGGCAAATCCCAATAACAATGGCCTGGGCTTTAACTATCTGCAAATCTCAGGGGGTTACACTACTGAAAACAACAATTGACATTGGTAAAACAAAAAGACAAGGGTTGACATTCACACCAATTTATAGACTTAAGTCATTAAAGAGCCTACACATTCAATCACATTTCTCATTTGAAAGATATTAAAAAATACAAAACAATCCATTCACAACCATTAGGACAAAAGAAGAAACACACAAGTACAAGGACTTGCCCTTTCAACAGTCAAAGTATGCAAGACTACTATTTATTTATTATTTTATACATATATGTATGTCATCAACCTAATGTACATGTAATGAAAATACTTCTTTTTAGGAGTTTAATGATGCCAACAATAGTAGTAGAACAAGCTTCAAGTACAAATAATTTATTGGAAAACTTCAAAGAGGGACATGCTGATATGAACATTCATGGTACCAAACAATCAAAAAGTAAGTTGCCCCTCGCAAATTAAATTTATATCTCTTGTACATGAAATGATATGATTTTCATAAGACAAAAAATCAACATAGTGTTATAGATTGATGATGTGCATTTGTTACAAATTGTTCAAATCAATTGCAGATAAAACAAGACATCATCCAAAAAATTAGCAAAGCAAACAATAACAACAAAAAATGATTAGCCTTTTGTCACATTGAAGAAACTATACAACATATGCTACTATTGGTGTACACATTGCACCTTCTGGTGCAAGTGCTAGTTTATATTGGTAGAATTTTAATTGGCGTATATATCCATTTTTGTAAAATTGTTTGAATAAGAGCTAGTCAACTATAATTGAAACACATAGTATATTGTTATTGTAATGACATGATTTAAAATCTTTATTTAAAAAAAATCTATTTAATTCTTTTTACCACATTCAAATTGTCCAATATTTTTTGAAGTCCCTCCCAATATATAGTAGGGAACAAATGTTTTCAATTGTCTATGTCTAATTAGTCTCACAATAAAAATTAGTGAAACTCAATTTTATTTTTAAATTAATTTGTAATCTATTAATTTGGTTTTTTGGCTACTTCTAATTTTGAAAATTATTTTAAAATACAATCATATTATTCTTTCTCCTCTATCAAGTTCAATATATAGTTTTTTTTCAATATAAGTTCGTCTAACAATCTAAAATTCTCCCTAGATAAAAAAAAATCATTAAATTTTTTAAAATAGTAACTTCTACATTTAAAAAAAAAACTACTTTAATAATTATTTACAAAAATTTGCATTTAGCAAAGAATTTTTTATATCTACTTTCTAACACTCACACAAGGAGGCTCATTAATGCTTGAAAATTTAGAGTTCTCTATATGTTTGTTTGAATATATGCTAAAGTTTTATATATGTGCTTTCTAACATTCACACAAAGCAGCGACTTGGACTAATTTGTTCTAGGTTGATTAGGAAGTTATTTAGAAATGGGTGAATTATGAAGCTTGGAAATTTAGAGCTGATCATAATTATTTTTTCTTTTACCTAGATAAGATAAGATAAGATAGATTTTTAATGTCCACAAGGCTAAGAATAGCCTATGGAACAACCTTCCAACTAAACTAGCTTTAGTAATTCAAATCTTTTTTTGTGTAAGCTAATGATGAGCCCCCCTAACTTCTCATTGTACTCCTCGTTGAATAAGTTGTGCCAAGAGCTTCCAGATATAATATCCACAAATTTGAACCTAATGTCCTTGTATGCATCACATTCTAACATAAAGTGTTGTTTCATTTCTACCTTCCTAGAGTTGCAAAACGTGCAAATTCTCTCTTCCTAAGGCTCTTTTGGCCTCTTCCATCGACTGGTCTCACATCAGAGTTGATGAGAGTTGGTTCTGAGTTGTGCAATGAGCCTTTTAACTCTCCAAGAAATAAGAGATATCAGATTTCAACAATACATTGAAATTATTTGTCCGATTTCTGGATTAGATTGTGTTCAATTTTTACCATCAACGTTTTGAATCATACTTGGTTTTGCATCTCCTGCTCTCTCATCCCGATGATGAATCATGTAGAATGATTCAAAACATTGATGGTAAAAATTGAACACAATCTAATCCATAAATCAGACCAATAATCTCCAAGAAATGTTGGCCCCTATTTATGCCTTTTGAAGTTGATCACATGTGAGATTGAACAATAGTCCAAAACAATTTCCTTTACTACAATAGTCAGTTCAAACATTAAAACACAAATATATTTCTCTTTTATTACATACTAATTTCTCAATATTTTCTAAAATACTATTATACTTAAAAATAAAATGATTAAATAAGACATAAAAATAATTAATCTTCTAATCCTTCAATAAGAAAGACTCAAGCTCTTCCAATATTAATATTAATATTAATAGATGGATAGAATCAAGTAAGCTCTTCCAATATTAATATTAATAGATGGATAGAATCAAGTACTTTAATCTATAGGTAGTTATGTGCAAGTATCACCCGAATTAAAACCCAATATCTATTTGGCCTTAAAAATTTTCACGAGTAAAGATGACGCTTAACTACCACATGCCACGTAGAGGGGGTCTTGGCTGGATCATTCCTTTCTTTTCTTGTGCAGAAATCCTTCTCCAAAGCGGCAAATATGACTGACGGAAATAAAAAATTCACTAGAGCCTGAGAATTCCAAGGAAGGATTTTAGGAAGCAATGGTGGTGAAAGAGGTGTTGCAGAGATGGGCGGCGCGGTTACTGCAGCCATGGCTACAACAGGAAGCCGATGTGGAGTTGGAAGTGAGTTTTTTTGGTATACGGGCAGTTATTCGCGACTTCAACTTGAATGCCACGTCGCTTAACTCAAATTTTATGGAGTCCAGCAGGCTGCTGATAAAATCAGTTACTTTTGGAGAGGTGGCTGTTAAATTCTCAGCGTGGCGAAGTCCTGTCTTGACTCTGCAAATCCATGGCATGCGCATCGTTCTTAGCCGAAGGCAACTCTTTGATACACCTTTTAAAATGTTTTTTCTTCTTTTAATTGATCTTTTTCTCAAGCCCGCAATTATAATTTGATCATTGCTGCTGAAATCATTTTCAAAATTCCATGGGCAAGTTAGGAACGGAACCTAGAATCCTTCCGTGCTGGGTTGCTCTTCCTCTGAGCAACTGCATCTGGCGGGTGAATTGATGCAAACAATTCTAAAACTCAATTTCCTTAAACTTTTGGAAAGATGATCCTCAGGTCCCATTTTTTACTTGAAGTTCATCCAATGCAGCGAGAAACCGAGCGTTTGAAGTGTTTTATAAGTCGCTTGTAGAGCTTACTTTAGTTTATCAGGCTAAATTCAAATTTTAACATATTAAGAATTATATAGCCTTCCTATACAATCTATTGAGTGCCTATAGACCCCTTTCCTCCTTAGTTTGGAGAGTGCTGGAAGGCTCTCCACCCAAACTGTAGAGGTGGTCGAGTGGCACACAACTGCATACCCTAATCTGTAGATAGCTTCGACCTCCCGCTGTTTGCGCCATTAGCACATACGAGTTCTTTTCCCTTCTTTTTCGGGAGATTGCATAGCCTGAAAACCTTTAATTTAAATTCCGGCAAAGCCACGACAGGTAAAAGACAGGTGCCTTAATGGGAGAGTGTTTAACAGGCGGGGAAGACCTTAGGTCTGAATCTTAATTGTTCCATGTTTTGTAACAATGATAAATGCAGATCACACTAATTCAGAGAAGTTAACTTGTCAATTTTCCTATATATGCTAGCAGAAACATTGAATTGATGACGGTGCATGGGCTTGTTGACTTCTGATTAAATTGATTAGTCTGTGCAGTGTAGCCTAGTTGGCATCAAGTTTAAGTTTAACTGATAGCCCCTTGTTGTGCATTCTTTCATTCTGATGATGGATCTATTGGAAAAGTAAAACAGCAGAAACAAAGAGGAGAAAGAAAGAACTTCCAGCTTATTTTTATTGAATAATAGATGCCAATTTTTACAATAGCTTGACTCAACAACTTTCCTAATGATTGCTAATTAGATTGACAACAAACTACTTCATGATTGACAACACAGACAAACTTGACAGCTAACTAAAATTTATAGACACCTAACGTAACACATCTACAATAAGAACTTGATTCAAACTAAAACTCTTTGACTTAGTCCTAAACAAAACTTGTGTTGCGAGCAATTGAACAAGGCTTGCCACGTGTGCAACAATTATTATTGACTACTGCTGGAACATTAACTCCAACACCCCCACTTAATGTGACAACTAAAGGAAACATTATCTAGAAATTATAATTCGAAAATATGTCATATAGGAGTATGACTTTCTCATAGTTATGCAGCTATCATCCAGCTTCGAAACACCATTGGACACACCATCTCCAAATGAAATGTCTCATAAATGATGCCAAGCTTCCAAACTTTCAGATCTCCCTGAACTATTGGACACACCATCTCCAAATGGAATGCCTCATAACCCTCGTAAAGGTATAGCTTCTCCGATCCTATAGCACCTCAAACTATTCGAGCATACATCTAGCCTCTACCACATCTTTTCTATTTTAAGAGTATAGACATCTTCAAAATAAAACAAGATCTTCATTTTCAATGTTATCATCATCACTAATAGCATCAGATGATTCAGCATGAACAACTATATTTGCTGATTCTTTAATTTTACCTTTGAGAAGGTCATTTGCACAAATTTTACAATTTATTGCAATATGTCCTACTTTTTTACAATAGAAGCATTCAATTTCATTCTTACCATACATTCTCTTTCCCATATTGTTCTTTGAGTATAATGTATGAAATAATTGAGTATTTTCTCTTGAATCTCCTATAATTGTTCTCTTTTCTTCAACCAAGAGTGCTGAAATCACATCTTCTAAAGTCTGTGATGACATTTGATTGAGAGTAAAAACAACATTGCTATATTTTGAAGCCAAACTATTTAGCAAGATAGCTTTAGCATCATCTTTATCAATTACAACACCAACTTCAGCAAGCTGTTTGATTAGAGATCTCAAATTACTAATGTGGTTGGACACAGTAATTTCATCAGACATTTTAAAACTAAATAGCTGCAACTTTAAAGAAAATTTTGCATTTGTTGTTTTTGCTCCAAACAACTTAGTTAGTCCATCCCAAATTTGTTTAAATGATTTCTCTAAATCAACATGATGTAGTTTTGAATCTAAAAGAGCAATGCCAATAATAGACTTAGCTTTCTCAACTCTGCTTTCCCAATCAATCTTCTTTTTAGCATCTGTAGGTACTATTTCAGTGCCATCAACTATGCCCCACAAACTATTATTCATCAGCTGCATTTGCATTTTCACTTTCCATGTATGAAAATTTTGACCATTATATTTTTCTACAAGCGTATCCATTTTTAGAATTTCTAAAATAAAAATATGAAGATACCTTCCAATGTTGCACAACAACAAAATCTGCAATAGCATGAGACTTACATTCTCACAGCGGCAACTTCTTTTGAAGCGGAGATGGCTCTGATACCATATTGGAAACGTCAAACAACAGAAACAAAGAGGAGAAAGAAAAAACTTCTAACTTATTTTTATTGAATAATAGATGCCAATTTTAACAATAGCTTGACTCAACAACATTCCTAAATGACTGCTAATTAGATTGACAACAAACTACTTCATGATTGACAACACACACAAACTTGACAGCTAACTAAAATTTATGGACACCTAATGTAACACATGTACAATAAGAACTTGATTCAAACTAAAACTCTTTGACTCAATCCTAAACTAAACTTGTGTTGCTAGCAACTCAACAAGACTTGCCACATGTGCAACAATTATTATTGACTACCGTTGGAACATTAACTCCAACAGGATCATGGAGTGTGATTTGAAACGTTGATGCAAAACTACATATGCAATCTAATCTAGAAGCACTGCAGACATACATTTTTTAAATGTCAAAAACTCTATTGTTCTAGGATACAAAGAACGTGTACATCATCAATAAAAACCCAAGAAGAAACTCCTGATAAGAAGGGCATAAATGGTGGTGTGATATTACTATCAGGATTCAATTGTGTAAATTTTGAGTCAAAATCATTCACCCATGTTTTATGAGTAGTGGTTCACAAGAACCCATCTCTCATGGGAATGAATAGAGTTCTTAACACTCATTGCATCTAGGTGATGGTCACAAGAGGTTGCCCATCCCTATACTACTCCAGCTTAAGCATACTTAAACATGAAGTTCCCTCCAAGGATAAGTCCATTTTGCTTGCAACCCTATTTGCAAAACCTTCGGCAAAGAAAAGTGAGCTTAACCTTGGAGGAAATTCCTTGTTTAAGTGTGATGAAGCTGGAGTAGTACTAGGATAGGTGACCTCCCAAGAAGTCTTGGTTCTTCACTTCTATGAACATCACTTAGATGCAATGATTGTTAAGTGTTCCATTCATTCTCATGAAAGATGGGTCTTTGTTAACAACTACTCATGAAATATGGGTGAATGAGTTTGACTCAAAAACTACATAGTTGAATCACGATAGGAATATTACAATTTGACTTGTTGTGGAAAATATCTCCTACTTATCAATCAATGAGCTTAAGGGGCTTTATATTGAATTTTATAAGGCACAACTTTGCTGAAAGTTTTGCAAATGGGCTTAACCTTGGAGGAAACTCTGTGGTTAAAGTTGAATAAACTCACTTAAGCTAGAGTACTACGTCACAGTGCTTCACCTTTGTGAGCATCACTTAGATGCAATGAGTGTTAAGTGATCCATTCATTCTCATGAGAATTGTGTTCTTGTGAAAATGGGTCAATGAGTTTGACTTAAAAACTACACATTTGAATCCTGATAGCAATATC
Organism: Cupressus sempervirens; assembly: GCA_028749045.1. Taxonomy (NCBI): domain Eukaryota; kingdom Viridiplantae; phylum Streptophyta; class Pinopsida; order Cupressales; family Cupressaceae; genus Cupressus; species Cupressus sempervirens. The sequence goes on along the minus strand of CM053788.1, from coordinate 240,442,569 downwards.
ACAATTGGACTTGCCATAGAAAATATCTCCTACTTATCAATAAACGAGGTTTTTGATTCCATATCGAGAGTCCCTAAGCTAGATGCATTAATTGTTGCGAAACTAGGATGTAAGGAAGAAATTCTAGCTGAATATGTAAAAGATGAGATGGGTCCACTAGCTATTGTCACATTGCAGGAACGAAAACTAATTGTGGGGAATAACATGGATTTTTTTTAGGTAATTGTAAAGACAAATGTACATAAAACAACATCCATAAATTTCTCATATTATCTTGAAAAATACTAAAGAGACAAGGTACATCAAATATGATGTTACATATTTCTTCAAATAATATGAATTTTACATAAAAACAATCATTAGGTTGATCACATCAAATAGTTTATACAATGATATTATAAATCCATGTTGTCTTCTATAGGCCTAGAATACTCTCCTTTTGCTAAATGTTGTTAGTGTAGTTTTTAAATTTCCTAGTGGGTTATTTATTTTTATCTATATTACTAAGTTTTTCTTACACTTTTATTAATCTTGCTTAGGTTAATAAAGTATGTCTTATTAGGTGAATGATTGCGAGGTGTCACCTTCCTACATGTGAGCATCCATTAGCTATCTTGAGAAGATACTTTGCTATCTTTAGTTTGATAGATGGTTGCTCCTCATTGGTTGGTGTTGCCACCTCCTTCCTCTTCCTAGCTTATATAAGCATGCTACTTGGCTTGTATCTGCATCTCTTGCTTTTGCATCCTCTTAATGCTATTTTGCTTCTAGCATTTGCATTACTCTCTTGGAGACTAACTCTGTGTTGCTATTTTGATTTTGTATAATTTGCATTCATAGTTTAGATATCTATTCTTTGCACTAGTTTTTTGGGTTATTAATCTTTTCAGATTCTAACATGGTATCAGAGCTCTTCTATGTGTAAGAGTAGATTTTAGTTTCCTTATTTCAAAGATTCGGGGGGGGGGGCTAATAAATCTTATTGTACGTTTTTTTGAAAAATCTAGTATGCTTTTCTCTTGCATCTTCGAATGATCTTGAGAATCAGAAAAGGTTGACAAAAACATTTTTAATCTCTGGAGTTTCAATCTCAAATCTAACAACCAACTTGCATATTTGGTGTTTTCAATCAGTATTGCAGGTTCCAGCATGCCATTGATTGACTTAGGTAGCTGATTCAACCTTTGCATGTCGTCTTTTGGTTGTTGGGGTCGTTTCTTGGTTGTTGGGGCCATTTTTTGTTGTTAAAGGTGTTTGATTTACACTACAGCTACATCTTTTGTACATCAGCAAGAAAAATGCTTTCAGGGTTTTGTTCGCAGCACCAAAAAACCGTTTGGGTATCTTTTAGTTTTTGCATGCAATCTGTATATTTTGCAGAATCAAGCACGGAAAGCTACAGCCGTACCCCTCTCCGTTGGTGGTCGCAGATTTGAATGCAATTTTCAAATGCCTCGTTCTTGCTCATACAAACTCTGATTTCGACGATTCTTGTTATGATCTTGGCCTTTTTTTTGTGCTCTATCCACAAGTGTAGTTGTTTGTTGATTTTCATGCATAAATTTTTCAGAAATTGTAGATTCTCAGCCATGACTTTGCACAGTTCTCGTTTTGGAAACTTCGGAGGATCATAACTTTCTCATACAACTTTGTATCGAGGCGACTCTTTTTTTGAAAGTGCATGACTTTTCTAGTAGATCGCAGTAGTGCTATTTGTTTCCTTGATTATTGTGCCCAAGTTTCACTTTCAACATATGCTCTTTGTGAGGGTTTTGTAATGCATTGAAATCAAGACCACTTAGTATTTCTTGCTAGTGGTAGTTGTAAACGCACTAAAATAAGGTGCCAAATCATATTTTTTTGGGGGGGTTCTTTGATTGAGTAAAAAGGGGGGGCATTGTTGTGGCTGGGTTCTCTTCTTTTTTTGGCATTTCTTCTCTGCATTTCTTTATCATGGATCAAACAAATATGCCCATCCTAACTCCATACAACTATTTTGAGCGGAAATCACACATGACAATTCACTTAAGGAAAGCTGGATTAAATAGGATAACTATGGGACTTGAAACTGAACCTGATAAAGATGAAGATAAGCTTAAGCGGTTTAACAAATGTGATGAGACATATAAAACATTGTGTTTGTCTGTTTTTCCTGATTTGCTATTTCACATTAAGTCTTTCGATACACCAAATGATATATGGACAAAGCTAGAAACACTATTTGGCACACAAGATTCAATGAGGGGTCATATGTTGGAAAATGAACTAATTAGTTTAAGTCCAGGCAATTTCAACACAACCGAGGATTTCTTCACTAAATTAAAATCACTAAGGCTGCAGTTAAGGCAATGTGGAATTGAAAAGAGAGATGAACAATTGATTCTTAGTATTCTCTCTAAGCTAAGTTCAGAAGATTCTGTGTTTGTCTCTACCTTCTATGCTACTAAGGGTGCACTTGGTACTCAATTCACCATGCCATCTTTAGATGATTTTGCTGTCAATCTCACTCGAGAACAGTCACATGCCTTGGCTGCCAACCAAGGTACAAAAGAACAAAAAGGACAAAGTAGTAAGAACAATAGTAAGGATGAGAAACAAAATAATAGCAAGGAGAAGGATCAGATACCGGTTACTTCAAAAGCAACTATTGATACCCCATCTTCCAAGGGCGATAAGCCTAAGAAAGAAAGGGTCCAATGTGCCTATTATAAAAGACCTGGTCATGATGAACATAAATGTTTGAAGAAACAAATTGATCACTTGACACACATTCTTGAGAAGAATAACATCAGTGTTCCTAAGTCTATCAAACAAAGTTCTAATGAAGGGTCTAACAAGGCAAAAGAAAACAACAAGGGGAAAGGAAAGGGCAAGGCCCTTGTTGCCGTTGCATCCTTGGAGCCGTGTACTATGCCTTCTATTTTGATGGGTGATGACACTCCTGTTGAAGTGTGTGGGAGAGGGCCTGTTGATGTGGGGGATGGCACATTCCATGATGTTCTTTGTGTACCCTCATTATCAACTAATCTCCTATCCGTATACCAAATCACTCACACAGGTTCATGCAAGCGGGTTGAGTTCACTCCTGATTCAGTGGAGATAAGTGAGTTGCACAGTGATTCTACAGTTGCAGTTGGGAGAGCAGATCATCAGTCACGACTCTTATCTGTTTTCTCACTATGTTCCTGATCCTCCTTCAACTGTTTTGCTCACTCACTCTAATGATGTGAGTAAATTATGGCATGAGCGGTTTGGCCATCTTAACTTCCGCTAATTGCATCAGCTCAACCAGTAGAGCATGGTCACAGGGTTGCCTTCAGTTCAGTTCTCAGGCGGTGTTTGCCAAGGTTGCATTCTTAGTAAGCATCCTAAGGAAAAGTTTGACAAAGGTAAGGCATGGAGAGCTTCACAGATACTAGAGTTAGTTCACAGCGATTTGGCTAGTCCATTTCAACATCCTTCTTTTAGCAGGGCCTGATATGTCCTCACATTCATTGATGACTTTTCTCGATATACTTGGGTGTACTTTCTCAAACAAAAGTCAGAGGTATTTGATCATTTTCGAGACTTCAAAACTTTTGTAGAGAAGCAATCTCGAAAACCATCAAAGTTTTGTGCATAGACAATGTTGGTGAGTATGTCAACCATCGGTTTGAGAGATTTTGCACTTTAGAGGGGATTGATTTACAGCATTCAGTTCCATACAATCCTCAACAGAATGGTGTTGCAGAACGGAAGAATAAATCCTTGAAGGCAATGGCAAACTGTATGATTCACTCTAGATCTCTTGCACCACAGTATTGGGCAAAGGCCATTAACTGTGCTTGTTATATCTAGAACCGTGTTCCTCACCGAGCCTTGAAGGGAGTTACTCCTTTTGAAGCTTGGAGCGGTCGGAAACCATCAGTTAAGCACTTTCGAGTTTTTGGCTCTCCTGCATGGGCCCACATTCCTGCAGAGAAATGTAAGGCCTTGGATCCGTAGAGCAGACCTTGCATATTTGTAGGTTATCCTGATGGTGTGAAGGGTTATCATTTGCTCCACCCTACTACACGAGTTGTTCATTGAGAGGAGTGTTCAGTTTGAGGAGGGATCTTCAAGCTCACTTTCCATCACTTCTCCAACTCCTACTTTGACATTGGAGTCACTTGGAATACATGACAGATCTTTTGATGAGTCAGATTCACTTGAGCAGTCTTCTACCTCCACTTTCGATGCAGAGAGTGATTCAGAGAACTCACCTCCTTCCTTTACTAGTCATCATTCAGAGGTTAATGATTCCCCTCTAGATTCTCCATCTTCCGGTCCAGTTTGGGCTAGACAGACCTTGCAGTCTGTAGGTGATTGGGTTGGGGATCCATCAGACACCAGGAAAACTCGTTCACAATTCCAGGATGCTCCACATGTCTTCATTGCTACTGCTTCAGATCCACAATCCTTTCATGAGGCTTCCGGTATTCCTGAGTGGGATATAGCTATGCAGGAAGAGTATAGTTCCTTGATGAGGAACCAAACTTGGGATCTTGTCCCTCTTCCTAAGGGAAGAAAACTTGTTCGATGTAAGTGGATCTATCGGACAAAATTTGCAGCAGATGGGTCGGTTGACAAGCATAAGGCTCGCTTGGTCGCCAAAGGATTCTCCCAGGTTCCTGGGATTGACTACTCTGAGACTTTTGTGCTAGTTGCCCGAATGAATTCCATTCGACTTGTTCTTGCCATTGCTGTAGCTAATCGTTGGGAAGTACATTAGATGGATGTGAAGAGTGCTTTTCTTCATGTTGACCTTCATGAGGAGATCTACATGGAGTAGCCACAAGGTTTCCTTCAAGATTCTTCACTTGTGTGCCGTCTTTAGAAGTCTCTCTATGGCCTCAAACAGGATCCTCGAGCCTGGTATGCCAAGATGGACTCCTTCCTTCTATCAGTTGGGTTCACTCGGTGCCATTCTGATCCTAATGTCTACATTCTGCAATAGGGTGATTCACTCCTATTTTTGGTTTTGTATGTTGATGACTTGCTGATCACAGGAAGTTCTTCACCCACCATTAAGGCTGTCAAAGTTGCCCTTCAGGACAGTTTTTTGATGATTGACTTGGGCTTGTTGCATTACTTTCTTGGGATTGAGATCTTTCAGTCTCCTTCCGGGATCACCATCACATAGTTCAATTATGCTCTAGATTTACTCTCGAGGTGTCATATGGTTGATTGCAAGCCTGCTCTGACTCCCTTTCTAGAGTCAAACTTGAGGCTCAGTGTTCTTCTCCACTTGTTGATGGCACCTTGTATCGCCAACTTGTTGGGAGTCTCATTTATCTGACTCATACGAGACCTGACATCTCATATGCTGTAGGCATGGTCTCCCAATTCATGCAGGAGCCTCATGAGCTGCATTAGAAAGTAGCCAAGCGGATCTTTCACTACATTCAAGGTTCTCACAATTATGGGATTCACTATGCAACAGGTATTGAGTTTGATTTGGTGGGGTACACAGATTTAGATTGGGCGGGTGATTCTTAGGATCACAAGTCTACTTCAGGTTATAGCTTCTCACTTGGTTTAGGTCTTGTTTGGTGGTCGAGTAAAAAGTAGTCTGCTATTGCTCTATCTTCTGCCGAGGCTGAGCATTGGGGGGTTGTGAATGCCGCCACTAAGGCCATTTGGCTTCAACATCTTCTAACTTAGTTTGGCATCCAGATCAGACGGCCATTAGTCATATTTTGTGACAACTAGAGTGCCATTTAGATCTCACAGAATCCAGTCCATCATCAACGGACCAAACACATAGAGATCCACATGCACTACATCCGAGAGCTCATCCATGGTCATGTCATTGACCTTCGCTATTGTCCGACTTCCGAGCAGGTTGCTGATATCTTCACCAAACCCTTCACTGAGAGCAAGTTCCTTCATTTGTGAGCTTTGCTGGGGGTGGGGGATGCTTCATCTTTTGGGGGGGCCTCTTCCTCTCACTCGGAGTCCTGACTTTTTTTGGGGGGTCTCTTTTCTCTCTCTTTTGGGGGAATTTTATGCACATGGGTACCTCATCAGGCCTGACTTGCCGGGACCCATTTCTACATCCACCTAAGCTTTGCTTATTGGGGGTGTGTTAGTGTAGTTTTTTTAATTTCCTAGTGGATTATTTATTTTTCCCTATCTTACTAGGTTTTTTCGACACTTTTATTAATCTCGCTTAGGTTAATAAAACATGTCTTATTACGTGAATGGTTGAGAGGTATCACCTTCCTACATGTGAGCATCCATTAGCTATCTTGGGAAGATACTTTGCTATCTTGAGTCCGATAGATGGTTGCTCCTCATTGATTGGTGTTGCCACCTCCTCCCTCTTCTTAGCCTATATAAGCATGCTACTTGGCTTGTATTTGCATCTCTTGCTTTTGCATCCTCTTAATGCTATTTTGCTTCTAGCATTTGCATTACTTTCTTGGAGACTAACTCTGTGTTGTTATTTTGATTTTGTATCATTTGCCTTCATACTTTAGATATCTATTTTTTGCACTAGTTTTCTAGGTTATTAATCTTTTTAGATTCTAACAAATGTGAGATGAGAATGGGGTTTAGGTGGTTATTTGCCCAACCACAAAGCTTAAGCTTGCTTGTTTCTCATCATGAAATGAAGAGCTCCTGACCTTGCGTGAGGTACCATCAATCAAGAATTGGCGGATGAGATGGAATCTAGTGGACTATAGTTTATGTAACTAACATTTCATATATAAACATGCCAGTAATGAACACAATGTATTGATAGAGAGTAAAGAAATAATAATCATTTAGTGTCAAAATGATTTTAAAGCTAAACAGCCTTGGCCAAAGCATTTTGAGCTGACTACTAGTAGGGAGATCTTTGTAGAGACCTACCCTTCTCTGATCTTCCATATTAGATCACATTCGTCCATTACAACGTCCCTAAATCGAAAGATATATAATGGAATATATTTTTAATTTAAGATTAAAATATATAATAATGAAATTCTAATCCACATCATATGGAAGTGCAGAAAAAATTACAAAGTGCAGCAAGTTTTTCATCCATTCCTCTATGGGGGCACAATATGATGTGAATTGAGAGACCCTAGTATCAACAACAGAAGCAACTATGTAGGCAAGTCAATCAGAATAGAAGTGATGGTTGAGTATGTGATGTTGTTAGCGACTTTGGTGTATCAATAAACAAAGACATCAATTAATGGGAGCATCAATATGATAGCGGCAGCTGCCATACATTGACAAACATTATCAAGGATCGATTAGTAAAATGTAAGAAGACTAGAAATCCCCTCATATTAGTTATCGATCAAATTTATAGTAAATTGATCCTATCACCATAAGTCGACAGAACAACCAAGCACAAAAGCAGACAACAAAAATATTGATGATAATAATATTTAGTGCCCAAATGATGATATTTCTTAGCAATGATTTACCAACGATACTTGACATTTATTGATTGCGTAATCTGCAATAATATACAATTACCCATATAATTGTATTTGTTAGCCATTGACAAATGGTGGTTAATGATAATCCATACAATCGTATTCTTAACCATTAACAATTGACAATCTGTTCATTGTGCCTCTTCGACACGTGTATGTACCAAACCGATGGGCTATCCAAAGGCAAACATTGAGAATTGATTTTATAACCATAATTCCCTTTGTGGATTCCACTCGAATAAGAGCATTCAAGGTTGCTAAAGCAACCTATATAGAGTGCAATCATTATAATTGCAGATCAGAGACAACACCAGACAAAGACGATATAATATTATTGTAAAGAAACTTGGGGACTCACATCCCTCAAAAATATCAAAGTACTCATCCTTGGGACGTAGCTACACCGGGTACTTGGAGCACCCAAGTACCCCCATCTCCGCCACTCCACAACCACACCGCCGCTAGGATGGGTACTTGAATTTCTATTTGAATTTTGATTTTTGAATTTTTATATTGGGTATGTGCTATGTTACTATGTCGAATGTTCTATGGTTCTGGTTCGTGTTGCAAATGTGCTATGTTCAAGTATTTCAATTTGGCATGTTATATATACTAAAACATCATCTCATAACTAGCATTTTAAGTTCTATATGTAAAGTATGCAACATCCTCCACCTGCCCCACCCCATGCTGTCATCTCGAAATTGAGGCCCTTTGTTGCATTGTCTAACTCATCCTGGTGTCCTAGCATCCCAACGTACCCTGACACCTGTGTTACACTGCTGATTATACAAAATATTGTTAAATTTGTAAGAATTTGCCTAAAGAAAAGAATGAAATGCCAAGATCTAGAAGTTCAATTCATAGCTCAAGATAGAGAAATGATATGATCAAATGAGTAATTCAATAAATGATAATGGGTAATCCAATACAATAGATGTAGAGGTGCCTGAATATATAGGAAATGCAAGATGACTAGGAGTTATGCAAGTGATAAGCACAACAACTAAGCACATGTCCATTAAAGGTGGATTATCCTCTATTGTGCATGAAAGTATATGTGACAACGAGAGGATAATAACACAAAGGTGTATCACACAAAGAGAGGTGTGAGACAACATGTGCTCAAATAAAGTACTAACTCCTAGGTGTCTACATGACAACTAATATGAAAATGCATTATCCTAAGTAAACTTAAGTGGATTATAATTAGTAATATTTACTTATACAAACACCCTCTCTTAAGTGCAACTTCAGGGAGTGTACTTAAGCTTACAAAACTTAGATACAACATACAACATACATATACAATAGAGAATCTCCATATAGGAGAGAAGAAGTGGAGGAGAGACCAAGTAGCCCCCCCTCAATGTAGAATGTGCACCTGTGGTAGATGCTCTAGGCTCGACGTAGAAACTACTTCATGAGTGTAGAACAACATTCCTCCTCTTAGGAAGTAAAAAAATCAAAGTTGCATCAATGAAGCTTCCCCCATTTGTAGGAAGAAACCTCAAAATGTATGGAATCTCTGAAACCCGCTCAAGTGTCCCCATCTCAATGTTGGAAGGTGCCTCCTCCAAATCATGTGTACCATGCCACTCTACTCAAAAAGACCAGTCAGGATCAACTTAGGATTAATGTAGAACACGTGTCAAAAACTCAAATGTCTCCTTTGAAGAGAAAGTGATCTCCTCCAATTGTTGTATCAAAGGATCTACCATCATGTCAACCTTGAAAGAATGATCAAGTAGAGAATGAAGATGAGGGTCAGCATGCTCCCTCGCAACAACCGAAGAAAGATTATCTTCACCAAAAGAAGATGAATGTCATCAATAGTGTCCCAAATTTGCAATGTAGGACTCCACGAACAAATCTGCAATGTTTGTCAAGTAGTTATCCCATGGAACTAAGTTTGGAAGACAATGAGTATCCTGTTGCACCAAATCACCCGAATCCATAGCTATATGAATACAAGCATGATCAGGAGCAACAGTAGATGTAATCTCAATACGAGGAGAAGAAATGGAATGCCCAAGAACTTGATCACAAGTGAGGATGCCCAAGTTGAAGTAGCCAAAGTTCTCAAAATCTGAATCAACATTGGAAGTGTGATCAAAATCTCTTAAAGAATCACTATCATCATCATGAGCAAAGTCTGAGAAGTAGTATAGTTGAGACGCATGATCAACAACTTCTGTAGCAATTATCTCTCTAGTCTCCAAGTCTTTGATAAAAACTAAATCAGGTGTGAATTCCATAGTCCTCCTTGTATCCCCATGAGTGAGCTGATAGATGGAGAGAAGATTATGACTTAGGTGAGTTACACCCAACACATCTTTGAATTATCCTTCCCCCTCATCAATAGTTCCTTTCCCAATCACATTCATGTAAGTATGGTTGCCCATCAAAATAGGTGGAGGACAAGGATCAAATGATGAAAACATAGATTGTGAAGATGCCATATTATGAGAAGTCGTTGAATCTAGAAGCTATCTCCCTGAATCTTGACTTGAAGTAGCAACTGATGCTTGACCTTTACTGTGATCCTTTCCTTCGTTTGGATGTGAAGAAGAGGATGAAATAGTCATTCTTGAAGGTAGACTTATTTTATTCTTCTTAAGAAGATTCTTGAGCTCATCTATCTCCTTCTTGTAGCAATGATGTTCTTCACGTCCATTCTTCTTACAATATGCACAAGTTAGCAACTCCCTCTTGGATGATTTTCCCTTATTGTTGGAGTTGGCTTGTGGTGAGGAGGTTAAGTGTTCTTTCTCGTTTTGTGTCATGTGTTTTCACTTGTTTTGCTTCCTTTTTCCTTGATTCCCTTGATTTGCTACCAATGCCTTAGAATTTGAGGACTTGAGAATTCCTATACTCATCAGTTTTGATTGTTCCAACATCAACAACTCTCCAAATGACTCAAATGAAGGTGTAATGAATGCACTTCGCATTGTCAGCTTGTGAGTGTTGTAGCTTGAAACAAAGGCTGCATATTCTGAAGGAAGTTTGTCCATCATATGATGAATCAATTGGGAATCCTTGATGGTAATATCACAATCCTTAAGTTGTACTCTCAACCCATTAGCTTTGTTGATGAAATCCTATTTTGTGTCAAAGTTCGTAGGATCCAATTTGAGAAGCTTTGCTTGAAATGTGAATCCCTTATCTTCATCCACTTTACGATACAAACTTTCAAGTTTATCCCAACCTTCTTTGGAACTACTCAAGGGTGTAATGTGAAACAAAAAATCTTCAGTGACCAAATCTCTAATGATTCCTAAAGCCTTAGAGTCGTCAATTTGCTGCGCAATTTTTTCCTTAGTATCTACATTAGGACTAGAGGGAATTGAAATTGTTCCATTCACAAAGAGGATCATGCCTTTCTTCATTAACCTGCTCCGTACATTTTCTTTCCATGTGGCATAGTTATGTGGAGTTAATTTGAGAATGAAGAATTCATGATGCAAAATTGAAAGAATGCAAGAAAACTAGAAGCACAAAACCAGAAGCACACTTTATACTTAGTGTATGTACAATTGCTACTTGTCAAAATGGACCAAAGTGGACTTCTAATTTTGAGGATTACAATAGGAAATATGAAGCTATAATAGACTGAAGAAGATAAGACACTAGATCTCTCAAGGATCTAATCTATTAGAAGTGCCAAAATAGACCAAATGTTGTAAATACTAAATACTATGTCCATACACAATTACTCCAAACCAATACACAATTACTCCAAACTAATACCAGATCTAAAAAGTAGACAAAAAATCATGTACTTCAAAAATAATTGCACCTAAAAATGTGTCTGTATGAACCTAAACAAAGCCTCTGAAGTTGTAAAAATTAGGATTATGTAGGTACAGTCACCAAAATCTGTGAATTCTGAAAAATTTGTTCACTAAATTCCAAAAATAGCTGCAGCAATAGAACATTCAGGAAATCTAGGCCAAAAACATAATAAAAAAGCACTCAATTTGGAGTCCAGATGAGTGAGTTACGACTTCTTAAAGTTTGATTACCAAATCGAAAATTAATATGGTGAGGGGTCCAATATTCACATACCTGCTGACGTCAGCATATCTACTAGTGTAAAATAGAAATATGACCCAATGAGGGTTTAAAACCTATCAAATTTAATGCATCAAACTTTGGTAGAAATGCAAACAATAAAATTACCAAATCACTGCACGGATCAATGCCAATTTTTGGAGATCTGGGCTGAAGGAAGTGCAGGATTTAGTTGAGAAGTAGAATGCCCCAATGTAGGATGTGGATTAGATTATGCTGCTGGACTTGAGCTTGAGTTGGAATTGGGCGATGACAAACTACTTGTCGATGAGATCTACTTGGGCTGGTGACTTCACATAGAGATCTGTCACTTGGAATGTGAGTGACGAGCTTGGGTGTTGATTAGAACCAAAAAATGGCCACCATGGATCTCTATGAGTTCAAATGTGATTGTTGCAATTTGGATCAGATCAACTTAAGAGAAAGTTGGATGGTGCTCCATACAATGAGATCGGGCTTGGGATTTTTGAGATCACTAGATCGGGTCTGATTGCAGATTGTGGCCTACGTAACCAATACTGACTTGAAAGTCTCAGTGTTTTTGTGCTCGAGGAAAAAATGCCTCTTTGTTCACATTCGATCTTTGGGATTGATGCCTTCTCAATGGGAAGCACAGTGAGATGTACGATGTCCAATGTTATGCGAGGGGATGCCAAATGTGATTGCTGGTGATTGAAGAATTCTCAGGTTGGATTGATGATTGAGCAATGCAATGTCATGCCGATATCGATTTGGCCAGGCCAATATCAGTGGTTGATTGTTAAAAGATCGATGATGTCACCTTTGATCGGATCAATGTCGATCAATAGACAAATCTTTGATGTGCATTCCGTGGATGACAATGCCTCTGTAGTCGAATGTGATTGGAGCGTTTGCTATGTGGATCTACGTGCCTGAGATTTTCAATTGACACAAATAAATCTTGGGGCCAATATGGCCAAGATTTTTCCGTAGAAAACATGCTTCTCCAAGATTGATTGAAATAAATCATATCTCAAAAATGAATTAAAAAAATTCTGAAAATATTACCCAGTTTTGCAAATCGGGCTTCCAAGTCTAGTTTGTAATTTTTTTTTTTGCCTTGATTTTGACTTTCACCAAACATAGGCAAATTTATATTCAAATTTCATGGAAATGACCACCCGGGTGCAATGGCGAGGTTAGATATTTCTCTAGACACTCCCAAAAACTGTTGATACTACGGATCTAAATCGTGGCCCTCCAAAATGTAAAGCAAAATGCTCTTCAATGGCTAACCAATGAACACTTCTTCGGCTTTGATACCATGTAAGAATTTGCCTAAGACAAATAATGAAATGCTAAGATCTAGAAGCTCAATTGATAGCACAAGGGAGACAAATGATATGATCAAATGAGTAAATTCAATATTGATTTGATGATAATGGGTAATTTGATACAATACATGTAGAGGTGCTTGAATATATAGGCAATGCAAGATGACTATGAGTTATACAAGTGATAAGCATAACAACTAAGCACATGTCCACTAAAGGTGGATATCCTCCATTGTGCATGAAAGTATGTGCGACAATGAGAGGATAAGAACACAAAGGTGTATCACACAGAGAATTGTGAGAAAACATGTGCTCAAGTACTAACTCCTAGGTGTCTACATGAGAACTAATATGAAAATGCATTATCCTAAGTAAACTTAAGTAAAGTGTGATTAGTAATATTTAATTACACCAAGAAAATTCATAATAGAATATATTTCTTCCATGTGATCATCCTGTAACTTGCAGCATATAATAGAGACGGCTCATAGGGTAATGTGCATGCTTTATATTGCTAAATCAGAGACAGCCAGTATACATATATATTGAATTCTATATTGCTTTGAATTGCCAAGCACATATAGCAGTCATTCTTGTAACTATGATATATATATATATATATATATATATATATATATATATATATATATATATATATATATATATATATATAAAATGTAATTATGATGGATATGAATTGACGGACCCGGATGTCCTGAAAAAGTTCCTAAAAGATTACATCAAAGAAGGTATTCAAATCAAGATTGTATATCCTTTACGCTTAAAACCTTGGTATGAACCTAATTTTGCTGACACTGAAAAAAAATACAACAGGATACTTAACTATCTATGGTACAAAAATTGAATCACCTTTTGGTAATCCACCAAATGTACCTTCTTTTTGGGAACCTATTGGCGAATGGATTTGGAATTATACGTCATATATATATATATATATATATATATATATAAAGACTCAATTATATTCCATTGTGGCATTTGGAATTACCAGTCATAGTTGTAAACAACAACTTGTGTTTACAAATTCACTTTCATTGCATTCATAGTTCACATAACTGCACTTCGCATTTAAAAGAATTAGTTAAGTCACGCAGTGTCCTAGTAATTGCAAAAAGGAGATTTTACAGCCATATAACCAACAAAGCAAGTCATATTCCAATAGTTCACATTGGAAAAGAAAATATCCTCTTATTAACGTGATTTGAGAAAATTCTCTATTCTCGTCCCAAGTTTGTGTAATTCATCTAGAACATTTACTAAGCAACAAAATCTTAAATAAAAGTATCCTTATCAAATCATTTTATGAAGAGAGAGAGGGGAATCTAACCTCTATTAACATAACATTCAAAGAGTATGAGATTCATCAATCATAGTTGTAAATTACATTTACTTTTTTTAATTGTTTCTAGTCACAATTGCTTTAAATTGAAAATGCTGAAATAATTTCAGATTTAATTTTGTTTTCTCTCAATGTACACAAGGCTGGTTTCACGCATTTAAGGTTAGTCCTTTTATATCTGTACTATGTTCAGTTAACCATATGGAAAACAACTTTCTACAGTATGACACAATGCAGAAAATAATAGAGTTCAAAGTAAATCATTCTCAATAAATATCCAGAACTTATATTGAACAGCAATAATCAGCTAAACACTGATGTATATAGATACAATGCTACTCATTTCTAAGAGCAATACAATTTATATTTTGAAATGTATATTGATTCCCCTTTAAGCTTATGAAAGGCCAAGAAGGATGTTTGTGAAATATTCCACAAACTGAATTATTTGTGTTTTTGACCAGTGTAACCTAGGTGCACGCACCCGGGTCAAAAACCTGAAGCACCTGGTGCGTGTACGCACCTAGTGCGGGTGCATTGTGCACCCAAGTACCCCCATTGGCTGAAAAAGCACCGCTGCACCTCGGCCACACTGGTTGAGCACCCGGGTGGGACCTAAGACTCGGGTGCTTGGGTGCGGGGGTGCGCGGGGTGCTCCCAAGGTGCTCGTGGGGTGCGGTTGGCTGATTGGCCCAAAAGTTACAAAAAAAATACTTTTTGCATTTCTTTTTTAATTTGTTTTTTAAGCAAGCTAACCCTTGGGATGATTAGGACTTCGGTATAGGGGATGATTAGAGAGCACTTGGAATGATTCCATTTTCATTATTGACATTTTGTCATTTTGTTGATTGTACTCACTTTGATATGGCTATGATACATTATTTCATTTCACTGTTTCATGCTACTCAGCTCATTGTCATCATGAGCATCTTTATGATATATGATATTCATATTTGAACAATGAATTTTGAATCTTGCATCTTGAACTAAGTTAATTTGTTAAATGGTCATTGGTAATGGTTATGAAGTTTCAAGTTTGAAGTTTGAACTTATGGTTTGTGAATCACATTTCAATTTTCTCTATTCAACTATATTTGGTATGTTATATAATATATTGAAGTATCATTTCATAATTAGCATTTTCAATCATATATATATACTATGCAACCCCCTCCCCCAACTCCCCCCCGGGCCTCCGCACCTCCGCAATCTCCCTGCAGTCCCCAAATTGAGGCCCTTTTTTTTCCCGCACCCGAAACTTGTCCCGACGTCCCCCCGCACCGCTGCACCCTTGTGTCGGTGTAACACTGTGTTTTTCTCTTTAGTTTTAAACACTAATATTTCTGAATTGGAATGTTGCCTTCATAAATATTAGCATTCTAAAACTACTGTACATCACTTGGTTTTGCATTTGATTTTATCGTAGCTATGGTTTCTCTATGTCTAGAATATCTACTCAAAGAGTGTGAAAAATGTGGCATTTCTTGATCTATTGAAGACTTTGTCGTAGCTTTAAAATCTCCTCGGAAAGTGACCAAGGTACAAATAGCGATTTAAATGGTGAAATACACTGAAAGGATACGGTTATATTTTGATGTAATGAGGTTATGGTATATAGTTTTAAATGTTTAAAATTATATTTTAGGGCTATATCAATATGAAAAAAGCTAAAACCCCATTTGCCAGTGCTAATGAGACTTTCAAAAGAGGGCATCGTAAATGTTTCTGGTATAGCCAATGGTCGGAATTTTGATACTGCATGAATCCATAAGACTGGCAAGGGCTCATTGCACTTAGTTCGATTACTGAGAAGTGGGCCACAGGCAATTCAATCGCTGAGATTGGAGTTTATTCTAAATTCAAATGAAGGAAATCCTATTTTTATCTACTGGCGTGTATGTGTCTATATATATATATGTATAGTATCATAGTCACTTGGAGACAAGGAGACTTGGAGATTAGTACTGGTTTTGGTACGAGTACGGCTAATTTTCAAAATGGGAGATGGGGGTACTCTGAGAACCCATTTTAAAAATATTCTTTAATAATTTCCAAACACTATCATAACATAGAAATTTGAAAACAAGAACAAAAAAGTTCAAGATTGAACTTTGAACATTAACTAAGAATTTATAGGGTATATTCCTCTAAGCATCTTGTAGATTCTGAATCCATGACAATGTTGGGTGAATCCCTCCACATTTTGCATGCATTTCTGCTAGGGCAGTTGCATGCAATGGCACTGGCAGATGTGTGTGCAAAATGTGGAAGCATTATGCACATGGCACGTGAATGCTTAAAATTTAAAAATAAAACTTGAACATCAAACTTTCAGTCTGATCGAATGCTATGATTGTAGGCTTGTAGGAGGTTTAAACAACAATTTTTTTTTAAAAACAAATGTAAATGCAAAAATGGTTGGAGTCTTATGCACATGTTTCACTCTTCTAGGGCATCTTTAGTGCTTGCAATGGAAAATAGAGAAGGAAACTAATGTTTAATGTTATTTTTTATGCATATTATGTACCTTTTTTGGCAAGAGGTGCTTGGAAACTTGGTGGGAGACGGGGAGATGGTGAGGTATAGTCTCTTACCTAAATTTTCTTACCCAAATTGAAGACTCTAGGTACTCAAGAAGTCTTGGAGATGTGTCTCAGGGGGTGGACACACACACATGCGCACACACATATATATATAGATAAATGTAATTTGAAAAGATGATATTTGTTTGTGGGGCTACCTATTTGCCTCCAAGTATTCGAGAAGTCTTGGAGATGCGTATTAGGGCGTGGGCACACACACACACAGATAAATATAATTTGAAAAGATGATATTTGTTTTTGGGGTTCCCTATTCACAGTTATTGCCTCTAGGTACTCGAAAAGTCTTGGAGATGAGTCTCAAGGGGTGGATATAGATACATACATACATATGCACACACATACACACATAGATGCATATACAAATGTATATACATATATATACATATATATGTATGTTTATGCATATACATATATGTATGTGTATATACATACATATATATGTATATGTAT
Organism: Cupressus sempervirens; assembly: GCA_028749045.1. Classification (NCBI taxonomy): domain Eukaryota; kingdom Viridiplantae; phylum Streptophyta; class Pinopsida; order Cupressales; family Cupressaceae; genus Cupressus; species Cupressus sempervirens. The sequence continues at coordinate 240,425,333 of CM053788.1, read as the reverse complement.
GTATGTATATACATATATAAATACATACATACATACATATATATATATATATATATACACATACATACATACATATATATATATATGTATATACACACATATATGTAGGTACATACATATATATGTATATGTATATATATATATAGATATAGATATTTATGTATATACATACATATACAAATATATGTATATATATTTATATGCATTATGTGTGTATGTATGTATATATATATATATATATGTATATATATGTATGTGTGTATATATACTCATATACATGTATGTATGCATATATATACATATGTATATGTACACACACACATAATTTGAAAAGATGATAATTGTTTGTGGGGTTCCGTATTCGCACTTATTGCTTGCTACATTGGTTATGACTCCTGAAATTTTTAGGTTTATTTTATTAGAGCGAAAAAGGCAAACCTAATGAAACTTGGCACTAGATTTTGCATAGAAAGACATGCTTTTTCTTGATACTTTAATAATATGATGAAAACTAATAAATGGGACATAAATCTGGCGAAGGGTACAGTGATTACAAGATATGGATGCTAAGATTTAAGGGAAAACACACAATTCGTTCCTTTTTTGGCATCACCATTCCATTTGTATCTATTAAGTTACTACTACAACAAGTGGGTACTTACAATGTTTTAAATCTTTCTGCCAATTATAAGAATTCTTCGGAAATGGCCCAAACGGGACTCTGATGGAAATGATTGAGGATTGGCAATCTGTTCACTTCATATGATGGTTGCAATATAAAAGTGATACAATTGACTATGAAACATCATAACTTAAGTGATTCTTGGCTCAGGTCACAGTTTTATCACTTGGAGCTTCCACAGGAATTTAGTGACACTTAGATGTGAGGATGGCTGAAGGCATTTACCAAGTGTAAAGGAAAAATTTCACAATGTATATAACATATATATAACAAAACTCGGTGCCGTGCCTAAGTTTTGAATCTCATAAACTATGGAATTATGGAGATAATGTTATGTACTGGTTGTTTGAATTTTCTTCACTGTAGGTGACCCAAAAAGGTTTGTCAACCAATTCTTATCAGCAGTGTTTAGATCTCCTTGAAACTGCCTCCCAGTTCCCTTCTTTTCAAATGCTGCTTCATCTCAAAATAATCAGCCCCAAAGTTCCTTCTGTGGGGTGCTTTTCTCTGTTTCTTGTCTCTCCCGTGCTCACTTTGGGAGAATGTTCTCAGAATTATATTTTTTTAAAACTATTTTTCTTTGTGCAGTTCGGCAATACTGAATCCTTCCAGATTTCTGCTCTTATTTAGCTTAAAAATTGTGGTCTAATTAGGCCCTAAAGTTTATGCACACATTTGCCTTTTTCTGTTGACTTGACTGCTTATCCCTATTCTAATTATAATTTCATTTAATTAAAAGTTAACTGTTGCTTTTACCACGTAACCAATTGAAAAACTTAACTACAATCTCCAAATGTAACTGCATTGATTCTCCGTTCTTCCTTGTTTACTCCACTCTGGCTCGGACTATAATAATAAAAAACACATGCATAAAATGAAACTTCTTAAATTTAAACTTTTCCTTTCTTTAAGTTTTAAGTTATAATATAACTAGAAATAAACTTAAAACTACCAAATTTCATTTAAAAAAAATTATATACATTTTTACTAAGCTACACACACTCTAACAGCAATTAGTGTAGCATTTTCCTTTATTAACATTGCAATTAATCAAGATTAATTATTATTATGTGTTGTGATTAATTATTATCATAATTTATTAGGCTCGGGTAGACTTGAACCCAAGACCTCCCAAATAAGAGGCTTACAATTTACTGTTGTGTTATAGACTCTTGCCTAATAAAAATGGTAATTTTACTGAACAATTTATATAAATTTTATTTGAATATAAAAATTACCCAAGGTGAATGAAATTAATTTGATGAATATTTATGATTATCTCAGCAACACATAATTTCTAAATAAAACAACCATTGAGTTAGCAATTGCATGTAATGATACAATATTAGCTACCAAGAGTGCGCATTTCTGTGATCCCATCATACCTACTGTGGCCAAACTGCTAGATAATGTCTACCTAGGTCACATTCTAATCTTCAATCCTGCCAATCACTCATAAATTCAAATTATCTCATTAGTATGTTAGTGTAAAACTAAATATTTCACAAATGTATATACATAAATAAAATATGCTAAATATTTCACAATTTAAATAAAATATTTGTGTGAGGAAAGGGATAGAGTTAAACTAATTAATTTTTTAACAAATATTATTAGGGTTTATTAAGGGTTAATAGTCAGAGAAATCTTATCACCTATCGGCTCATCATTGTATGTACAATTGCTAGTTGTAGTTATTATGGTAGGTGAATCTTACACAAGGAGGTTGAAAAACAGTCCCAACATTAATAGAAAAGCTTAGTTATATATTTCCATTAATCTTTTGTGTATAAAGTATTAAAAGATAAAATAGCAGCAGTCATAGTATATTCCCCTAATGGGGCCGAGGAGTAATGCCCCTCCTGGGGTTCATGGGCAGCGCCACTTGTGTGTTCCTCGTCATGATATAGGGTGGGGTCTAGGGGCGTAGTCACATTACCAAGCTCCAAGTAAGACCTTCAAAACCGCACAAACCTTCAACACATCATTTTGAACTTACAATAAGAAATTTTGTTTTGCAATCACAATAAGGGAAATGACTTTGCAATCTAAACAATTAGCATGTATTATTATTACAAACATATTGCAAAACTGGAAATAATACATCACATCTGCAAACCTCATCACTATTCTAGTTTTGAAAACTCATTGTCATGACTCACATTTTCAGATTTCTTATAAAATAGTAAATTACATTAAAAAAATTGATGTACACAAGTACCCCAATCCCTTTTTTTGAAAAATAGCCGTACCCATACCATGCAACCTTGAATTTTTCCATCGAAAATTTGGAATTTTTGAACAACCTATTTGGTCAGTGGTTTTGAAGAACAAGGTTAGGATTATGGACTTGAACTTTACCGTTGGCATTAAAGTAGTTGTTGATAGTATTTGTTTAGCTCACATCAATTATGAATCTTTTCCAAGTTGGGCAAATGATTGCTCCTTATCACATGAACTAATTAGGTTTAAAATGTTCTTTGCTTCAAAGAATCATGTTGAATATTGTAAGGACATTCAGAGTTAAAGATTTTTAGTTTAAATTAGAATCTGTGTTTCATGTCTGTCTATACAATCATCAAGACGTACATGTTTCACTTTCGCTTTGAGCATTTTTTCCTCTTCAGTAATTTCAATCATTAAGATAGAAAAGAATAACTCATTGTCATGTTATCTATTCTTTTCCTTGGATTTGAAGGGCATTGGATGATAAGTTTTGGGAGAACAATGATCAACAGTGGACAGCTGAGCAAGAGAGGAACAATATTCTACTTTGCATTGATCCTCAGGTAAGATTGGAAACTGATAGTTCCCTAGTCATGTTTGCTGAATACATCTGTACATCATCTATCATCAAAGGCTAAAATATTGGATATTAGATACATGCAATAGAGAATGTGGTTTGCTTAATGCTATGAATAATTTTTCATTCAAGTATAGACTCTAGAGGTAAGGAGTTAAAGGTTTAATGCCCGAGGTTTGTTCTGTAGGCAAGAAAGGGCTAATGTTTCCATTGATAAAAATAGTGAAAGTAGCTTAGGTTATACAACAATTTATCCATTTTATTACTTCCCTGTTAAATTCCACCCATTCTGAATTCTTTATAATGAAATTGCAGTTACACATACCAAAAGCTTCAGTTCTTAGCTTTTTTATCTGTATATTTCAAGTTTTATGTGTGGTTTTAACTTTTAACAGGATTTGCTGCAGCTAGTTGCTCAGAAAAAGAAGTCTGTTTTTCTTCTCATGTAAAACAACAAATATGACCATTTACTGTTTATATTTCCTGACATTTTGAATGATTCAATGCTAGTTCAGCCATAACAAAAGATGTATTACACACGGGGTTTCACCTCCATAGCCTTGTTTCGTTTTCTTATTGTTCTGATGATGAAGCCTGTCTTCTGATTTCATGTTTTATATATTAGCTTCTGAACAGGGGTTAGAACCCTGTTTTATTTGTCTTTAGCTGCATTTTGAATTCGGTTGTTTCATCTCATTGAATCGTTTTTTTATGTCACTTTATAGTTTGTACACACTGGTACACCTGAATTTCGAAGGTGCTTTATATGTCAAATTGCATTATATGATTTTATTCTTGTTGCAGGGGTCTGCCTTAAATGATGCTTCAAAGAGAGTTACAGGAACAAAAGCATCTATTAGTTGGTTTGTTACCATGCTTACATACATGATTTTACAAAGTTCCCGATTAATGTTACATAACACTTCCATTGAAGTGCACATACCAGAAAAAAATCTATGTGAGATTCAAGCCAAGTCCGCAATAGGCACTACTTTCTATAGATGCTGTCTCAGGGCAAAAACCATTTCGTTGGAGGATGGCTTCTCTGGGCATAACAAGTTACCAGGAGGTTTTCTAATTGCAGCTATGATCTCAGCTTTGTGCTCATATAAAGGATCTAAAGGCTGTAAAACATGTAGCATCAAAGATTTAGGTCTTGAATTGGATAGGCTAGATTCTTGCTCGTCTCATCCTGATGCAGTTAATGAGAAATATGTTATTCTTTTGAAAGATATAATTGTTTTTGCAAGGTTAAACCATCTCCAACTCACTGATTTGGAATTTGGAATTCTTGAATTAAGGTTTTGCTTATATCCAAGAGACATGATACTGCTTATGATAATATTAGAGCACATCAGTTATAGTGCTGCAAGATCTGCAGTTTCTGCATACCCTAGACAGCATGAAGAAAAATATAAACATGGGATGAGTAGTAGAAATCGATGGCAAAGGGCCTTGGAAAACATTATCAGGGTTTCCCCAAGATGTCGGTTGCAAAAGCTTGTGGAAATTGTTATACTACGATTGCGCTATGCCAAAGCTTATGAATCCTGGCTTCTGGAAGTGGGAATGGGGCTTAAGAGATATCTCGGATCCAAGTTGAAAAAGGTCAAGAGTAAACAATTTTCCAGCCGTATTGAAAGGCTTTGGAAAGAGGTTTGTGAAAAAGAAAATGAGTTGCCTGTAGAAGCAGTTGTACAAGTGAGACGAGTGGTTCGACACAGGGTTTTGGCACAATTGAAAAAAGATGATTCAGAGGAGGTAGACAGTGATTCAAGGAGACGAGAACATTTTCTGTATTTGTCATTAGTTGTTCCCTTTTCTTTTTTGTTGCAATGCCTGTGCAAGCTCATAGGCAAAATCTATGCATTCATATTTTATTCTTGCAGTTTTTTGTTAAACTCAGTTTATTTTTTCTGCCCCTTTCTTAGCAAGGGGCCATCTTGTCAACCTTTGGTTGAAAGTCCCAAGGCAGAGAACCAAACTCATAATTTCTATGATTCAAACCACAGTTGGTATCTATTCAATGTGTCAAAGCTATGTTACAGAGTAAACATATGCAAAGCCTTTATCAGTGCCACATGCAATGAGGTTAATGAAATTGTTCTAGAAGAAAAAATCGAGAAAGATGTGGCAATTTCCAGCACCACTGGGAAATCGGTTCTTGTTGTACTAGAAAACTTATGTTTGGTGTATTCCTCAAATGGCTATGTCATGGAGCTCTCTATTGTTTGTGAAGACATGAATGGACAGATATTTTCATCTGTTTCTACTGAACAAGACATAAAACCTGGAAGATCTTCGCAGAGCAGACAGAGTGCTGAAAATGTCAAAAAAATATTTTTGAGTACTAGTTCAGCTCCTCAAGTTCATTGTTTTGACCAAGCCAGGAATACTGTTCGAAGAGTTGGTGTTTCCAGCATATCTAGCCTTGTGTTAAAAGATCATCAAGGACAAATGTGGTCAGATTGGGAAAGCAAAAGTATAAAACCTAGCTTTCATGTGGGTGTTGCTACTAGGAAGCCTTTTATTTTAAGTGAAGTTCAAAGCTTTGTTATTGATCCATCACCAGCAAATTCAAGCTTGGGGCTTCTGCTGTGTAATCTTGCATTGGGACAGTTATTCTTTGACCTGGATTGTTCATCTTTGACATATTTAATTCTTCTCCTTCTGCAGTTATTAGATGCTTTTCAGCGGACTTCATCTCACAGGAACAAGAAACATTCCCATTCTTCAAATTTCTTTGGAAGCTATCCTATTGGCAGAGATGGAGGCTGGGAAGAGCTCTGCGATTTATATACAGATAAGATGAAGCAAGCTATGCTTTCTATCATTCCCGAGAAAACCATCCACTTTACAGCAGCAATAACAGGTCCTAAGATCCAATTTTCCCCTTTTTCAGAAGAATATATAAAGTTTGAGAAACAAAATGCCTTTGCTGATAGCCATGCTGAGTTCTCATTTGTCATCAATCTGGGAAATTTGGAAGTTGCTATTTGGCCACCAGGACAAGGAAGAGCATTGGCATCATTAGAAGAACAAGACACAACAAGTAACCTTGAAAATGTTTGGTTGAAGAAGCTCCCTCATCCAGATGATTCCAGGGATTTCAGAAGTGATTTTTGCATGGAGCACAAACAAATTGGAAGCAATTTTTACCTAAAGCTAGAGAATGCTGCTGTGTTTCTTGAAAATAAGTATAAGGAAAGACAACTTCCATTGGTGAAACCCTTGACTGTCACTCTGGAATCCTCCATCTGCAGGTGATACAGTGTTCCTATATTATCATGTTATGCGTCTTTAACTTCAGGTTTCTTCACATATCACCTTCAGTTTATAAAATATACATTTATCTGAAAATGTGGAAGTGAACTTAATATGAGGAGTGCAAGCTTGTTGTTTGCCACTTTAGGGCAGCTATAATGCAGAATGGAATTTAACATTTAAGAATCACAATTGTTTTGGAAGAAACTAAATCTTTACTAACTAATGAACATACATATTTTGAAGCATGTTCTTTAAGTTCTTGTTTAATTTTTGGTGGGAGACGTTACTGTTTTCTGATTTTGTTCTAATAGAGTTCATACTGCAATAGTCACAAAGAAAATAATAATAATAATCTGTCAGAAACATTTTAAACGGGTCTTACAATTATTTGAACTCATATTCAGATAGTCATGACTGACAACTGTGTTGGGACTATTCTACATTGCTCATCAGTTATAGATAAATAACTACAAATGAACCTGTCTGGTTGCTGAATGTGTTAATAAGCTTAAATGAAACAAGTTATGATCCCAGAAGCTGTCACCTGATTTGAGTTCTGCAGGGACATAAACTTTACATGCATGTTATATTCTATCAACCAAACTTACACATTATAGTATAGAAATGTCACATCATATGGACAACACAGAACACAATATGAAGTTATTTTCATTTATTCATGTCCATGATGTACAATGCATCTTTGGTCTACAACGGACTTTCTTTATATTTTTATGCTGCTTGATACATTTTATAGTATATATTAATGCGTAATCGCTTAGCAGGAATGAACTTCATTAATACAAGTCTATCTTAATGATCTGTATTCCTGATTAGCAGCTCACAGAGTCCCATTTCTCATGCATATAAATGGTCCATGTAGAAGTTCTTTTATATAGTTTTCTCACTGCCAGAATGAGGACTCCCTTGGAGATTACCCATCCTTTTAGTACTTTGGTTCAAGCAATCTTGAATGTGTAGTTCTCTGTGAAATTGGGCCTGCTTAGCTTGCTACCCCTTTTAGCAAGTATTATGCCTTAAGGACAATTCAGCAAGTATATGTCATAGTTTGATATCAAATGGTGTCTGGAGTTAACAATGAAGATTGCATTTTTCAGAATAAAAATTTAATTTTTATTTTCCAGGGATGAAGTCAACTCTCTTTTATATCTGGATAAGTCTCTGCTGGCAAGTTTGGACTGTAAAAGTTCAGCAGTTGCTCTCATCTGTTCTGTGGATGAACTATTGTTTGTTGCCCAGGTGTGTTTAAATTTTTTTTTACGAATGCTTAAATATGTTACTCTGATAATGAAAATCGTAATTTGTAATGTTAAATCAATGGGAAAATATCCAAGGAAAAGAGAAAATAGCATATATTAAATAATTGTTGGCTGAATGTTAAATGCTGTTTGATGAGTATGTGCAGAAAGCGAGATTATTTGCATTATGCATTTGAAACTGCCACAGTCGAGAACTTCAATTCGAGCTATAATTGATTTGAAATGGTTCATTTTGAGCATTATTCCTTTTTAAAATGAATCTCAAGCTTTTTTATGGTTAGCTTCTTGTTGTAAGTTGTCTGTCAGTAGTGTTGGAGGTTGTAATTTACATCTTAACTGAAAGCAAATAAACATCTTGCTATTAGGGATTTCATGTTGGATATGTAACAAATTTAATGGGAGAAGATGTAATTTACATCTTAACTGAAAGCAAATGAACATCTTGCTATTAGGGTTTTCATGTTGGATATGTAATGAATTTAATGGGAGAAGAATACAAGTTTCTGAAGTTGAAGTTTAATCTGGCTGGGTTAAAATCTGCTTTGAGCTCTTAATTTTGACACTCAAGGTTCTACATCATGAATGTGATAACATTAATGCATTAGAGCTTAATCCTTTTTGTAAAATTCCTGTAGCATTATACTCATACACCTCTTTACATTTTTCATATAAAATAATGTAATTGTAGTAATAGCAGTGGGTCTTACATAGCTCAAAAATATATTTTGTGTTCAGTGTGTGGGAGCCTTTTGATTAATAATTAGATCAGTGAGTGGACTGAAATGCCAAATTGTGCAAGGAGATTTCAATCAGACAATAATGACTGTCAGCTTTCTCATAAATTTGCATGTTTTATTAAAAATATAAGCTATTCTTGGGGTATAGGGTTATCTGCATAAGATTTATTTTCTTAGTTCCATTCTTAGTATGTTTTACTTTCATATGTCGTACTGGTGGCAATGCAGAAACTCTAGCTAGAAATAGTAACGATGATTTAAGGACTTAACCGACGATTAAGATGAAGAATTTCTAATTGTTGAAAATTGAAAAACTAGGTGCCTAATATTGTTGGACTCTTTTAACTACATAATATAGGACAAAGAGAACATGAAATGTGGAAGAAGCATTGTAATTGGAATATTTGAAGATGAATAGGGATTTCATCTAGGGTGGTGGGGGGCGAGGGTGACGAGGAAACAAGGTGCGCTAGAAGACCTTTGGGGATTGTAGAAGCGAGGCACAAAGGGATCTATACTACATCAAGAAGAACATTTCTTCTCGTGACGAAGAAAGTGGCAGTAAGCAAGCCTCAACTAGGCAAATAGGGGAAAAAGGGTGGAGAAGGCTGGGCAAATTGAGCGGTTAAAGGACTTGTAGTCCTTTTCAAACCATTGATTCATGGGGCAAGTACTCCTATGCATGAGGCTATAGGAGAGGGAAGCGTTGCACTAGGGAATGAAGACGAGGGCGGACTCCCATAGAGTGGCCACAAGCAAATCATACATGGAGGGAGCATCTCTAGAATCAGTGAAGGAATCTTGGGGGAGGAGCCACCGGAGGTGGTGGACAAAGAGGTCACACTCACTCTCAGTGAAGCAAAAGGAAGTGCGGGTGGGAAGGGTCACCTCAGGAGGGGATTGGGGGGGGGGGAGGAAGAGTGGGAGTGAGGGGGAATCTTAAGGATAAGGCTCAAGAGGGCGTGATCAACAAGGGGGAAGCCGAAAAAGGAGAAGCAATAGATAGAAGGGATAAAGGAAGCACCAAAGAGAGCATAGTCCACAACACTTGCGTTGTCGTAGTGAGGCCAGGAAGTGAAGAGGTCGGGACCCGGAAAGCAAGAACGTCCATTGAGGATCATCGAGCTCGAAGACTCACACAACTCTAAGATATGGCTGTATCTAGTAAGGGGTCCCTAATTGTCCCCAGAGAAATGCTGTAGGTCTAGAGCACTTGGATCTGATTCGACTGTACAAATTGGATTGGATCAATGATCATGAAGGGGAGTTTGGAGGTCTCTAGACGTGCATAAAGGCTCTCGAGGTCTCTAGGCGTGGATTAAAATTTCCCAGAATATGGATATCCTCCATGGTCAAAAACTTGTTAATGTACTCATGTAGGTCCTTGAAAGGGTTGCTGCCCTTTGTGCTGTGGACAACATAGTACGAGGAAGCCGACGGAAATAGCAAACTACGATGAAGATGTCGATGTAATGTGATGTTGTCCGGATGATGCAGATCCACCTGAATCTGGCAGAGTTGTCAGAGCGAACCATAGAAGTTGCGCTGAAGAGACTTTGAAAAAGAAAGGAAAACTCCTAAACACATTTCTTTGTTGACTTTCTAGGTTTTGACATGTCCTAGCCATGTTCTAAAGCAATCTCGAGGCAAATTCCAAGGCTGCAGATTTGTGTTAGAGGTAATGGATATTGGATATTTGGTACCTCCGTACATATTGGATATTAGATTCCTATTACATTTTGATACCTGATTCTTGAGAGTATATTTCTATAAATATAATACATCTTTCTTTCTCCCTCCCCTCTTTCCCTCTTCCTCTCCCATTTTATATTAAATCTCTCTCTTTCTCTCCCCCCCTCCCCCATCTCCCTTACCCACTCATCTCCCTTTACCTTTCTCTCCCTCTCTTCCCCCTATCCCTTGCCCACACTCTTTCTCTTTCCCCTTCTCTCCATCTCTCTTTGTTGATGGGCTCTCCTCTTATCCTAATTACTCTCTCCTCTCTCCTCTTCCCCCTCCCTCCTCTCTCTTGCTTGCTCATGCTCTCTTTGTGGATCCCTTTCCCCTTCTCCCTATCTCTCTCCTCCTATCCCTCGCCAACCCCCTCTCCCTTTTTGCATAATATCTAGTAACAATAGAAATATGGTTGATCCAGTAGCAATAGAAATATAGATCCAAAAGCTACTTCAATCTCTAAAGAAACATAGGAAGAGATGAAAATCGGAAATAGAACAAAATTTTCTAGAAGCAGAAATTGTGAATTTTACGTGATTCATGGGAAAAGTTTGGAAAAGTAAGGAAAGATCCTAAACATGTTTTTTTCCCGACTTTCTAGGTTTGGCTTGTCCTAGCCAAATCTCAAAGCAATCTTGATGGAAAAACCCAAGGATGCAAATTTGTGTCAGACGTAACTAGTAATTGGATAATATCCAATAAACGTAGGTATCAAATATATGATAATATCGAATATTCGATACATCATTCCATCTTGGATATCATATTCTTGATACTTTTCAATATCCAATTCTTGAGAGTTTATTCCATAAATATAATACATCTATTTCTCTCCCTCTCCCTCTCCCTTTCCCCTTCTCTATCTCTCTTCGCTCTTTCCCTAGTCCACACTTTCTGCCTTCCCCTTCTCTTCATCTCTCTTTGTTGATGGGCTCTCCTCTCATCTTAATTACTCTGTCTCTTCCCCCCCACCACCTTCTCTCCCTTGCTCATGCTCTTTTTTTGGATCCATTTACCCTTCTCTCCCTATCTATCACTCTTCCCTATCCCTTTCCAACAATCTCTCCCTTTCTCTATCTCCCCTCTCTCCTTCTTCCTTATTACCCCCTTGTTCCCCCTTCTTTCCCCACCTATCCCTATCCCCCAATCCTTTGTCAACCCCCTCTCCCCTTTATGGTTAAATTACTTCTTTATGCAATCAATCTCATTCTAATTACATAAACAACTAAGGATTTAAGAGATAAGATAAGATAACTTTATTAATGTCCAACATGAGACCACGAAAAGTGTGTAAGGGACAGAAAGATTACAACCAAGGAGACAAACAACAACAAGACCACCAAATAGTGTTCGGGAAAGAGCAAAACAAAAGAAAACAATAAGGTGAAAGAGAAGCGAGAGAAAGAACAAGAACAAGAACACCCCTAAGGTAAGGACTAGGGATCCTTCCTTGGTGCAAAGAAGTCCAGAACAAAAGGGTAAGGCCCAAGGAAACCAAAAATCCTAGTGTGTATTTGAGTACTCTTGGAGGGGTGATGCTGTCAAGATAGCTCGCTGCAAGGTCTGAGGGATCTGGAATGATCGATGGTAGAAGTGTCATCCAGATGATTCATACCTCGAGCAGGAGGCAGGGGTGAGAAGATGGCAATTAAGTTTCTCTTAAAATAGATTATGATTGTCTCTTTAAAGGAACACTTGAGAGACATAGAGAACACTTGAGAGAACTGGAGAACAGTTGAGAGTTTTTATTAGGAGTTTGGGATGTAGGTGAATACTAGCAAGACTAAGGTCATGATTTTCTCTTTAAATAGGAAGAAACAACAAGTTAACTTTGTCTTTCAAGGAACTCTGCTTGAGATTGTGGAGATATATAAATACTTGGGAATTGACTTTCACAATAGGCTCAGTTGGGAGACTTATAGAACTAAATGGATGCAAGGGGGATGAAGAGCTTTTTTCTTCCTACAAAACAGGTGTGGACAAGTAGAACTATGAGATTGAAAAACCAAGAAGACTTTGTTTGGCTTGTTGGTCACTCCAGTTGTGCTATATGGCTATGAAGTTTGGTGGAGCAACCTTTCTAACACAAATGGAAACAAATTGAATGAAGACAAAAACATCTAATAACTACTAGCCTTAAAGTCAAATCGGTAACTCTGTATGAGATTCTCTTGTCTGGATCAAGTATGTTCTTGATGGAAGCTTCAACAGTTATCCGTTTGTTAAGCTACTTAAACAAAGTTGAATATTTGGATAAATATTACTAGCCCAAGTTAGTGGTCAATAAGAGATTAGTTTGTAGAAAGAAGATGTGGATGAGACAAAACAATGCATGGTTGAATAAATGGAACATTGACATACAAAAGTTTACCAACACCAATGAAGAGATAAAAATATTTGTGCTGGAAAAATTCAGGGTTGCCATGTGGACGGAGAAAATAGGGAGGCAAAAACTACTATTTTAAAGAATTTAATCCCAGTTGGGGTAATGAGGATATAGACTATTTGAACAATATCTCCATAATATCCAGTTTATTATTATTTTAATGGTCAATATTGTAAATCTTTTAAATATTAGAATATTCCTAATATTCTTTTATTGTTTTCTTATTAAAATGTTTTTAACAATGACTTCTTTGTAAGCTTTTTATGAGCATCTTATGGATTCATTAATTCATCCGATACTTTACCAAATATTTGTCTTATATGGTATCATAGTTTCTAATTTTTTTCCTCAAAACTGTTTTTAGAATTTTTTTCAAAGTTGAGGAAATTTGTGGTTTGTTCTAGGGAAGTTCTCAACTCTACCCACAATCATATTTTTTCCTCTTGTAACTTGTGTGGGTTTTTTTCAACTCTTTTAGTGGCTCGATCAACTTTCATTCCCTTTTCTTGGCCGGATCTGTTGTTGGGACCATTGTTTCGTTGTTTTTTTGCCTCCATCTAGCTCGTACCGACAATATTCTTTTGAAATGTAGTTCCTTTCTTTTGTTTTTGGGCTCACTTTTTTTTCAAAAAAATGGGGCTCAATCAATGAATCTTGGCTCATGTTTTGCCTTAGACGACCTTTGATTGCACACTAATCACATTTGTTTTCTTGCAAATAGCAAGGTTGTCTCAGCTTTAGGTCTCTATTTGAAGGGCTTTCCTACAACTTGGGCCTTTTTTTTCTGCTCACAAAAATGACACATTCTATTATTTTCCAGCTCAAGCATCTGTATCTGTGGTCGTTTTGTCAGCATAAGGTTTTGGTGTGGATTGTACAAACAAATTTGTTTCTGTGTCTTTGTGTTCTAGAGTTTTTTCTCAAAAACATAGACCTTAAAGTTAACTGGCTAGGGTTTTATTCAAAACTCTTTTTTATTGCTAGATTAATTGCAGATTCTTGGTAGGTTTTTGAAGCCTCTACTAAGTTGTCAGAATTGTGGGTGTCTTGGTGTCTATTTGTTGAATTTTGTACTGGTTGGAATTTCATTTAGATTTTAGATTCCTTCTAGGTTTGTTGAGATTTCTTCTGGATCTTTGTCAGATTTTTTCAGAGCCACCCAAATAATTTTTCGAAATTTGTGCTATCATACTTCAATTTTTATGACATATGTACTTGCCTCTATTTTCTGCATTGGGATTCTTGTTTTAGATTTTGTGCTATCGCCTCTTCTTTGTTTCTTGTTTTTTGTGCATTGGGAAACATGCAAGATGATGTCTTTGACCAATATTTTGTTGTAAGGCAGTGAAAAATCCAATGGCAAGTACTACAATACCTGGAAGTAGCACATGATGACAATTTTTAAGTACATGTGTCTTGACACAATTGTTTTGGGTATAAATAAACATCCCAAGGAAGCAGGCACAAAAAATGATATGTTTGATGAGAAGAATCGAGAAGCTATCATGTTCATCAAACATTTTGTCATTGATGATCAGCTCCCACAAGTTCCTTTTGGTTAAATAGCTTCATAGATTTGGAACCTTTTGAACGTTTGCGTGAAATCTTGGATAAAAGCCATGCATTATTTCTAAAGAGCACACTCTACAGTAGTATCTTAATAAAATCAAAGGATATTCTTGATCAGTTGGAAGCCGTTGGCCACAAAATGGAAGAAGACATGGTGGTAATTACCTTGAAGTGTCTTCCATTTTATAAATATTTTGTTGAAACTCTCAACATTGCTTCCAATCATTTTGATATTTCATTTTCTGATCTCTGTCTACAATAAGATATTAACAACAACTTGGCACTAGCAATAATTCCTCTTCTAGCAGTCAAGGCTTATTAGCTAAATCCATAGGCCATTATTTGTCTTCTCAACGTAATCCTTTTGTTTAGACCTTAGAAGGCCCAAAGAAGAAAAATATTTAGTGCAACTACTACCATAAGTTTGGTCATATGAAGTTGGAGTGTCGGAAACACTAGCTACTCAAGCCAAGCAATCTAGTTCACAACCCCAAGCACATGCTATGGAACATAGTGAGCCAGGCAGATGTAATATTCCATACTATTTTACCCTTAAGTTCAATGAGACTTGAAGGAGTTTCGTCAAACTGTTGTTAAATAAAATCTTGTCTGATTTTTTGAAATCTTTTATTATAAAATACAATTCAAGAGAGCTATTATAGCAACTAGTTTCGAACCTCTCATGACCTTGCCAAGAGTTCCTCCTAGCACTAGATTTTAAAACTATATTTTAAAATACATCTATATTCATAACAGAATGACAAAGTGCTAGTTATAACAACTACTTCATATGAAGAGGAACTTAATGAACTTATTGAGATATTGCAATTCATAATTAAGGAAATCAATAGTGAACTAAACTATTTCACATGAAATACAGTTATAACTTCCATATCTATTTCTTTTTTATTCCTAATACAATCTTTCAAACGATGACATAAGGAAATAACAAACTTTAGTATCATGATTACATAATAATAAGTGAAATGATAAATGAAAAATACAAAAGAATCAAGTACCAGATATGAAGTAGTTAATGGTTACTGTGTTGAGCAAGCCTCGACATCTATTGGAGGGGAGAAGTGTTTCCATGGTCTTAACTTTCTAACCATGGACCTTCATTTATCCCCACACAATCTCATCTGAGAAAGGCCCTCCCCTACCCTGGGGTTAGGCTTGTGCCACCTGTGCATCCTGGTGTTAAGAGTGTCGACTAGACAACAAACAAGGTTGTGGATATCCTCCATAAACATACCCTCTGTCAGCTAGCTATACGGTGTTTGAAATTCATATTGCAATTTTGCTATGTTCAAGTATTTGGTGTTATAATGTTCTTATACTATTAGACATCATTTCATTATAACACCCCACACCCCCCGTCCTCCCCCCCCCCCCCATCACCAAACTAAAGCCCTTTTTTCCCCATCCTGCAAACTCATCTTGACATCTTGTAATACTCATCTTACACTGCACTCTGACCTCTAGTGATCGTAGTGGCAAGCATGCCACTAACCTACATTGGCCAAGGAATTTAGTGGCTAGCTGACAAAGGGTAGGTTGATGGAGGATATCCATAGACTTTTTTGCTGTCTAGTCGATACTATAACATTGAGATGCTTAGGCAGTAGGACCGTGGTGCCGCAAGCCTAACTCGAGGGTAGGGAGGGCCTTTCTCAGATGAGATTGTGTGGGGACAAATAAAGGTTTGTAGTTGGGAGGTTAAGCCCATGACAATGCTTCTCTCCTTCAGACGCCAAGGCTTGCTCAACTCGGTAAGTGTTAACTACTTCATATCTGGTACTTGATTCTTTTTTATTTTTCGTTTATCATTTGAATTATTATTATGTAAGCATGATACTTAAGTTTGTTATTTCCTTATGTTATCATTTGAAAAATTGTATTAGGAATGGAAAAGAAATAGATATGGAATTTCTAACCGCATTTCATATGAAATAGTTTAGTTCGCTATTGATTTCCTTAAATATTGAATTGCAATATTTGAATAAGTTCATTAAGTTCCTTTTTCATATGAAGTAGCTGTTATAACTGTCACTTTGTCATTCTGTTATTAATATAGATGTATCTTAAAATATAGTTTTAAAATGGCTTCAGGAGAATAACATTTTACATATGGTATAAGAGCGCTGGGTTCAACTTTAAACCTTGGGCTCATCACTCAACCATTTTTGAAAAACTAACAATGTAGATTTAAATATTTAGTAGGATGTACACCTAAATGACTCCCTGCAAGAAATCTCGGCACCCCATATTCTTCTATTTGATTAAAGGACATGCCAAAACATGACTACTCCTACTTGCTTCACACCCAAGGATGATGAAACCTTAGCACAAGCATTGCGGTGAATCAAGAAAGAGAGGGTCAGGCAGACTCTTGCCAAGAAGGAAATAATGAGAAACAAACTTATTGAGACATGGAATGCTAGGCAAACCAATCCTCTTATGGTCTATGTTAATCGCGTTTTCAACTTAGTTCCATTATTATTTTTTGTGTCTCTGAAAAGAGTCTCGAGTAAAGAATTTGAACCTTGAACCTTGAACCTATCGGTTCAAAGTTCAAAGTTCCGATATTCAGAACTATTCTCTCAAGTGTCGGGAAGCTTTTCTGTAGACCAACCCTTACCGAGTTTAAATCTTGAATTTGAACCTTAAACCTATTGGCTCAAAGTTCAAAGTTTAGTAGTTCAGTGCTTAACCTTTTTCATGCTCGCCAAGAATAGTTGTCTTATATGGATTTCAGTGCTCTGTCGAACTTGAACCTTGAATCGCTTAACGTTAGTCAAGTTCAACAGTCTTATATGTTAAGAGTCTGCCACTTAATCTTTTTGTGTGTTTTAAGTCCTAATATTTCTCGATAGGGTGAACTTGAATCGTGAATCAATTTTGTTGTAGTTCATTGATGCAAATCTCGTGCGCTTAAGAGCCACTTGCATATAGATGCATGACAGTACAGAGCTATCCAAATTTTCCAAAAATGATGAAAAGACACAATTAATGCTAATTGGTTAAGGTGATGGTGGTATAAAAGTTTGGTGCGTGTGGAAAAGGACACTCATAAGTAAGAATTCTTGATAGATTGGACCTTTCCCCGATCAATTAGTACATTTATTCTCAAGGTATGTCTTGCGATAAAAACCCCCTTTTTGGTAAAAACCAAAATTTCCTGAACAAACAAATTGGTGTGTCTTCTTGGAACTGGAGGTGAATAGCAAATTGTGTTCGTGTTAGCAATTCATGGTGAGTTCATCTTCTTCGCCTACATTCCTTGCTTTGTTTCTTTCTACAATTTTTGAAGGGTTGTTTGGTTTCTTTCTTTATCTCATCTAGTGTTGTGGTTGTGAATCTTGTATTTCCATGGTTGCCTCACACCCCAAAATGCCCCAAAAAAAGAAACCCACCCCTTTAACGAGCTTTATACCAGAATTAGGAGACAAAGTCCTTGTAGATGAGGAGATTGAGAAATAAGTGGGTAGGTTCAAGAATGCACATCTGGGTTCCATTGCCGAACACGTGTCTGAAAGTGTCCCTCCTCAAACCATTGGCTTTCTCGAGGCTATACCCTGCCCTGAGCTGGTATTGGAGTGTAGAGATAAGTATGATGCAATTGAGAGGTGTAGTCAAAATTTTAATGGGGAAGTTCTTGTTTTTGTGAACCGTGTCACTGGCATTGGGGCCCTAAGAATTGTGCCTAAAGAAGTATATCAAGATTGGACAATTAGCTTGTCATATTCCAAATCAACCACTAACTCCAAGGATTATAAAAGCGCTATCGCCATTGAAGTAGGACACTCTTGCAAAAATATCCAAGATGCCCTTGGCCTCAGAGAAGAGCTAAAAACTATGAATTTGCAACCATACTCCTCTTGGCCTAAGTTTGACAGCAAAATCTTTGCTAGTTCTCAATTTGAATTTGGCCCTTCGTTTGTTCATGAACCACATGTGGAGGATTATTGGGTGGACTATGAAGATGACCTGGAAGTAAGGAAGAGATTGTGGTCACAGTTTACAATCATGTAAAATTCGGAGTATAGGCTCCCGTTGAAGATCTCAAGAGTTGAAGAGGCATTTTTGAAGGAGACCTCATTCCTTGGGATCAAATGAAATCTCCTTCCAATTGTTGGTAGACATCTCTTGATGCACCAAATGCATCTATGAAGCTTCCAAAATGTGATTCAATGATACATTTTTGCTCTTCCTTCTTGTCAGTTTCCCTATAATGCACACTTAACTTCTGCTCACCACTCTCTTTTCTCCTATTTTACCAGCAAAATGAAATGACAATGCTTTTAGGGTTGTATATCAAACATTAATGAAGAAAGAAGTAATTAACATTGTTTGATTTTAAGTTTTTGTTTTTGTTTTTCTTTCTTAACAAAGTTTTAGCCATGGGACTCACCTAGACTTGGTGAATCCCAACACTATATGATTTTGGTGAGGACTCGATAGAGTCCAAATTTGGGTGCTAGGGACTCATAGACCATGCCCCGGCTCGCGACTTGTTGAGTACTTGCCAGTCCATGTGAGTCATAAATCATTGCATATGATATCGCAGTTTTCACTTGTAAATGGTATAATAATATGCATATGCATGTCTTTAGCCAACAATGCTTCATTCATCACTATTTGTTTTAGGAAGGAAAATGGAATAGGCAAAGCCTCATTGTCCTTTCTACAACTTAGCAATGCAACTGAAGTCGTTCTCTCTTTGTGAATATTTTTACTCCATTGGTAGCCCTTTCTATACCTTCTTTCGTTTCCTTATTTTTAATGCTCTTTTGGGACCTTCTAATCCTATGAACATATATAAACATCAAGTGTATGATTGTGCAGATATTTCACCACCTCACTAAAACTAGATTCATTATCAACATATCCCATTAGAGTCACCATTGACTTCATCTAGTAAAACTTGAGGGTCAAGCAAAAGTTCCTTGATGTGCATTTAAAACTGCTGATAATTGTGTGAACCTTTATAGTTTTGGACAAGTTCTTTCACCAAATGAAGGGGGATGAAATGGAACCTCTTGACTATGAAAATATTGCTGATATCTATGCTACCCTTGAGAGCCTCAAAGAGGTTCAGGACAAAAAAAGGTGTGCTAGTTGTAGCGAAAGACATGATATGTACAACATTAGGAAGCTTTACAATAATAGCAAAGTTGAGAAAGCCATGAACAACTTGATGAATGTGACAATGATAATTTTAAAAATGTCTTTAGTGTTATCACATTGCAAGTTGAAATCAAAATACGAAAGCATAAGGAGGAAAAGAAAGAAATAAAGAAAAAGATGAAGAACTAGGTATAAAAGAATTGGATTTCTATAGATTGGAAAGACACTCTAATTTTTTTGACTACTGGTTGAAGACCCTGGTTACTAGCCATGAGATTTGAGTTTTGTTCTTTGCTTTTGTTTTGTGTTGTTAGTTTGTTGCATCTCAGTTGTTTTGTTGTCCATTGTATTTAGCTCTAGGTGTTGGTTTAATTAAGCAACTTCTTTTATAATGCCCTCTTTCAGGATATACCTAATTTTTTCAGCAAGTATTTACAAGAGTTTTCTTTCTCTAGATTACACAGTATTAATTGGAATTAGGAAATATAACTAACATCAAAAAAATGATAATGAGGTTTCCTACTGTAAACATGCATATCGTAGCTTCAACAATATTAGAAACTTGAGGGGTAAGCACCAGTGGATGCTGACAGTGGGTAGGTTGATGGAGGATATCGATAGCCTTGTTTGCCGTCTAGTTGATACTCCAACATCGATATGCTCAGGTGGCAGAACAGTAGTGCCTCAGGCCTAATGCCGGGGTAGGGAGGGCCTTTCTCAGATGAGATTGTTTGGGGATAGATAAAGGTCTGTAGTTGGGAGGTTAAGCCCATGGTAATGCTTCTCTCCACTAGATGTTGAAGCTTGCTCACATAGTAACTATTAACTGCTTCATATTTGGTACTTGATTCTTTTGTATTTTTCGTTTACCATTCGACTTATTATTATTTAATCATGATACTTAAGTTTGTTATTTCCTTATGTCATCATTTGAAAAATTGTATTAGGAATGGAAAAGAAATAGATATGGAAGTTGTAACCATATTTCATGTGAAATAGTTTAGTTTGCTAAAAATTTCCTTAATTATGAATTGCAATATTTGAATAAGTTCATTAAGTTCCTTTTTCATATGAAGTAGTTGTTATAACTGTCACTTTGTCATTCTGTTATGAATATAGATGTATCTTAAAATATAGTTTTAAAATGGGTTTGGGAAAATAACATGTTACATATGGTATCAGAGCACTGGGTTCAACTCTGAACCTTGGGCTCATCACATGTAACTAGTTTTAGAAAACTGAAAATGTAGATTTCAATGTTTAGCAAGATGTACACTCGAATGACTCCCCGCAAGAAATCTCGGCACCCCATATTCTTCTATTTGAATAAAGACATGCCAAAACATGACCTCCTATTGCTCCACACCCAAGGATGATGAAACCTTAGCACAAGCAATGTGGCGAATCAAGAAAGAGAGGGTCAGGTGGACTCTTGCCAAGAAGGCAATAATGAGAAACAAACTTATTGAGGCATGGAATGCTAGGCAAACCAATCCTCTTATGATCTATGTTAACTGCATTTTCAACTTGGTTCTATTAGTATTTTTGTGCCTTTGAAAAGAGTCTCGAGTAAAGAATTTGAATCTTGAACTGTGAACCTATCGGTTCAAAGTTCAAAGTTCTAATATTTAGAACTATTCTCTTAAGCGTCGGGAAGCTTTTCTGCAGACGAGCCCTTATTGAGTTTAAATCTTGAATTTGAACCTTGAATCTATTGGCTCAAAGTTCAAAGTTCAGTAGTTCAGTGCTTTACCTTTTTCATGCTCGAGAAGAATAGCTGTCTTGTATGGATTTCAATGCTCTATCGAACTTGAACCTTGAACCGCTTAAGGTTAGTCAAGTTCAACAGTCTTATATGTTAAGAGTCTGCCACTTAATCGTTTTGCGTGTTTTAATGAGCACTCCGTCCTAATATTTCATTTCTTGACGGGGTGAACTTGAATCATGAATCAATTTTGTTGTAGTTCATTGATTCAAAGCTCTTGAGCTTAAGAGCCACCTGCCTATAGATGCATGACAACATAGAGATATCCAACCTTTCTGAAAATGATGAAAAGACATGCAATTAATGCTAGTTGGTGAAGGTGATGGCAGTATAAAAGTTTGGTGTGCGGAAAAGAACACTCATTAATAAGTAAGAGCTCCTCCAAGATTGGTACTTTCCCTATTCAATTAGTGCATTTATTCTCAAGGTATGTCTTGCTATAAAAACCCCCATTTCTGGTAAAAACCAAAATTTCTTTAACAAACAAACTGGTGTGTTTGCTTGGAACTGGAGCTGAATAGCAAATTGTGTCCGTGTCAGCAATTCATAGCGAGTCCATCCATCCTCTTCACCTACATTCCTTGCTTATTTTCTTTCCATAGTTTGGAAGGGTTGTCTGCTTTCTTTCTTTATCTTGTCTAGTGTTGTGGGTGTGAATCCTGTATTTCCATGGTTGCCTCATGCCCCAAAATGCCCAAAAATAGTAAACCCACCCCTTTAACAAGCTTTTTACTAGAATTAGGAGACACAGTTCTTGTAGATAGGGAGATTTAGAAATTAGTGGGTAGGTTCAAGAATGCACATCCGGGTTCCATTGTTGAACGCGTGTCTAAAAGTGGCCCTATTCAAACTGCTGGGTTTTTTGAGGCTATACCCTACTCTGAGATGGTATTGGAGTGTAGAGATAAGTATGGTGCAGTTGAGAGGTGTATTCAAAATTTTAATGGGGAAGTTCTTGTATATGTAAACCGTGTCATATTCCAAATTCACCATTAACTCCAAGGATTATAAAAGCACTATCGCCATTTGAAGTAGGACACTGTTGTTGCAAAAATGTCCAGGATGCCCTCAGCCTCAAAGAAGAGCTAAAAACTAAGAATTTGCAACCATACTCCTCTCGGCCTAAGTTTGACAACAAGAACTTTGCATGTTCTCAATTTGAATTCAGCCGTTCGTTTGTTTATGAACCACATGTGGAGGACAATTGGGTGGACTATGAAGATGACTTGGAAGTAAGGAAGAGATTGTGGTCACGGTTTACAATCAGGCAAATTTCGAAGTATAGGCTCCCATTGAATATCTCAAGAGTTGAAGAGGTAGAAAATGAAGAAGTCCTAGACCCTGTGTGCATAGAACAAGATGAAGTGCTACCTATGACCAACATGGATTGGGATAAACCAGAAGAGGAGGACCTCCATGGGAGAACTGTACCTGTAATTGATAGGACTAAAGCTTGGATTAAGATGAAGAAGCAACTAATGCTGGAGGGAACAAAGCATTCCCCACAGATGACCTCAACTAGCTCTAGTTCGGTATTTCCACCTCTTGGTATTGATCAAGTTGCGCCTTGTTCCCCTATAGGTGAACAGGTTATGGAACAAGAAGTTGAACCTCATACAGAGGAGCCGGTTCAAGTTCAAAATTAGACATCTAGAAAGATCGTGCGCTCTTGGAGTCAAAAAGGCAAAAAGGATAAAGAACTTGTAGTAATTTTAGACAAAGAGCCCAACAAAGGAGAGCCGAAAGGAGAATCCTTTGTCGAGAGCCCTGTAAAGGTGATAGATTAGATGGATCAGAATCAATAGGCAGGTGATGGAGATGATACTACAAATATAGGTGCACTAACTGTTGGGACCCCTGTAGGCCCTCAAAGCTCTCTAACATAGGGTGATGTTTCCACTTCCAATTGGTTTGATCTTTCAGTCAATAAGAAGATAATCTTAGTGCCAGTCACTCTTCCAGTCCAAGATATGGTAGGAAAGTACCTTGGGAGAACTCCCAAGAGTAAGAAACCAAAGGTTTGTTTACTGCATAGGGTAAAAAGCTCAACACATGTATAACACGATTCAATTCAGACAGGTACTTTATTCATGTATGCACTTGCAGATTACAATGACTACAATGATCAATCGATGATTCCAAAGTCCATCTCGGACGTGTACATATACCTTTCCGAAGGGGTGACTAAAGCATCACGCGCCCGTTCGGATACTACTCTACCCGTCGACTACACTATACATTCTACCGACAACATCATCCTCCCCAAAAGAAAAAGTCGTCTCTAGACGACAATTACAAAATAACTGAGACAAATTAACAACAAAATACATTAACTGATAACTACAACAAGAGAGATCTATTTCTGTCACATCACTTTCACATTCATCTCGTGCCTGCACCAAACTGGTCTCCAAACCACGTTGCATCTGTAGCCTCTTCTAACACAATACTGTCTCCTTAGCTGACCTTGATAGCCACCTGTGCCGCTTTCTCTGTTTCCAACTCTTGGGTACACTGAGCCAAGTGTCACCGTACTGCCTTCAACTGGATGATCAGCTCCTCTCGAGCTCTCTATACATCCACCAAGACGGTCTCACGCCCAAACACCTACTTAGAGTGCCACCTTAGACACACAGATGCTCATGCCTATAGCAGTAACTCTAGGTCTCATCAACTGGTCACACTTCCCATGATTGATATTTGCAACGATTGGGGGTCTAGGGGGCAACGTCCCCAGCGGGGTCGAGGGGCAGCGCCCCCGCGGGGTCTGCCCCAGTAGCGCTCCTTGTCGCAATACAAGGCGCTGCCCCTCGTCGCCAAGACCAAATTAGCACTCCGAAACCCACACAAAACTGCATGGAACACACTATTTCTGTCATTTTCTTCCAATTCCACACTCTTTCTGGCAACTGCTTATGTCTACCCTTCCCTTTGGCATCATGCATCACACATTCCGAACTGTTTCAATCTGTTGTCATTTTTTTTTTTTTTTTTAACTCTTCCACTTACTCTTTCCTGCGTTGGGTCAATTATCCCTCGACACAGAGAAATTCTTCTCTTTCCTTACTGAATTGACTCCTCCTGTGATGGCATGCTTGACTTTAATTCCTTTCTGCTCTGTACAGTTTCTTTGTTATTTTGAAACAACTTAACTCCTCCCACCGTACGACTCTGTATCCTCTCCTCCCTATTGTTTCCAATGATCTGTACGGCTCCTAAGTTTAATAGTTTCTTCACAACGTGCGGCTACATTCCGTATGGCCAATTTTGGGCACTCTCCTGCCAGACGGTCCTCCTTCATCTACGGTATTCATCCTTTTGCTTCTGCCGTACCGTCCCAATATGTTGCTTCTATCTATTTCCGTACGACCGTACGGTGTTATAAACCGACCTTCACTTGTATTGCTCTTCTTCAACATTGTACGAATTGCCTCTACCTACTTATCGAGCCATACGGTCCATATTATCTGCTGTTTGATATCAAATATTCTCCTTGATTTATTCCGTACGGTGCCTTCCCTTCTACTTATGAATGTAATTCAGTACGCTGCTCCCTGCTGGCCGTATGGTCTATAATATTTGACGTTCTTGGTCGTACGGTCTATAATATCTGACGTCCTTGGCCATACGGCCTTTGGCATATGTTGTTTTCGTCCGTACAGTCTTTCTCCACTAGTCGTACGGTCTTTGATATCTCTTCCTTCTGTTTCCTCTGGCCATACGGGGTTTTAAACTGTTCCTATTATGTTCTTTGCTTGATCTGCTCCTTAAGTCCGTATATCTCAGTGTCAGTACGGTCTTCTTGATTTCCATTCCCAAGATGCTGTACGGTCTTTTACAATATATCCCTCAAGGCCCGTACCACATTTGTTTTTATACTACACATTTTTCTTTACTTTATTACTTCGCAGTGGGACTCAAAATTTATGTTTAACTCTTATCTTACATATGTACAGTATTTACATATATATAGTATTTACAGTTGTTCTTTTCTTAGTTGTTCGTTCACGGAGGTGCGTTATTTCTTTCATGGTAGACTTTCAATTTCGAACCATTTATTGCATCGGCTGCTACTTCCTTCCTATTGAGTGTCCATAACTTAATTGTCCCGTTATATCCAACTTCCCGTATCTTGTATGGTTCGAACCATTTGACTTTGAACTTCCCAGGTTTGATTCCATTCCGTCTGTTTTACTTTAGTACTAACTGGCCGGGTTGAAAGTTGTTTAATTTTAAGTGTTTGTCGTGCCATGCCTTCCTCCTGTTCTGTGTTACTTCGATGGCCCACGCTGCATAGTTCTTATTCATTTGGTACGGTCGCTTCCGCACAGGTACCGCACCCTCGATTAATGGTATTCGATGGACACATAACTCTGGTGATACTCCTTTTAAGTCTTTATACGTCCAAGCAAAACAATCTTTATACTCCATGAATATTCTAAATGTTGCTGCCTTCAGTCCTG
Organism: Cupressus sempervirens; assembly: GCA_028749045.1. Classification (NCBI taxonomy): domain Eukaryota; kingdom Viridiplantae; phylum Streptophyta; class Pinopsida; order Cupressales; family Cupressaceae; genus Cupressus; species Cupressus sempervirens. The sequence continues at coordinate 240,399,517 of CM053788.1, read as the reverse complement.
GGTTCCAATCATCTCCTACCAGAATGTCCTTTGGATTTTCCTCATCACCCAAGTTCATTGTTTTCACTGTCGGCTCTTCATACTTTATCGGTTTGTCTTAATTGAACGTATGGGCAGGTGTTTCATCCACCTGTGGTTCTCCCTCCTTCAGTTCACTGTATTCCTTTGGAAACTCAGGGCCTTCTTTTCCTTCCTCGATACTCAAAATATTGCAGCTCGGAAAGACCTCATAATCTTCCATTTGCCAATGTAGCAATCTGTTTACTGAATCTAGGTCATCACCAATTGACCCTCCTAATCGCAACACCCCTTCATCATCTGGTTCCATCCTTTTTTCCCTTCGTCGTCATTCTCGCCTACGCCTTCTAAGTCCGACGACTTGGTTCTTCTCCTACCATTTGTGTATGCAAATCAATTATAAATCTCCTACCTCCTTTCTCCATTGACAGGGTGTTCCTTTTCCAATCATGTTTTACCTTAGCTTGCACCGGCCACCCCCGTCCCAGGATGGCGTCGTACCCTCTTCTCTTTAATGGGATGACCACGAAATCCAGTAAAAATGGTTGTGTCCCAATTGTTACCGGTTGTGCCATCAAAGTGCCCAAGGGTTTTATCCCATGTTGATCTGTTGTAAGTAACTGAAAGGTGGGTGGCCATAGTGTTGGTTGTCCAAGTTTTTTCCAGATATCTTCTAGCATCACATTCACTCTCGATCCTCCATCTACTATTGTATCCGTTAGCACCGTACCTAGAATGCCCATCTCCACCACTGCTGGGTGTCTACCTGTTGTAAGTGCTAGTAACATCGGGTTTGTGGCTGCTGCTGTGGTTGTTTCCTTACTATCCTTTGCTTCCTCTATCACTCTCAGGGATGGTGTCATATTTATAATAGCCGTACGCAGCTGTGGCATGGTGAAAAGAAGATCATTTAATTTAATTGGCACTTTCGTTTGCATTATCTGCTTCACCATGTTTTGTTCTGCCAGGTTTCTTTTCGGAGTTTCCACAGTGTCTTTTACTTGTGACTTTTCTGCTTTCACCTGCTTCTCTATCTTTATTCGCGCTTTTTGTAACCTCTCCTTTTCTTCTTCCGCATTCGGATATTTTGCTTTCCTTGCTTGCTCCCTTGTGATCGCCAACACGTTCTCATCGCATGTTTCAATACTTAATAAATTTACGCCTTGCTTTGGACATTTTGAATCTTCATGGTCCCCTGGACCACACCATCTGCACAGTAGTTGCGGTGTCTCCTTCGTAGTACAGTCCCTCGCGAAGTGACCCCAAAGATTACATGCCCGACACTGTATCATCGGCCGTCCACTCGCATCATATTGTATTCTACCCTGGCCTCCATTGTTATTGTTATTGTTTCCACCCCTTCCGCGTCTATTGTTATTTTGATATCCACTTGAAGTTGCATCATTGCCCGCGTTGTTGCTATTGTTCGACACTTCCAGCGTTAGTAACACCTGTTGGTGTCCTTTTGTTTTCAAGTTAAATGGGCACTCTTTCAGGGAATGCCCCGCCACTTGGCAGATGTCACAAAACTGCTTCTTCGGGCATGAACCCTTCGTATGGCCATCCTCCTTGCAATCTGTGCACCACAGTTCTCCTTTTACTGTATCCGGATTCTTTTTCAAATTTTTGAATTCTTTCATCATCCGAAGCATGTCTTTCTGTAGTGCTTTCACCTTCTTGTTTGATTCCTCATCGCTACTGCTACTTTCTGAGGATGAATCATCTGAATCAGAGGACTTATGCATTTTCTTCTTACTTGTCTTTTGTTCACTTTCCAAATCCATAACGCGAGTATACGCAATGGCATACGACGCCGGCGGTACAATCTTCATTTTCTTTTTAAGAGCCGGCCGTAGCCCCTCCATGAACCATCGTTTTTTCAACCCATCTGCTGGTTGACTCTCCATCTTTCCGATCAATTCTTTCAGTCGCCTAGCATAGGTTCGGACTGTCTCATTCTTTCCTTGTTTGGTGCTGTAGATTTCTGCCACTATTTCATTATCATCTCGGAGTAACCTGGATTCTGCTATAAATTCTTTTTTAACATTCTCCCATGTATTAAGTTTCTGAGGACTAGTGTCAGAAAACCAATCTATCGCCACACCCCGTAGGGTCACTGAAAATTGTCTTACCCAGTCATCCTCATCCGTCACACCATTTGCCATCCATATGGTTTCACACGTTTTACAATGTCTGATAGGGTCTGCTGAACCATCATCGTGAAACTTGGGTAACTTTTCTTTAGGGCCAGCCATTGTTCCTTGTCTTTGATTCTGAGGTACTTGTGTACTCGCACTGTTTTGAGCTCCTGCGCTGTTCTGGACTCCCGTGCTGTTCTGTACAACAGTCTTGTTTCCAACAATTGCGTTGTCTGGTGAGAAGTCTTCAAGTGATGTTCTATTCTCTGCTTGTATCCGTTCATCCGGTGTATCAAGGACGAAGAGATCACTCCATGCTCGTGCTCCCTTGGCACTCCGAGCCATGCGAGTTGTTTCCCTTCCGTTCGGACACTCTCCCCTCGGTGTAGATAGGTTAAGGAATTCTTCCCTTGTCTCTTCCACCAAATTCAAGCGTTGTCGAGTTTCTTCCAGCAATTCCTCGGCACTCCTCAGCCTGCTAGGTGAGTGCACTCCTTCGTCTGTGCCTCTTCACCCCTTCGGTGCCCCTCGGCAATCTGCTGAAGTCTCTGTCGATGCTCTGCTTGCTGTGTTAAAATTAAAATTTCTTTTGTTGTACTTAGTTCATTCTTATCTTTCACCTTATTTCGATCTTTGTTTGGCAAATTCGGCATTAATCTTCATATCATTCGTTCGTTCCAGGTATGTCTGGCAACAGCGCCAAATGTTTACTGCATAGGGTAAAAAACTCAACACATGTATAACACGATTCAATTCAGACAGGTACTTTATTCATGTATGCACGTGCAGATTACAATCCGATTACAATGACTACAATGATCAATCGATGATTCCAAAGTCCATCTCGGACGTGTACATATACCTTTCCGAAGGGGTGACTAAAGTGTCACGTGCCCATTCGGATACTACTGTACCCGTCGGCTACACTATACATTTTACTGACAACAAGGTTGAGGCCATGTTAGATGTGGATGATAAAACAGGGCATTGGATAACAAACATTTACAAGTCCATAGTGACAAAAGTCAAGAAGAAGTTCGGCCACAAGACTTCATGGTAGAGAGAAGTGATCTTGGGATGACTACTAGAGCTGTAGATATGAAGATCTTCAATTTTAGCACTAAGAAGATCGAGCATAGAATTTGGAAAGATTTGAAAGATAAGGAGATGAAGCAAATTATACAGCTAATGGTAGAATATATCCATGTCCTCCAAAATCCTGATGCATTAGCAATCCCAGGTCATGTTACTTCTCCAGCTAATCAAAAGTTCATTGATCAAGAGGGTCAGGTCAGTTGGTAGTGTCTTCAATGAGTGGGTGGACATTGTAATGACCAATGGAATAAGTTACATAACTAAATTTACTGAGACCAAGGAATGGGCAACCAAAGTGGTAGCAGAGCTAGAATCTGAACTGAATGCATGTCACGTCCCCTATTTTTCTCCAATAAAAGTTATTAAATATATAATGATAGTAAAAATAAAATTAGTTATAATGTTGAATTAATACATTGTAATAAAAATATAAACAGATATATTAAATCTATTACTTTTATAATATAATATATCATTAATGTAATGAAAATTAATATAATAATATATATAGAGTAATATATTATAAATTACCTATTTAAATATAACAATATAAATATTTTATATATATTATAACTTTAAATATATATATATATAATCTTTTTATTAAAATAGAACCAACTAAATGAAGGGTCACAACCTTTTAGCCACATCCATATATAAGAAGAAATATGGAATGAGACAAAAAGGGGAAAAGGGGAGATAGGGAGGATTGGAGGACGATGACAGATATATATATATATATATATATATATATGAGGCAGAAATAGCATACAGGGGATAGAGGGCAGATATTGAACAGGAAAATCAATAGTTTATTGGAGACATCAAGTCAGTGATATTGAATACCAGCGCAAGAAGTTTTTCAAAGATATTTATTGTTATACCATTGCCGGTTAGTTGGGGGAAGACAACTGTAAACATTCAGTGATATTTAAGAAACCGCAGTTCAAGCGACAATAACAATAAGTTTTCAGACATATAAGTCACGTAATAAAATAAAGAGGTATGCTTGTTTTTTGATTATGGTATCAAGAAAGTTCAGCATGTAGTATGAAGAGAGTGTGACGAACAGAGCATAGATGGGAAGGTTTCTGAACTTTAGAGCAGAGATTTGTGGCAGTCAATTAGGGAGATATATTCTGAATCCTTAGAAATATAACAGCAAGCATGAGAGAAGGGGAAGATAACAACGAATAAGGGAGTGAATCTCATGGTTTTAGAGAACAATGGTAACAGATGAACATTGATTAAAAGGATTCATCAGTAAGAACAGGAATGAAACCAGCCAGCAATCTAAGAAGTTCAATCTGCAGTTTTTACGTCAGTCAGGCTGCATGAACTTCAACTGAGGGAAGAATTACATATCAAACACTTTATTTCTTAAAATCTGCTTAACACCTGGACAACACTTTGAAAGGGAAAAAAACAACATATAATTGACAGCGAACAAATACGGGATAATAATTGTATACGTTCCTTTCATTACTCATGCAAGGTAGGGAAGACAAGAATCAGAGGGAAGAAGATAATCAGTATTACTGCATAGACAGATGCATTAGCACTTTGGGAAACCACAGACAGCATTGAACAAGATCCTATGGTCTCTTTAATATAAATCTGATTCTAAGCACTCAATCTGAGTATTTGGTTTATCGATTAGAAGATTTATTGGAGTGAACATTGTTTCCACTCACCTTTAATTGACGGTGTGATTTTTCCAAGACACTCACTTTGCGAAAGGATTAGTTTCAAATATCCCTAAGGTAACGTTGGTTAAGAAAAGGACGATATACATGACTTGCAGATACATTTTTCAGATAGCACTTTGAGTAGCAGTATTGGCTATTCTTTCATCCCACTGTTATTGTATAAGCAAGAGAATAATATCTTACTACAGATCGACAATCCAAGTGTACACTATCAAGTCACTAACTGATTAATATAAACTATTAAGTTTGATAATACTTATCCAAGGAGATCAATATCAAATTGAGTCAATAGTGGGAATAGAAGTTCGATCCTTTATCATACCAATAATTATTAGACCTCTTCTTATAATTGAAGGGAAATACCAGCAGATCATTAAGAGTTAATATCAAATATCAATTATTAAGAATAAAGAATCATTATAATAATTCAATTAGTATGGCTTAGTATATAAGATAGGAAAAAAGGGAAAATTGTCCATAATCACCATTACCAAGTACAATTGTAAGACTAGACAACTACACTCATAAGAAAATAAAGTAATTGATCTGATATTTCAAGCTATACCAAGGAGGGACATTACACTGGTATCAGAGCATGATCTTGCCATCCTGTAGGGCGAATCTTAAATAAGGATCAACATATAAGAACAAAAATTGTCGTCAAAGACGTGGAAGAAAAATGAAAAAAAGATACGTACAGTCAGCAAACAAGAATAAGAATATACAACAGTGTTGAATGGAAAGACCAAACAGTAAGCGATAATAAGGGGAACCAATTATATTAGATGACAAATATATGAAGAAAAAAAGCTTAAAGCAGTGGAAAGCATTAGTGACATGGCTGCAGATGATCATCATTTAGATTAACAACAAGTTCATATAATTGGAAAATGACGAGATTCCTCATCCATTGAGAACACAAAAGGATTGAAGACTCTATTCAAACTCTATCAGGCAGAAGTATAATCCATATCAGAGTGGCCCGAGTAACATCTTGGAAACAGTGACATATCTACGTAGATTGGGTCCTTAGACATAACAAAAATAATATGCAGATGCTACTAATTCAGTGGTATTAAGTGACCAAGATATATCATCTATTATGGATCAAGCAAGGTATAGGCAATAGCAAATATCAGATCACATCAGGACTTGGTTATGAGTAACTAAGTAAAGGACTCCTCATTTGCATTAAATTGGAAATAAGGATTAAAGCAATGACATTCTAAATTGAATGTTATAGGCAGAGAGCTAACCTCTCTAAATGACTTCACAAGATATTCTATAATTGAGTACTCTTAAGGAAGTAAGGCAGGGAATCAAGTATTCTCTAAAGGACAGTACACACTGTTAAGGAAAATCATATGCATATGTAAAGATGGATACACCCAAAGTGGGTATCCATAAAGCCTAGGATGAGGAAGAATTCCCTCCTAGGAAGGATGGATATATCGAGGTTGATTATCCATAAAGTCTTAAAGAGAGAAGTATTGTGAGAAGGTGGTGCTTAGTGGAGAGCTGTTATATTTATTAGAGCCTCAGGAAGCACTCCCCCAGGAGCTAAGCATTTGATTACAACCTCTCCTTAAGAAAGGGAATAAATTGGAAATTAGGATTTTAGATTTTCTAGACTTACAAGATTGAATAATATTTTACTATTATTAATAATTGTGTACATGTTCTCTTGTTAGAGTATTAACATATGATGGAGTTCTACCTATCAACGATCTAGTCACTGACAACAATTTGAAATTCAAGTATATAATTAAGAATATCCTGAAGAATTTTTTATTTTTTATTTTTTAAATTTTTTTTGAAACATATCCTTGACCTTGGCTTATTTCAAATTGTAATTAGAGGAAGGAATCTCCAAAGCTTTTAACATGTATATACTCTTTGTCTGCATCATGTCTTCATGCATAAATGTGTATACTATGTGTCTGCATCGTGTCTTTACGCATTAATGTGTATGCTTCATGTTTGCATTGTGTCTTCATACACTAATGTATATATGCTTTGTGCATGCTTTATATTTTCATATATCCTAGTATATATTTCTTAGCAAGAGCCAAGAGCAAGGGATATTTTGTCAAAATTGGATCAAGGGCATTCTCAGTGAGTGTTGTTAAGAGGATATTCTAAGGAATGCTGTAGTTCTTAGAAATTAAGACAAAGACTCCACATCTTGGAAGGCTTACTAATCTAGAAAGAAAGCAACAATTAGCAAGAGGAGAATCACAAGCACTATAGTACATCAAGGACTGAAGTTGCACTGAGGTACCTAATTGCTTAAGGACAAGCAATTTGAGGAAGGGTGGACTGTCATGTCCCCTATTTTCCTCCAATAAAAGTTATTAAATATATAATGATAGTAAAAATAAAATTAGTTACAATGTTGAATTAATACATTATAATCAAAATATAAACAAATATATTAAATCTATTACTTTTATAATATAATATATCATTAATGCAATGACAATTAATATAATAATACATATAGAGTAATATATTTAATTAGAGGGCAGATATTGAACAGGAAAATCAATAGTTAATTGGAGACATCAAGTCAGTGATATTGAATACTAGTGCAAGAAGTTTGTCAAAGATATTTATTATTTATTCCTTCTACATCTGCTTCATACAATTGCCGGTTAGTTGGGAGAAGACAACTATAAACATTCAGTGATAATTAAGAAACTGCAGTTCAAGCAACAATAACAATAAATTTTCAGACATATAAGTCACATAATAAAATAAAGAGGCATGCCTGTATTTTGATTATGGTATGGAGAAAGTTCAGCATGCAGTATGAAGAGAGTGTGATGAATAGAGCATAGATGGGAAGGTTTCTAAACTTTAGAGCAGAGATTTGTGGCAGTCAATTAGGGAGATATATTCTGAATCCTTAGAAATATAACAGCGAGCATGAGAGAAGGGGAAGATAACAACGAATAAGGGGTGGATTTCATGGTTTAGAGAACAATGATAACAGATAAACATTGATTAAAAGGATTCATCAGTAAGAACAGGAATGAAACCAGTCAGCAATCTAAGAAGTCCAATCTGCAGTTTTTACAGTCAGTTGGGCTGCATGAACTTCAACTGAGGGAAGAATTACATATTAAACACTTTATTTCTTAATTTCTGCTCAACACCTGGACAACACTTTGAAAGGGAAAAAAACAACGACGTATAATTGACAGCGAACAAATACAGGATAACAATTGTATACATTCCTTTCATTACTCATGCAAGGTAGGGAAGACAAGAATCAGAGGGAAGAAGATAATCGGTAATACTGCATAGAAAGATACGTTAGCACTTTGGGAAACCACCGACAGCATTGAACAAGATCCTATGGGTCTCTATAATATAAATCTGATTCTAAGCACTCAATCTGAGTATTTGGTTTATCGATTAGAAGATTTATTGGAGTGAACATTGTTTCCACTGACCTTTAATTGACGGTGTGATTTTTTCCAAGACACCCCCTTTGCGAACGGATTGGTTTCAAATATCCATAAGGTAACGTTGGTTAAGAAAAGGACGATATATATAACTTGCAGATACATTTTTCAGATAGCACTTTGAGTAGCAGTATTGGCTATTCTTTCATTCCACTGTTATTGTATAAGCAAGAGAATAATACCTTACTACAGATCGACAATCCAAGTATACACTATCAAGTCACTAACTGATTAATATAAACTATTAAGTTTGATAATACTTATCCAAGGAGATCAATATCAAATTGAGTCAATAGTGGGAATAGAAGTTCGATCCTTTATCATACCAATAATTATTAGACCTCTTCTTATAATTGAAGGGAAATACCAGCAGATCATTAAGAGTTAATATCAAATATTAATTATTAAGAATAAAGAATCATTATAATAATTCGATTAGTATGGCTTAGTATATAAGATAGGAAAAAATGGAAAATTGTACATAATCACTATTACCAAGTACAATTGTAAGACTAGACAACTACACTCATAAGAAAATAAAGTAATTGATCTGATATTTCAAGCTATACCAAGGAGGGACATTACAATGCATGGGAAAGTGAGAAAGTGAAGTGGGATGAATACATTTTCTAGATAAGGGAAGTCCAAACTTATGGTACTACCAAATTCTTGGTAGATGTACCCGATGCCCTAGTAGATGTTGATTTCCTATTCATTGCTAGAGCTAATTTAGAATGGAGGAATGCGACCATCGAGCAAGGCTTGGAAGAAGTCTCGGAGCTGCCAAGGGAAATGGAGTGCCTCAAATAGATCCTAGACAATGGCATCAAGTGCATTGATGTCAGGATCATGGAAAATGAAGATATACCTGACAGAGGACAAGAAGTGTTGGCTTCTTTTCAAGACAGGATCAAGATAATGAAAGAAATTTGGGAGTAGACAGTAAAGGACTTCACCACCATCGCACGTGCGGACTCTATGATGATTTTATGCAGGGATCATTTGGAAGCCCATGAGAAGAAAATGGATCATGTCCACAGGATTGAACGTGTCTGGAAGCTGAGGCTGGAGCTGATCAGAGTTACCCTACGAAAGGAGTTAGTTGAATTTGTTGCCGTATACAAGAAATGGAAGGATGTAGGTTGCAGACTTCCTGAAAATCAGGAGCAACAGGCCAATTCCAACGTAGCTGTTGGGAATTGACTAGATAGGATCTAGGGGCTATGTGCCTTAGTTTGTTTTCCTTTTAATTAGTTGCTAAAAGATTATGTTTTTAGAAAGTTAGTTTCCAACTCCCTGCGGGAGTTAGTTTTAAAAAAACTAAATCTTGGAGCCCTGGCAGCTATATAAGTTTATTTTGAAGACTTTGATAGGGTCGGCACTCTGGTTATTGATACTTTCATAGGTAATATCAATTTTGGATTGTGATACTGTTATAACAAATGCAATACTATCTAAATCGTATGGTTTGATATACAAGTTTTGGCTGGGAAATCGTATGGGTTTCCTGAAGCATGCTTTTATTTTTGTATGGGAGTAAGTGTATGTGTAGCCAATTCATTCTTTGCGTTACATATTGTTGATTTTGAATCCTGATAACAGAGTTGCCTTTATTGTACTCGAGTTTATTTAGATTTGTTTCACAGTAACATGCGGTCATGTGGCTAATAATCATTGCAAAGTTTGAATTATTTTTTAACCTGTGCATTCTTTTCATCATTGTGAACTGAATGTTATGCCTTACGCTTTATGGTGAAAAGTGATTTTTGAAATGATTCTTTCACAATAAGATTTGTGTTGCTATATCTTTGAAGTTAGGAAGCTGTAACTGTAAATACAGAGAGTTCGTTATCCGAAGAATCTTTGAAGTTAGGAAGCTGTAACTGTAAATACAGAGAGTTCGTTATTCGAAGAACTCAATTGTTAGTGTTTATGCTTTTCTCCAATTTGGGAATAGAGTCAAAAATAGGTTACTTTTTGAAGAGGGAAAAACTGTATACTAACAATCTATCATAAACCATGTAAAGGGTAGAATAACAATGGGTGTTCAATTGTTGTTAAGATATTCTTTTTGTTGTGTCCTCAGGAGATAATTTTTTTGTAAAAATATGTAGTTGCAGCTGCAACCAGCAAAGTATGATAAGCATAATAAAATGAGCAATTGGCAATTCTTCTTTTATTGCATTTAATCTTTCTAAGCAATCATATATTTTTTGTAAAACAAATATGAGCATGGTATTGATTAAGAAATAATCATATATTTCAAGAAACTTTAAAACTTAAAACATGGCCAGCAACAGAAACACCATAGAAATGAGGTGACCAACGGTACCATCACTTAAAACTCCTTGGATCTATGGATTCAAGTTTTGTGAGATATGCAAAGTTAGAAAACATGGAAAAGAGAATGAACGAAATGACAACCCAAATTGGGTGAGGTCAGGAGGAGACTGAGCCCTTGCTTTCACCTAGAATTGAACCTGAGAATTTTGGCCATAGTGAAAGAGGCACTCAAGCCTCACCAACCCAAACTGAGAAACAGAAGAACCCAAAAGTTTCATTGTTGGATAAACCCTTTAAGTATAACTAAAGGAATCTTTCTAGTACCCGTCATGTTTCTTTTCCAAAGAAATTCTCTGATTAATTTTTCAATTTGAGAGATGACATATTTAGGTGCATGAAAAACTGAAAGATAATAATTAGGAATAATAGATAAAACAAATTTCACCAGAATATGTTTTCCAAATAAAGACAACTATTTAGGCTTCCAAGCAACAATTCTACTCTTGATATGATCAATAATGGAAATCCAGTAGGATTCCTTAGTGGCATCCATAAAGAAAGGAATTTCGAGGTATGAAGAGGGTAATTCACCCACTACAAATCCCATAGTGTGAACAATGTCACTTTGTAAAATATGAACACTTTATCTCATTAAGTGGGGAATTTAAAAAAAAGAAAAGGAAATAAAGAATAAAGAAGGGAGTGCAAAGAGTCACCAAGTTGGTTTCAAAAGAGGAGAGGGCTCATTTTGTAGGATACTTGGTTTTATGAATTTGGATTTCATTTTCTCTCTTGGAGAGTATTCAAAAGCTTGATCTTTCAGTAGGTGAGAGAACGAAAGCACTTGAGCGTGGGACAATGGACGGAAACCCATTCTCAGTTGGAGACATCGCATAAGTGTTTCACATAGTGCTTTAGTTTCATATTTCTGATATCCAATCTTGTTGTGTTTCTGTAACCACAATTGGATTCTTGGTTGTTTGCTGAAGAAATTCAATGAAATATTAATTCTAAAAATTTATCTCAACTGGAGATTAATTGCAATATCATATTGAGACTTTAGATTTTCTGGTTGATTTATGAGACTTTGTTGGTGAAATTTGGAATACATTGAATGAATAATATTATTTAAAATTCCTGAGATTTATGTATGAGATTTGGGCAAATATTCGTTTAGGGGTTTTACAAGAGACTTCATCACTTCAAGAAGATCATGGCCAAGAAAACCAAGATTTCCAAAACCAACAAATGCAATAAGATGATCTCCAAATTTCTTAGTAGATGAAGCAATTTGGGAATATGCCATCATAATTAGAGGCTTGATAATGTTGACTATCAAGAGATATTTTCTTATCACCAAAGAATAAATCAAGTCTACAAGATAAAAAAGTTGAGGTGGCACCCACTCATGTTCAACCAATTAGAAGGCTCCAGTTACACACGTCCAAGCACAGTCAATTAGATTATTCCAAGAGCATATATGGAAGTTTGCATCTTGCCTCTACCTAATTGATTTTCTCATTGGTTCTCGAAAGCATTGTAATTTTCTTATTGGCCCATAGCGTGGTGCTTTCTTGTAATTGGATGAGCATTGAAACTTTGTTGTGGCTAGGTAGATAATGGCATTGTTGGCTAAATCTTTCCCCTTGATCTTGACCCTTCATTGTAATTGAACAACTATAAAAGGCCAAGGACTTCTCATGTGTAACTCATGAGGATTAGATTATATTTTCTAAGGGAGAGACCCGGAAAATTGCTTCTATAAGACTGCCAAATCATTCTTAATTCACAATTGGTCTTCATGGTGACTTGTTTGTATCATTTTGGAGTATTGCATGGTTTTTACATTGCCACACTTAGATTAGAGCACATTTAATGTTGATTAGAAAGAGTGTTTAGTTGAATGAATGATATTTTTGATGCATTTTTGGTGAACTTGCTTAGACCAAACCACTAGCTACTTGTTGATTATAAGTTTGCCTTGCATGGTTGAATGATATATTTATGAACTTAAAGTTGACTATTGCCTGCAAATCGATATGTATCAATGGATGGTGTTAATGGAATGGTGGTAGTTTGAACATCTTACATTTTTCTTAGGAGATCGCATTAGGTTAGTTGATGTCAATGGCTAAATAAGGTGTAGTAGAGTCACCAAGACATGCACAATTTCTTGCATTGTAGGAGTAGATCAGCTTTCTAAACCTATATCCCATAGAAGTTTGTTGTTGGAAGAAGTTAAAGTAGTTGATCCATTGAATGAACAATGTAAGTCCCTTTGTGCAACCAACATATCACATCATTATAACTCGGTGAAAGTCCACAATAAGAAGGAACCTTGAGCTTGCCTCATTAGATCACACAATCTATTTACATTGTTTAGTATATGAGCATCCTTATTCAAGAGAGTTGGAAATTTGGTATTTCATCTTGAAATATTAAGTATTCAATTTTGCAGCTTGTAGTGGAATAAAACTCACATCAATAGGTAAGAACTCTAAGTTTGTGAACTGAGAACTTTATAAAACTGATGGTTCAAGGGAATTTTCTTTAACTTGCACGCTTAAAGTCACTTATATTGTTCTTTATATATTGATTGGTGAGGCTTAACCCTTGGACAATAACTTGATACATGATAGTCAACATACATAATACCATTTATCTTTAGTAAAGTTATTTTGCATTGGGATAAAACTCTTTGTTGGATTTGGTGCTGGAACTTATTGCAAACTCATTTGTACTACGATTATTTAGGAGTTGGGGGTACCTGATAGCCTTGATAGTGGTCTTGTTGGTTTTGGCATTGGTAAGGAGGTCTCTATCCATAGTTATTTTGATGATTTGATCTAGGAGGAGGAGCAACTTGTTGCATTTAAAGGCACTGAGCTCATTAGCAACAATTTTGAGAAGGCCTTTCATCTCCTGCAACTTTGAGGAGTTTTAGGACTAGGGACTCTATTAGAATGAGGGGTCTAATTAGGAGAGGAATAGATATAAGTAAAGATTGGCATTGCAGGCCTAGGAGTCATTTTACTTGACAAAATCGATTTATTTTGTGTTTTTATAGCTATATCATATGCTATAGTCAGATCAGAGCCACTCAAGTAATATAAGAATACATTTTTGAAGGAGGCCTCATTCCTTGGGATGAAATGAAATCTCCTTCCAATTGCTGGTAGACATCTCTTGATGCACCAAACGCATCTATGAAGCTGCCCAAATGTGATTCAATGATGCATTTTTGCTCTTCCTTTTTGTCAGTTTCCCTACAATGCACTCTTAACTTCTGCTCACCACTCTCTTTTCTCCTATTTTTCCAACAAAATGAAATGACAATGCTTTTAGGGTTGTAGAGAGAACATTAATGAAGAAAGAAGCAAATTGAAATTATTTGATTTTAAGTTTTTGTTTCTGTTTAAGTTTTCTTTCTTCATAAAGTTTTAGCCATGGGACTCACCAAGACTTGGTGAGTCCCAACACTATACGATTTTTGTGAGGACTTGATAGACTCCAAATCTTGGTCCTAGGGACTCATAGACCATGCCCCGGCTCGCCACTTGCTGAGTACTTGCCAGTCCATGCGAGTCTTGTATCACTGCATATGATATCGTAGTTTTCACTTTTATATGGTATAATAATATGCATGTCTTTAGCTAACAACGCTTCATCCATCACTATTTGTTTTAGCAAGGAAAATGGAATAGGCAAAGCCTCCTTGTCCTTTCTGTGACTTAGCAATGCAACGGAAGTCGTTCTCTCTTGTGAATATTTTTGCTCCATTGGTAGCCCTTTCTATACCTTCCTTCGTTTCCTTCTTTCTTTTCTTTTTTATGCTCTTCTGTAACCTTCTAATCCTATGAGCATATATAGTCATCAAGTGCACAATTGTGCAGATATTTCACCACCTCACTAAAACTAGATTCATTATCAACATATCCCATTAGAGTCACCATTGATTTCATCTAGTAAAAACTGAGGGTCAATCGAAAGTTCCTTGATGTGCATTTTTAAACTGCTGATAATTGTGTGAGCCTTTATAGTTTTGGACAAGTTCTTTCACCAAATGAAGGGGGATGAAATGGAACCTCTTGACTATGAAAATATTGCTGATATCTATGCTACCCTTGAGGGCCTCAAAGAGGTGCAGGACAGAAAATGGTGTGCTAGTTGTAGTGAAAGATGGGATATTTATGACATTAGGAAGCTTTATAATAATAGCAAAGTTGATAAAGCCATGAACAACCTGATGAATGTGACAATGATAATTTAAAAAATGTCTCTAGTGTCATCACATTGCAAGCTGAAATCAAAATACGAAAGCATAAGGAGGAAAAGAAAGAATTAAAGAAAAAGATGAAGAACTAGGTATAAAAGAATTAGATTGCTACAGAATGGAAAGACATTCTAATTTTTTTGACTACTGGTTGAAGACCCTGGTTGCTAGCCATGAGATTTTAGTTTTGTTCTGTGTTGTTAGTGTGTTGCGTCTCAGTTGTTTTGTTGTCCATTGTCTTTAGCTCTAGGTGTTGGTTTAATTAAGCAACTCCTTTGTAATGCCCTCTTTCAGGATATACCTATTTTTTTCAGCAAGTATTTACAAGAGTTTTCTTTCACTAGATTACACAGTATGAATTGGAATTAGGAAAACTAACATCAACAAAATGATAATTAGGTTTCGTACTTTAAACATGCATACTGTAGCTTCAACCATAAATGAAACTTGAGGGGTAAGCAGCATTGGATGCAGAGAGACTATCCTCCACAATTGAACCAAAGAGTGATGAAGAACCAGCGAAGTCAATCTGATCCCTTGGCCCTCAAGCAACTAACCTAATGGGCCCCCACAAACAAACAATTCAATGGGTGCCCACAACTAGCCACTTCAGTGACGTCCATTTAATCGATGGGACCTGTACTGCTGCATCTCTTTATTGTGTTTACTTGCCAGCTTGTAAGATTGCTCTATTTATATCTGATGTATTATTAATAGTTATAAATCCTTGGTGGATTGCCAGCAATGACTCATATAAGAGATTAAATGATAGACTTAATCACTTTGCATACCAATTGGTCTTGTAAATACAAATGGCTGGTATTTTCTGAAAGCAATTTATATTTGAGAACTCTCTTATCTCATCGATCCATTTCTTTTATCAATTAATTTGTCCTCCTTCCATATCTTTCATTTGGAGAGAGACACATCTTTTCAATAACACTTTGGCAAGGGTTGCTCCTTTTCAAAGCTGGGTGCTGCTTCAATTTAATTAATTTTATTTACATACCCTTTGGGGATTGTTTCCTCCACAGGCTTCTTTGTCGACTACCTGATTCAAGTGCTTCCTCCCTTTTATTAATTATTTTACCTTGTTTTGGTCAGCCTCCATCCATTTATTAATATTAATGCCTAAACCTAGGTCGGCTCTAAGCATGGACCTAACTAGAGGTGGCCCTTTTGTGGAATACTATTTTTGTTTTATTTGAGCATCTGTGTTTATATATGTATGGCAGGGATAGACATCCTTTTGGTTGTCTCTGTTTTGTCTTTAATGTTTCAATGAACTTGTTTGCTTTGCAAGGGATTGTGACCCTTCCCAACTTATACAAAAAAAACAGTTTAAGACCCTTTCCCAACTTATATAATGAAAAACAGTTTTTGCCTTTATTTGCAGGAAAGGTTGATCCTTTACTTAAAGTAAATAAAAGATATGATGTATGCCTTATTAGTGCCTTGATATAAGATAATTGGGATGAGGTGGGACTAGAACATGATACAATTAATCTTAAATTGGTTAACTGATCTTGACAGTGCCTTGTGCAGTAAACCTATTTCCTTTCTGGTACCTGATAAAATACAGGAAATGTATCAAGAACTTTTTAGCTTACTTACCCTAAACTGTCAAAGTCCAAATAATAACCAAATAATGGCTTTAGCAGATACAATTGTGGAAATGAATAGAGTCAATCTAATATCAATACTTAATACCAAAACATTTATGTAAAAATATTTAAGAACACTACAAACCTCAAAATTTACATGAGATCTTTTGGAAAATCTTTTATAACTAGTCACTTCATGAGTTGTCACTCTTTCCAGCTCAACCTTTCTCATCTTTCTCTTCTACATCTCCCTTTCATTTGTTTCATGCCCCTTCTTGCATGTGCTTTTCTCTCTCCTCAGCCATCGTTTGCTTGTAAGGCTCTTCTGTTTAAACTCTTCCTCCTAGAGCTCTTTTGTTTTGCTTCATCTTCCTTTTTTTTCTTCTTTTCTTATCTTTTTCCTTCTGAGGCCTTATGCCCTCTTTTGTTTCTTACACACCCCTTTTCTGTCCTCTTTTCTTTTTCCATAACCTCCTTGTTTTGTTCTTGTTCTTCCTGGTTTTTTCTTTCATATGTTTGTTTTAACTTCTTATTCTCATTTTGGTTCACCACGTGGTTGATATCCTTGGTTTTTCTTCTTTGCCATTTTAAAACTTCCTTGAACTTTTAGTTTTCACTAACACGTGGTTTTCGCTTTGATAGTTTACTTATTATCTGGTAACATAATTTTCTTATGTCTTATAACTTCACATCTATATTAATATGTTCAGTACCTGGGATACATCAAGAGAAATTTTGTTTATTTTCCTTTTTTTGTTTGATTAGTTGTTAGTATTTTATTAATAACTTGAGATCATATCATATGTTATTCTGACAGTTTAATAACTTTGTTTATACTTAAATATCTTTGTTATTATCATTTTTAGTTTTTACCTTTGCATTGACCTGGTTTTGCATTTTAATTAGTATGTGAGTTTCTTTTTGTTATTCAATATTTGTTATTTTGTATCATAGTCCTTTTTATTACTTTTTAAGTTTTTTGTTATGATTTTATTACATTATACCATTTTATATTTTTTTGTCTTATCTTTACCCTCCATAAATACTCAATATGAATAATCGTACTATTAATTTTGTATATATTAGTTTGCATATTTAACTTTCTTGCTCTTATTTTTGTTCTTACTATTGGCTTACCATTCTATCATCTCCTAATCCTCTTGTTCACCGCAGTCCGTTTACTCCCATTTCCCTCACCAACTATTGTAGCAAGACTTATCTGCAATGTATTTGATTGTTTCTCATGGTGATGGTGGATCACCGAGAGTGATCCTAAACATTGATGCAATTTTTTTTCTTCTTTTAATTCCAAAACCTCTCTTACAAATTTTGGTGGCTCCATTCTCTCCTTTTAGGGTATGGAGTAGTGAACAAGTTTTTCTTCTATACATTGAAGTAGAAATAAGATTTGTTAAATACAAGATTCATACAAAATGCTTCTTTTAGATAAATTGTGTATTTCTTAAATTCTGTTAAATCCCTCCTTTTGGGATAAACTTTTTTTTTTGTTTCCATGACTAATGGATCTCTTTCATCAAATTCGCTTGGAACTTGCTCTCATCCTTGCCTGTTGGGTTACACTGCACCCATTAAGTTGATTGTGGTATTTTAACCAAATTTAACACGTTATCATGTCTATCTGGATTTTAACCCATGGCTACATTATGGAAGCTCCAGTGCCTAGTCCTCATGCTTATGACCATTTAGTCAAAGTGTGTATAGGTAATCAAGTTTTTGTTGCCCTTACATTGATATTCAAGTTTTTGTTGCCTTTATATTGTTATTCAAGTTTCTGTTGCCATTGCTATTAATTGTAATACTAATAACAGAGCAAATGTTATTAATCTATGCTCCAGATTTTTGAAGATTATGTTGGTGGCATCTTGGATACTTTTAATCGATTTGCTGGAAGGGATAAATATTTTCAACAAGAACTGTGCAGAGATTTGAAGCTCAGTCAAAATACTGATTATTTTGGAAGCAAGCTACCGTTTACAAGCTTTAAAGTTGTTTCAACATTGGATCTGGAAACAGTGGATCTCTGTTTTGAAGGTTCCAGGGGATGTTTTTCTGAGCACAGCTGGAAAGAAGTAGAAAGTGGTTCTAAGTATGTGACAAAGTATACAAGGAGAAAGGAAAAGTCCAAGATGGATGACATTTGGAGAAGGTTTGCTTTGCCCGACATAGACATAAATCTTTCCTTCCAAAACTGTGTTATGGAGTTTTCTTGGCTGGATAGCAAACGGACAATGTTTTCTTTGAGTATGTCTGAGATTCATGCCTATGTCAGTGACAGTATAACGAGAAATTACAGAAATTCACAAAACGAAATTAGTGAATTCAAATTTAGACAAGTAGAAGGAAGTACTGGAACACATCCCATGGTTTTAATGGAAACATTTTTTTCTAATTGCACATTCAAATTATGTGTTGGTTTGCATGTTTATGGTCATATTCTTCAAGAAGTGACCACCCGGAGTACAGCTGGCACTGGCAATAGTCTGGCATCACAAACGACATTGGGAAGTGCTAGTCGTGCGCTGCCTTATGAACGTTTTAATATGCATCTAGATGAAATCCAACAGGAGTCTCCAAAAAGAAGAAATATACCAGAAAACCATGTTGGGGACATTTCATCTCCAGTGTCAAGAAATTGGCTTTTATTTGATGTTGACCTCAGTGAATGCTTAGTCACAGACAGTTCCCTTGAAACACTTATTTCGGAAACAATGAAAAAGGTATCTGGAGGTAGACGATTGTGTGCTTCATTTGCATTGGAAGAAGGATTTAAATCTTTCTCTGGCGATGTGCAGGTAACTCTTTTATTTTTATTAGGTTAAATGTTTGTGTGCTCTTCAATGATACCACAGAGATGACATCATAACGTTCCTAATTCAGTGTTAGTTCTTCCCTTTACTATTTTATTGTACTTGCCTGGGGGTTGGCCCCTTTTTAGGTTAGCCCAAGATTGTGTTCGCTTGTTTTCTGGGGACCTTTCATTGCCCTTGTTCTCTGCTATTGTACTTGTTATGTCTTCCAGTCCTGTTGACCTAGTTTTGTTTATTTTTTGACATTAATTTCTTTTCTTTCATTCTAATGTTTTGAAAGACATATCTGAATGCTTCAGTAATGAAATATTCATTGATATGGTGGAGACGTCAAAATCCTAGTGCAAAAATCTTTCTTGGGAATAAATTGGCAAACCAAAAATTTTATTTTAGCATAAGCAGGAAAAAAATTGAGTAGGAATAGGGAAATAAGACATTGATGCTGTGTCAAAATCTCTCAGAAATATTACAAACAACTGCGGCAGAATGAAAAAGCAGAAAAAATGCTTAATGTACTGGTGAAATTGTGATTTAATTGCAAAATATCGTGATTAATGAAAAAATAGAAAAAATGCTTAATGTACTGATGAACTTGTGATTGAATTGCAAAATATCGTAATTCTATAATTTATTGGATCAAAATGAGTTTGGCCAAGAAATTACAAAAGCTGCTTTCTTTTAAATCTTTAATCCATTTGATTGGCCTGCAGACTGAGCTACAAAGTATGACAGTAAAAAATCAAAATCTTTGCTTGTTTAGTTAGTACATCTGCATTCTAAATATGGAAGAGTAACCACGAACTGCCAATACTCCCAACAATTCATTGAGTGGCCTGCCATGAACTGTCACTTAAACACATTCATGGTTGCAGGTTCAATTGTAATTTTGGGTGATGCCATTTCTTTCCACTACAACAAACTAATGCTTTTTGAACTATTGGAACGTATAGCAGTTATGTTAATAAAGAAATATGCGATAAAGGTACAGCTGACTTGGCAAGGAGTGTAGTGTACAATTCACTTAAGCTTAAGATATTGAAAATAAATTAGAAAATATCATTTTGGCATCATAACAAATCTTGAGTATCATTAAACTAGATTCAGCGTTTTAAACATCTGAAATTGCGAGTAACATTTTTCCCTTGGGATACTAATGACACAACCTTTTTTTGATTTGTTAAGAGAGGGTCAAATGGCTTTCTTCGATAAAGAAATAGGAGGTTTATATTCAGAAAAATGAAAAAGAGCCCGAAAGCTTGTTTTTTTCCCCCGATCTGTAAGCTGTAGGGTAAGGGTACATTCCCTTTTATTAAATCATAAATGAAATCAAGATGCATCAAATCTGCCTTGCAGGAAGCAGATAAAGTAGAAGAGAAAGGAAGAAAAGAGTAGGTCTAAATTTCTAATAGAAAGAGAGGAAGCTTTACAAAAACTACCAGATTAAGAAAGAAGGATACAAGACCACAAGAAAAGTCTGCAACAGCAAAAAGCTAACAGCTGAAGGCACAGACCCAGAGAGAAACTAAACTTTTTTCTTCCGAGATAGGAAAGCTTCCATTGTCCATTGGGAGCCTTCCTCAATGACTTCCTTAACTTTGTTGCAGGCTTTTTCAGCCACAAAATTCCTCCCTTTTTTCCTCTTAGAAGCACTGCATTCTTGTTTAGCTTTGTCGCTGACAGTCTGAGAAATTCAATATTTCCAAGCAGCCACCACTAAGTCATGATCAAAATAGTTTGGATTCAAAAGCCTCCTTTCAACTCAATCGTCCTCCTCAGCCTTAGAAGAAATATCAGTGCTACTATCTAGAGCGAAAAAATGGGGAAAGGTAAAGGCTCCACAGATCAGACTGGAGAAAAAGAATCTGGAAGCTACACTTGAATAGACCCCGAGAGAGGATGAGATTCAATGAACTTTCCATGATTTCTTCAAATGAAACCAGCATCCAATGATCCAGATTTCTTAGTCCATTTTCTAAGGCTATCATGTTGTAATGTCCCCTTTTAGGATAACTAGGAGTTATGGGACAATTACTTGGATCCCTTAGAATTACAATTTCTGATTTTGCCATGAACTTGTGTAATTGAGAATAACAATTATGAATGTGACTTGCTACTATGATTTGTACAATTAGGAATATGCTTAAGTGCATTGATGAATTTGCACTTAGTGCATACTTGAGAAGGGTGGTGAATCGGCACACTTCCTTAACATTAATTTGTCCAGAGCACTCTTAAACCAATCATATACGAACATGAAAGCACATCAACACCATACATCATGAACACCAGAATTTGTGTGGAAACCCAAGATGGGAAAAACCACGAAGAAACTAATTCTCATGAAAAGAACACCAATTAAGGTGATTTTTCCAAGGGCTCATTGCCAGTTTTCTCATTGCAGGTAAGGTTCATTGTCGGTTGGTCTAACTATCCAGAAATGATAAGGTTCAATGTCAGTTGGGCTAACTAGCTAGAATTGGTAAGGCTTACTACAAAAAAGATGAAGGCTCACTACTAGGTAGAAGAATAATGTATAGGAATCCACCATTGGAATAATTGTCACCAACAACAACAACACTGGAATGATATTACACTCATCAATATACAGATCTTTCTTTGTCAGATTCACATTCATCACACTCACATCTACATTGTCATCAATCATGTTGATGTTTGATAGCTTCAGTTAGATAAACCTATATATAATTATATATGAGATATAATTTATATATGTGTGTTCTTTATATTGAGATATAAGGTCATTTTTATATGAGAAGAATCAATACAATATATATATGAGATTAAATTTGTTATTAAAAATACTTATCTGATTAATGAATAGACATGTCCCATGAAGGAACATGTCTATTCATGGCCCATTCTCAATATGTATATGTGGATTTTGCATTTGGAACAAATATACCAAGAAGGCAATGCTTAGTACATTTGCAACGGTTCCAAATTATCAACATGGTATCAGAGCCAGACTGCAAATGTACAATGAGAAATGAAGACCAATAATTTTGTAAATTGAAGATATGGACTACAAAGTCCAACAAACGCAACACTTGTCATGGAACTCAACGTTGAGAAAAGGTGAACCAGAAGAGGGATTGGCAATAGTTAAATTTTTTTGTGAGATAAACAAATCATCGAATAAGGTGAGCAGAACTGATTGCAGACAATAATAAGAACAGATAAAGAATTGAATCCATACACCAGGAAGCGTACTAAGTCTTGGTGTGAACAGGACTTGGATTGGCTGTATTGTCCACATCAACCAATGAGACTTGGTGACAAGAGCAACTGAAATGTCTAATATCTACTTTCAACATTTCCTATGACCCTTTGGACTTTCTAGTTACGCGAGTATTGTTAGCAATGAGTTATCCAATGGAAATATATGATAATAGCTTGAAATTTCAAAAAAGATGATGTCAATATTATTACTATATATGGGCGGACGGGGACAAACACATACATTGTTA
The DNA here is from genome assembly GCA_028749045.1 of Cupressus sempervirens. NCBI lineage: Eukaryota > Viridiplantae > Streptophyta > Pinopsida > Cupressales > Cupressaceae > Cupressus > Cupressus sempervirens. The sequence continues at coordinate 240,376,611 of CM053788.1, read as the reverse complement.
GTAGAGTTGCATTTTTTTGAAAAATATAATTAAAAATGACTTTATTTTATGTTTTAAAGTTACTGTATCACTTATGATTTATCACTTAAGTGATTTGTGTCATTATAGTGCACTTAATGTTATAATTTAACGTCGAGTTGCTTTTTAATTTTTCACTTAAATGGCTTTATGCACTTTATAGTCTAATTTAATATTGAGATTTCCCGTAATGTTTTATTTAAAACGTTTAAGTGAAATGTTATTTTTTGAACATATTTGCACATTTAATGTAAAAATAGTGTAAATATGATATTTGACCTTTTCAAGTATATTTTCTTAATGAATCAATCAGACATAAGCTAAATAGAAAACTTAAGTGATGCAACTCCATTACATGTTCTTTTTTGAAATCAGTTACATGTAAATGCATCTAGAGAGCTCGATTTTGGCTTGGATATGCAAGTGCATTGCATATTTAAACACACAATCATTCCTAAAGAGTGTGATTTTGGCTTGGAGGTGGAGTTTTGGTCAAAATACATGTAAGTGTATAACATGTAAATGCAAGGCATAAAAACATGACATGCAGTGGGCCCTTCTAACCCTGATTTCGATCTATAGATGGGTTGTATTCATTTGCCTTGCACATTTTAAAAGTATATTTGATCATTCTAAACCCCTTTTGGATTTGCTTCTAAAAATGTCGCATGCATTGGCATGTAGAGAGTGCAATTTTTGCATCCATGTCAAATGCATGCATTTGTCTTTGTAACATCCACTTTTCCTGGGTCTTAACTAACAACTAACATATCAAAGAAATACAATTATTACTTCATTATCATAGGAAGACAATTATATCAGTTACGCTTGTGTGAATGAGATTAACGGTTACAATCAGTTAAAGAAATTTCATAACTAACAATTGAAAACAACTTCAATGAATTTACTATGGAAATTAAAATCCACATACCAGGGAATTCGAAACCGAAATCAATCTAGGGATGCTTCTGCAAACACCCAGGTTAGTCCACCAATACCACTTAGGATCAAATGACGATTACCATCCAATGCCGCTATATCAAAATCAAATGACGATTACTATCAGATACCACTATATCAATTAGGGCATCACATACCACTGTATCAATTGGGGCATCTATTATCACTGGATCATTTAGGGCATCACATACCACCGTTTTAATTAGGGCATCAATTACCATTGGATCATTTAGGGCATTAGATACCACTGTATCATTTGGGGCGTTAGATACCATTGTATCATTTAGGGCATCAGATACCGTTGTATCATTTAGGACATCAGATACCGCTGTATCATTTAGGACAATAGATACCTCTATTTCATTCCTTTTCTTCCTATTGCTAACTGTGGCAATAACATAAGATTAGAAGATATGCTTATAATCATTATTCTCATAAATTAAAGACTGTAATAACAATCTTATAGATATATTTCATATTTAGTTGGAAGAACATCCGATCTAACTGGTTATCAATTACATTGATGAGAAAGGTTGCTTACAAAAAAGGAAAATATCTGAAACGATGATATATAACAAATCCATTTTATCTTCTTACTTGAATAAACATCACAAAAGTAAAATACCTGTTACCAATAAATGTTTGAATGCTCAACTTATCCTTGTTTGATGCAAGTCCTAACACCTTGTGGAGAGGGGAAACATTGTCAGGGGCTTAACCACCCAACCACGGACCTTAAACTTATCCCCACACTTTTTCTAACCAGAAAGGCCCTCCTTACTCGGAATAAACATGGAACACCTTGTCAGCCATTGAGTATTCCTGGTACTTAATCACACCACTCGACTTGACAACAGAAAATGAATTGGACATGCATGAGCTTTTAAATGATTCCTTTTAAAAATAATATATATTGTTATGTCACATCCGATTCTATTTCATGTTATTGCAGATTTGTCTCTCTCACCTCTTCACCTCTTCCTTGGCCATATAGTCAGGTGAGTCCCGGGTGTATAAATATTAGAGTAAACCAACTTATTCTGCTGATCCTCAGCTAACGTATGAATATCACATGTTTTAGTATATCACAGCTTCTATGGTTTGAGAATAACATCTTAAGACTTGCAAAAGTACAATTCGATTCTGACTTATAGCAATAAAAGGAAGATGTTTGGACTCAACATGACAATTTGTCTTTACTCAATAAGGAAAGATTAGTCTCTTTGATATTATAGTGTAGACTTTTCATGGACGTACTTCCTTCTGCTATACTTTATAATATAGAAATAAAAGGATGAAGATGTATCACTCTGAAAAGAAGTGACCACATAACTTGGTCTAATGTAATATGGAAACGTGAGCTTTGGCTTGATGCTTAATAGCCAGCTTCCTCACAAAAGCAATCCGTATGCAATATCAGAACGAGTCTGATTTCTGCCTTCAACAAAGGTGTAAAAACAAGGAGTAAAACTGTGGAAAGAAAATGCAAGAGTAAAATTATGTGGAGGCAAAATACATATTTGACTTCTCTCGGCTTCCAAATATAAGTTGATAAGGAAAATATATATACATATCAATTGATTATGGAAAGTCGACTACATAACCTGGTTGTTGAAAGAAGGAAGAGCCTTGGTGGGGTGCTAACAATCCAATTCTTCCACTGGAGAAATTCCGAACGCACAATCTCTAAGTGATTAATAATCACGACTTTCAACAGAACCAGAAAAGAGAAGGTAAGGACGTGACAAATATTGCAGAGATAAATCAGAAATAGAATGGGAAGAGAAAATCAATTCTTGTTCTCGGTTTCTCATGGCTCCCAAATATATAGGGGCATTCGATTTCTCAAAGGCTTCCAAGAAGCCGTAACTCTTAAAGCAAATGTTTTGCCTTCTTGGATACCGATATAATATGCCAAGTATGCATTTTGGTTTCAAGTAAAGAATTGAATAAATAAGGAAAAGAATTTGAAGATTATAAGTCAAAAGAATATTATAAACATATTTATTTACTTGCACGTAAATATATCTTATTAAGATGACACATAGTAAATGTTTATCCAAGGTCATACCTTTTTAAATTTGTATATCTAAATGCATGTTTCATCTTGGAATATTTATTTTATCTTCTTGTACATGCATTTAAATGTACATATTAAATAGATAAAATCTTGTATACGAATAATATTATGATGTCACCTTTAATTTATATTTATGTGTACATACATAAATATGTATTATAATGATGTGGTGGAAAAGTCAACCAAAATCCATTTGAGGTACGCATTAATTAAGTTAAAAATATTAATATTTTAAATATTTATTTACTAGCTCATGCGTGTCCATCAATTGTATCGTGTTATGCAGTCGCTAGGTCCTCAACCATGGTGATTCATGATTCATACCCATTTGCCCAATGATGGTGATGCTCCTGTGCCTAATTATTTTCTGATAATGCTTCCACCCCTTTGACATGCTCCCTACAAGAAAATTCTCTGCAGTTAAATCATATTACCATAACAAGTTATTGATCATAAATAATCATAATGGCTAACTGCCTTTTCAATTCCATGAATTCATGATAAATAATCAACTAGCATGTTATCTTTATATGAAATTATGATAGTGCGATTTTTCTCTATATGCGATTGCATGATGCAATGCATAGCTTGGAGACCCTATTTTTCTCTCGTGGAGTGAAAATGCCCAAATGCGTGCATTACAAATGCATATTTAAAACATGCTAAGGTCTTCCAAGAACCTGATTTGCCTTGATGGAATGTGTTTTTGCAAAAAATATTGCATGTAAACCACTATTGTAAGCCTGATTTTAGCTTTCATGTGTTTTCCTTGCCCATTTAAACATGCTTTTGGGCTTTCTAAACCCAATTTGGGCTTTCCAAACAAAAACCATTATATGTAAAGAGCATTTCTAAACCTGATTTGCCCAAAATGTTGGAAAGAAAAGGTTTTGCAAATGCATTTGCTGCATTACATGCACATGTGATCCATCCTTGTAAGCCCGATTTTGGCTTACATGCATTTGTCTTGCATTTTCTCGTCATGCGTTTGGAGCTAGACCCCAATTTCATTCCTCAAGTAGGTGTTTCATGCAAAGAGGCTCCAAGACCACGATTTACCTTATCAAAGGCAAAAATCTTCATGTATTATGGCTTCATAAAATTGAATTTGCATAAAACATTGGAGGGAAAGGAATTTTGAAGCCCTTTGCATCAAATACATGCACATGCGTTTGCCCTTGGAGAGCATGATTTGCGTTGTAGATGCATTTTCAAACATGGAAATCCTTCCAAGCACTGCGATCTGCACTTAGGATTGCATGTGCAAGTTCATTGTGAACATCTTGTACATGTATTTGCATCTTCTAAAGCATGATTTGAAGCTGCGTTTTGAATCTTTCAAAGGTATTTGGGCATTGCATGCAAACACACTTGGAGAATCCGATTTTGGAGAGAACAATTTTATTCCAACTTCTTCTTCAAATTTTTTCCCTTTGCTCTCCAAGAAAGTGTGAGAATCTGATTTTGCATGTAATTTCTTGCTTATTTTGCCAATTTGCTGCATTCTTTGGCTTTTTATTATCCATTTGTTCAAATGAAACCCTAGTTCTTTGCATCAAGTTATTAATAAGTTTGATACCTTCATTTTGTTACAAATGCAAAAGCCCTTCAAATTCAAAAATTAAATTGCATGCAAAGTGAAGTTTTGGAGTTTGTTAAAATTTGTGTCAAAGGAAGAGGTATGTTTTTTTTTTGTTGTAAAGTTTTTGTATATATTTTGTTGATTGTTTTGGCTTTTTTTGGAGAAAAGTTGGACATTTTCACCCAAGAATGCAAATGCATTTCCATGCTTTCATCTTCCATGTTCAATCCATTCTCCATGTACATCCAAACTCCGTATTCCTCCAGATGTAATCGCATTCTACTAACCCAGTTACATATTTACATCATGTAAAAATGATGGGATTTTTAGCACATGTGATTGCCTATCATAAATCGGATTTTGGTGAAAGTTCACATTTTTAAATACCAAAATTGACATTTTGCACACATCCATATGCTTCCCACTTGCATTCTAAATCATTCAAAGCAAAAGCCCCATTTTGCCCACATGTAATCCACCATCCAAACTCCAAGTTTGGTCCTTTTTAACCCAAAATACTAGCTTTCCATTCATTTCGAGTCTTCAAAAGCATTCAATAAGTTCTTAATCCATACTTCGAATATTTCTCCCTTCATGGATCTACCATTATTGTTTGAATGTTGAAGTTTTTATGGATCCAATCCCATCGGGTGAAGTTTTCATTATTTGGAATCTTCAAGTTGCAACAAATTCTTCAAGTCAAGATATGTCAGAATTTCTTCAAAGAAGTGAGGCATCCTATCAAATAAGAAATGCTTCAAGTCAAAAGAAGGAATATTCATTTGGTCTTTACTTTCCCAATGGTGGTTTTAGAACCTAAGTTTGTGTGGGGATGCACAAAAGCACTTTAAAAAAAAGTGAGAGAGAGAAATCAATTGAAGATGTTGATGGGAAAGTTGTTTCAAGTTTACTTATGGACATCATTGAGAAGGTTTTCAAAGTGTTAGATACTCCATAATGAGCGAATCTAACAAAGAAGAAATCACAACTGTGGAATGAGGAAAATGAAATATCCCAAACCGGATATTTACTCGATTTCTTTTTCAGTCAATATATTCAGACTTAAAGATAGGCAAATGTATTACAACATAGCAATATAAACCAGTAGATTTTAACGCGTTCTTTCTCAAAATAAGATTTAGGATTCAAGCATATGGAAATGCGTTAGAAACCAACAGAATGAAACCGGTAAACTCTCATAAAACTCTTTAAAACAACGTTATTGTATCATACAACAGCAATACAATAACCAACATTTAAAATCCAATCTTAAACACAAAATTTATAGTTAGATTGGAACACTAAGATAAGAACATGTAAGTGTATATGAGACAGCTGAAGTGACGTCTCCACGAACAATGGGTTTGCATCCACTATCTGCTGGCATGAGGGGCTACGTCCTCACACTGGCTGAAAGATGAAGCTTTCCAAATACTCTCGCAAGAGATAAATTGAAAATCTGAATAATAAATCAAGCATACCGAATGAAACAATCTCTTCTCCTTTTATTCTCACAGCTGTGACTCTTCGACTTCCCTCTTGGCTTTTCGTCTTATCTCTCCTTGTCATCTTTAGCCCACTTTGAATATTAAATTGACCTTTTATAATAAGAGTCCATGCTTTCATAGTCAATTTTAATATTATATAAATGTGTCCTTTAATATTTCTAATGTTCCAAAAAGGGGACATTATAGAAAAGCTTGATTATATCAAGTTTTCAAAAGACAACGTGCAATTCATCAAAGAGAATTAGGAGGCTATCATAAGAAGCACCACCATGGTTGTTAGAGAGAATGCAATGGAACAAAATACAGGAACTCCCGATCCTATGATTGTCCATTATTGTATCGCCAAATATAAGGCTTTTGTTGACAATCTTTAAGATTGATTCAACTTTCTTCATTTTTTTCTTTAAGTTTTTAGCATTTTCAGTTTTGTAGTTGCAGAAGATAGATTACATGTAACTGATTACACAAACCTTCAATGTATGTAATCTAATAAATCTTCTTTCCTCGTTTGACTTATCAAACCTTCAATGCATGCAATCCAATAAATCTTCTTTCCTAGTTTGACTTATTTAAGGTGTTTGAGTTCCTCCCATCTTTTTCTCCACTTTTTTCTCACTCCTTTTTCCTATATAAAGGAGTGACCCCCCATTGTAAAAGTTATCTTTTATTATATGTAAGAGAGCTCTGCCAAACTTGTGAAAGCATAACTGTGATTAAGTAGTAAAAATTTGAAAGAAAAGTGAATAAAAAGAAGCTTTTGGATCCTAAGCTATGAATAGAAACAATTGTGTTAGAACAAATTTGAAGTTGTGATTGTGATTTGTTTCTATTATTTTTTGTTCATGTTATTATTGTATTGTCAAACAGAGCATAGTGAATATAAGAAACAATTAAAGCCGAAGCTGTGATTGGGAGCAATTGTGTTAATATATGACTAGAAGTTGTGACTATAGCTTATATTATTGTCTCAAACTCATACAAATAGTTAGAAATTCTCTACTTTTGGAAGTTTGTGTGTCCCAATGGTAGAGATTTTTCTTATAGAATAGATAAAAGTAGATGTAGATTTAAGCCGATACACTCTCCATTAGCATGTGAGTTGGTGGTTGGTATCGGTATCATTGCTTCCAGCTATTAGATAAAAGTGTAGTATAACAGATTCAACTTGTCCATTACTCACTTCGTGAGTAAGTGGATTCTTTTCGGAAAGAAAGAGGAACGAATATTTGTAATACCCTATAATGTATCTCTTAACTTCTTTCTTACGTTGAGTTGATCCAAGGAACGACGAGAAGGGGGAGCCTTTCCTTAAGGTAGGAGAGACTTTGTCTCACATGCTGTGGTTGGTCTTCCTATTTTGTGGCTGAATTTGCATAAACTGATGGTTGCAAAATATCCACACAACACGCGTATGTGTATGTATATTTGTGGGTGCATGTCTTTTTGTATGTGTATGTGTATGGATATATGTGTGTGTGTGTGTATACATACAAATATTCGTATGTATGCAATGTATATATATGTATATATATGCATAATATGTGTGTGTATGCTTATATATATAAACATGTAATACATACACGCACACACATAGATATGTCATCACAATTGTTATATTAGCATACAAGATGTAACTTAATTTTAACATCATATTTGTGTGTTTTTAATTATTACAAAATTGATCTTATTAGTAGCATTTTGTTATAAAGTCTCATTTATCACAAGGTTTCATATTTAAGTCAGCTATGTCCTGAGGTTTGAAATTCGGCTTTGCTAATCGATTACCTCTCGTCTTGCTTCTTTGGTTTCCATGTCTTCAAGGACATCTCTTATTGCTTTATTTTGAACTCATACTAATTTTTTTGTTTGTTTCTTTCATTTTGGTGGTGAATCATGGAGTGTGATTGGAAGTGCTGGTGAAATCAAAACACACCGTTTTTACAGGAAACCCTGTATTTCAGATCCATTTTTACTAAGAGTTGTGAAATATTTTATTGGCTGCCCATTATGCATTTTGTTTAACCTTAGTAAAATTTTGATGTACTGCAAACACTAAAATTGTGTGGTTGAAGTTCTTTGTCATCAATTGCTGGCCAGTTCTGAGCGATTCAATTCCTGTGGAAAATTATTTTCTTACACTACATCTGGCCAGTGCTAACTTTTGCTATAGTCTTCTGGACTAAATTATGATTAACTAGAATTTTTGATTTGATCTGAAGGCTAAGTATGATAATTTGGAATCTGTATTGGCAGGGAGGCCATTTCATTCTTCAAACAAAACCTTTATCTATTCTCATCCAGTCTTGCAGAGCATATTTGGTTATCTTGGAGGGCATTTGTTCAGTTTTCCTGTCTTCATTTGAGAAACTAAAATTAATTACTTCTGAAGTAACTGGTAAGCGAATGGTGGTTGAAGAGGACCCCTTGCATGTACCATTATGGCGTACACAAAGATCGTCATCTTTTTCTCATGCTTCATCACTACAGAGCACCTCTAAGACATCATGGAACAGAAAGAGATCATTGTCTCTTCCTCACTTTTCATCACAGGAGAGCTTTCGACTGACCTCTGGCATGGGTGGAGTCAATCCAAAGAAGCCATTGATCGGAATATTATCATTCAGAATTCAACAATTTTCACTGGTTTTGGCTCATGTGGATACTTTAGGTAAATGTAATCTAAATTGGTTTAAGGGTATTTTACATTTCAATGTGTTCATACTCACTGTCCAGGATTGTGGTGTTGTGTATGTAGATGGGGAACAAGGAGTTCTATTGGAGATGGACATGAAAACTACAATTGAAAGTGAAAAAATTTCATGTGACCTTTCTCGTTTAACAATAATTGGTCTACATACCCGTAAAAAGATTACAAAAGGAAAGGAAAAGGCAGACTACATTCCTCATTTTGTGTCCACTTCATTAGATACATTTTCAGATGAACAAAAATCACATAACCTTGAATTGTCTTCTTCATCTATGAGTTTGTCAGGCAGAAATGAATCAAATAGTTATAAAGAAGAATCTATCCAGGAGACACAGTCCAGAAGGGAATCCACGTCAAGAAATTATAATGACACTAGCAGAGATTGCTGTATTCTGGAGTGCATGACTGCATCACTTAGCATTACGCGTGTCTCAGTAGTAAATCACAGGGATGCGTGGGATGGTCAAGCCTCCATATCTGGTGTTAATTTAGCATTTACTACATCAGAAATTTTGGTATGTGTTTACTTCTTTAGATTCCTCGCTGGTCATGCATATTACAAGATATATGATACTGGCAGAAAGAAATGATTTTGTCATATTAGTCAGTAAATATTGAAAAGCCATTAACAAAGTAGCTTTATTTAAATGTATGAAAAGAAGCACACATTAGGAATTTCTATTGTAAATATGCATTTATCAATTTTCCCAGTACATGCAGGTTATACATATTATAGCCTATACAAACATTTTTAGTAACTAGGCTATTGTAAATATTGATTCTATTCTTCTAGTGTTGGTGTAATGCTTTGGTATAACTACATTCATTTTAGATTCTAACTAATGACATTGTTTTGGGTCAGGATGATTTTGGGTATGATTGAAAATCATAAATATATACATATTTATGGCCTCAAAATAGGTATTAAGCTCAGAATACCACATAGCATGCTCATAATATTTCAAGGAGCACATGACTGAAAATGAACTAAGATCAATGAGCTTATAGGTTGCAGGATCTCCAGAAATGAGTAAGAACAAAATGAGAAGAGAGCAGATTTATTTTACTTGCTAGGGAAGTTGGACAGCTAATTATGTTTGTGGAATTCCCATGAAGATAATGCAGCAAAAGAAATTCAAACCAGCATTAAAGAAGATAGGAATTTTACAAATTTGCCCCCACAAAATAACCAAAATATTGGAGACGGGATGAGTTCAGCTTTTGTTAAAGGTATGGGATTTACAAATCTCTATGTTGGTGATTTTGAGGTTGTAATTAACATGCATTCTACTGAGGATAAATATTACTCAATGTGAGAGCATTTTGGACTCTCAAAATCACGAGAAATTGTTTGAAAATGATGATTTAAGAACAACCTTATCCTTGTAGACAAATCAAGGCCTACGATGACATCCTTATGAGAGGTGATGGATCATGTGTTCTTTAGGATAGCAATTCACTTATACATGATAGTGACTTGGAGGAGCAATCAAAAACGAATTTCAGGATGATGGTGATTTGGACTACCAACTAGAAAATGCACGCCGAAACGACAGTGATTCTTTGAATAATCAGCTGAAGGTTAACAATGATATGGTTGTCGAAGCTTTAGTACATCATGATGACACTCAAGTTTATTGAGGATCTCTACATGAAGGCTCAAATGGAAAAGAAGAAAAGGGGACAGTTGACAGGAGGATCACCCGAGAGACCACGAAGTAGAGAAGGAGTCTGTGGAGGAGTTTCCACTCTTCAATTTAGGTTCCTAAATTTTAGGGCAAATTCCTAAAATGTAGGAGAAATTGCCAGTTATCCTGCAGATGTTCAGTTAGCAACAGAGCTCATAGCACTTCCAATCTTGGCCCTAGATCTCACTTTATTATCAATTTATTAAAATGATAATAAAGTGATATTATAATTACTGTATGAAAAGAATGTTTTAAAAATTTCTTGGTCCTCTTTTCTAGGTGAATAGCATATAATGTTATAATAAAAGGGGGACACTTAAAATAATGATGATTTCCCCCTCGTGGTTGGAGTTTCATAAAGATGCATACATAAAATAAAATAATTTAATTATTAAAAGAGGCAAAGGGAACCCTAATTTTAAATTAGGGTTGGGGCTGAATATAAAAGCGATATTGGCTCTCATTTTGAGCATCCAAAATTGAGGATTTTTGCCTACATTTTGTGGAGAGCTTTATGTTGGGGTTTCTCAGTGATTGAGGGATCCAGGGACTAAAATCCTTGAACCCTACCAACTTGAATGTTCCTCCAGCGCTGGTGAAGTTAGAATTGGCTGTAGTTTAAGTAATTTGCAGTTGGATATTGCATTTCCTGAGAAATTCATTGTGGTTTGATTTGAAGGAAGGACTGCTGCTGCAATTTGGCATTATGGTGCAGATATGATCAAGTTTCAGCATTTTGGTGTTGTCAGACAATTCTTTCCCTAGCCGTCCATCAGCCAGGATACTGAGGGAGGCAAATTAAAGGAAGATTTGAGGAAAATATGAGATGTTTCAACCTGTACGGGTCAGATTAGGCATTTTGAGTGAAAGACAGAGGAACTGTAATCACTTTCCTGTCACTGCAAAAGCTGTACAGCCTTCCCACACCTGCTGACGTTACCTGTGACTAAGTCTGTAGCAGATTTCAGTCATCCTGAAGCCTGGAATTAATCAGAATCAGATCACAGGAGTGTTAGAAGCCTTGACCACTCAACACTTTATATTTTGTTTCTTCTAATGCTTGGTATGGTTGGGTATTATTCTGAAGAAATGAATTAAATTAGCAATTCTATCATTTTCAGCGTTGATTTCAGTTTGAGCATGGTATTATTAGCTTCCAAAAAATGTTCTCAGCATTGCTTAGAAATTGCATTTAGTATATCACTCAATCAAGAAAGTACAAAGGAATTGAAAACAACACATAAAGTCCAAAAGGTCAGAACTTTGAAAAAACCAAACAAGTTACAACTTGCTGGCCAAAATGAGTATATTAAACAAATTCAGTGTAACTCAGATATTCCAGTCAAACCCCTAGTTGGCATCTTTCAGGCACGCACGCACGCACACACTGAAAATGTCTATATATCTCTGCAGTACCGAAATCCACCCCCAATTTCTTTTTGCTGAATCCCAGAATCCAAATCCAAATCTGAACCAGAACCAGAATCGGCTACTTATGATTTCAGAAATCCAGATCAAGTCCTCATCTAAATAGGTGTTCAAACATTTACATTTTGGTTTGGCCCCTCCTCTCCTTATGGTGAGTCCTCTCTAGGCAAAAGGTAGGCTAGAAAGGGTTGAGTGCTGATCCAATTGGAGTTCTGCTATTATATTGGCAATCTCCAGCTTCATTTTGATCTGAATTAGTCTCTTCTTGTATATTATTTTGTGCAGATCCCTTGTGGTTGTTAGTTTTAGCCATGTTCTATGTCATTTGGTTGTATTACTCTTATCGGGAGCTCACCTTTGTCTTTGTAGTTCTACAGCTTACCATAACATTGAATAGTTCTAAAAGAAAAGTTTACAAACTAATGGAATATGGAAAGTTCTGTTATAGAAGTCAGATATAATTCAAATATGAAAGGTGGCCAAATATTGATCAGAATGGTGGATGACTGGAAGACAGGGAAACTAAAGATGATCTTATGATTTGTGATCCTATTCCAGATGCTTGTTTGGATGACATTATTCTTATTGGTGATCTTGTATGGAACATTTATCTTAGAGATCACAAGCTCCTCCCCAGCCTATTATTGCTCCGATCCTAGTGGATGCTAATGAATATAAATTAATATATAGTTCTTTGATGGTGTTACAATGTTCCTGGTTGCGGTAATGTTTACAGTTTTTGAGCCTTCTTTTTTTTGCCTATATGGCTCATATTATGTTAGCTGTACTCTTTGTTGACTATGGCATAATATTAAGAAAACTCCACACAATTTTATTTGTTTGTGAAAATTGCGTATGGAAGGGCACATGTGTATGTACATTATCTCTTAATGATCCAACAGCTGCTTATGTACCCTTTTTAAGTGTTCCTCTAGAATCCCAAGTCAACATTATCAACTTATTGGTAGTTCATCTCAAGTCCTTGCCTGTACTGCAAAATCATTTTTAACCACAATATAGTTTGCTTGCAAATTTTGACAGAGAATTGCTTTTTCTGCTGTTCAACTGAATTGGATATTATATTTGTTTATTTGTACATGTTGTCTAAGTTGTTGGTCCTAGTTCAGATTCGAGATTTGGGTTTGAAATTTGTTCAAAGTTTTTTGGAGTGGGTTTGGGTTTGTTTTGGGTATGTCCATACAAAACATATGCTTTTTATTTTATATTTTACACACACACACACACCAACAATTTAGTTCATACACCAGTATGCTAATAGTAAAGCATCATAGAAAAATACACGACCATATCAATGTTATAGTTAAAAAATAATAATGTCAACATTAACAATCAGCCATCATTGATCAAATATCATAAGCATATCATCATCCTTCCGCCGTAATTGGAAGGAGAAATAGTGCCATTGGCATTAGTACTAGCAATCTTAGCCTTAGGAGAAGCCTCACTATCACTAGGTAGCTCATGATGATGATCATCAATGATCATCAATTACAAGAGCAATAATGTGGGCTATCTAATCATCCAACTCTGCATGTGTTGGCTCAACGTTTCAATGCTTTGCCTCCCCTTTTTGGTAGGTATTGTCTTTGTGTGTTTGAGGACTCAAGTTTGAATGCACATAGACCAAGTCTTTTACCTTCTTGAAGTGTAATCTATTTCTTTTTATGTATTATGTGCTCCAGTTCCTCTTGGATGATGATGAACTAGTAACCTATCAAGATTTTCAATTTTGAAATTAAAGAGTTGATAGTTTTGAATATTTTTCTAATATAATTCACTATTGATCAGCAAGAATCTTAAGAGTTGAGAACTTTCTTGTGTAAAAACTTTGATGGCAACGGGTTGTAGGTGCTAGTATATCTCTCCGTGGAAGTACCACCATTTATGAGCATCAACATTATTCTTGTCTTTAAGAGCATCAAGGGCACAATCATTAGTGCCTATGAAACTTGTGATTCTAGACCCCATTGTAGGCCATATGAGATTGTAAACGAGTCTACGAAGGGCTTCCTTGTACTCGTGACCAGCTTCAGATCTCTATATGGGGCAATTCTAGTGATACTTGCATAAAGAACTGATTGACCGTAGTGCCTAGGGCTTAATGCAAAGACGAGGAGATGCAAAGGGGTAGTCATTTTGTTCCATCTCTTCACCATTGCTTTCTTTTGCTCCTTGAAGAACGTTTCTTCAAGATCTTGTTGTTTCATTTATGATCATTTTTAATATCCTCAATTATGGAGTCTATGGCATCATATACCTCACCCAAGCAAGTCCTATCAATGTCAATGTATTGGATCATGCTCAATTTAGGCTCAATGTATCTCAAAAAGCACTTAGCATGATCCCACCAAGAGTCATCTAGTATTATCTCTTTCATGGAAGCTACCCTTGAACTACTAGATTTCCTCTATATGCTTCAATTAGCACAGGTTACCATTTTAGACAATGCCTTTTTAACCTTCACAAGGCATTTTAGACCAATAGAATTGAGGGCAAAATGGGTCTCAACAACCACTTCAAAATCAAAACAATAATAAATTAAAATCAGAATCAAAATTGAAAACATAGAAAGTTTAGTAAACTAAAGTCTAGAACACATTTAAATTTTAAATAAATTAACTTACCTTCAAGAGCTCCAATCTCGAAAATTGTTTAAATATGGCTTGCAACATATGGTGGTTCATAATGAACATTTGGATGTCTTGGGCATCTCATACATCTGTTTGATTCACTTAGTTTTCTTGCCAACTTTTTCGTAACATTAGGTTGTGTATTGTCTCAAATTGGAAGCACTTAAATTTAATGATGGTTTAACACCTATTTAATGTGAGATCATCATCTCCTTGGATCTCTCCTCCTTTCTTCCCCTTTCTTCTCATTTCTCCTAGGTGAAATGGTTAAGACCTAATTGATCATATTTAAAACTCGTATTTTCATGGCCTAAAGGTCGAGGTAGGATCTAACAACCTAGATCTTGCCTTTCCTTCATCTAATCACTCAGAATCTGTTTCCTGCATTATAGCGACTATATCTTGAGTTTTGCACTTGATTTCCAAGAGCTGAGACCTGTTTTGGGACCTTGAAGGTTTTGGGCCCTAGTTTGTAAGGATGTAGTGCATCCCTAATAGGCTAGTTAGATATGTAGTGCATCACTGCCTGGGCCCTATTTTGGGTCCGCTTCTTAGGTCTTGTGTCCGGATTGTTCCGAAGTGTTGACTTTTAGGTGGATTGTCATGTGGGAGAAAGTTAATTCCAAGCCCTTTATAAACCCATCCATTTGCTCCATTTGCATCCATCATTCATATGTTCAAGTACACGCAAGCATTCATGCGCACTAGCATTCAAATTCTCAAGCATTCTTGAAGAAAATTCTTCCATCGAAGATCAATGATTCAAGTATACAATTAATTGAAGGAGTTATTATTCAAGGCCCTTTCTTGTATCTTCTTCATCCAGTCATTTGTAGTCTTGATCCAATCCAATTGGTAAAGAGAACTCATTAGATTCGATTCGAGAGATCCTACTATTGTAAGGTGAATTCGTACATTTACATTTTTTTTTAATGATTCAATCAGTTCAATTCAAGGTTAATTCCTAAACTGGGGTTTGACCAAGGCAAACCCCCCAATGAACAAATAAAACCCTTTTTATTGTAGGTTTCAAATCTTGGATTGGCAAATATATTGCAGATTCAGACACCCTTTTCATCATTTGTCAGAAATGCGAAAGATTTGGGATCGGACACAGTTGATTAGGGATGTAGTGCTCCGTTGCTTCCAGAGAAAGTTGAGCTTGTGCACAGAAGTTGACCTTGCCTGATGGCCGGATGATTTCTGGGTTTTGCAGATTTCAGTTTTTAAGCGTAGTTTCAATATTATTTGTTAGTTTGGAACAACACAACAAGCATAAAGTCAGATCCAAAGGCGAGTTATCTAATTGCCTTTGTCATTTCAGCATATCTACTTGTTACATTTACATTTCTTATCCTAGCTCTCATTATAATTAAGGTTTTTTAAGGGCTATTGCATCTTTTTCCTTATTCTACTCATTAGGATCCAGCTTGCATGAGTGCTCCTTTATCACTTGCCTAGTAGTAATCTTTCTAGATCTAGTCTTTTAGAATTGAGATTGAAAGGATCAATTTCCTTTATTCCTTCTTTGAGTTATAATGTGTGGTAATGTGATAAATCTAGGTTTACTCTCCTTGATTCACATTTCCCCCTTAACATCTTTGGTGAACTTGACTTTCGACATTTTCTCTTTTGATTTTTGAGTTAGATTCCTTCATTTTGTTGTGTCTTCACCATCTTTGGTGAACCCAACTTCTTTTCCCCTTCTTTTGATTTTAGATGTAGATCCTTGTATGCCATTGTGTTATCTACTGTGATCTATCTTTAAATGCTATATATTTACTTTGATATGATTATTGTTATATCCTTGTATGCCATTATGTTATCTCTTGTGATCTATCTTTGCATGTTGTATATTTACTTTCATAAGATTATATTGCATTCATTGTGATTTAGTTCATATCATAAGGTTAGATTCCTTTTGTGTCTTCTTGCCTTGTTTAGTGTATGATCTTTATTAACTTAAGCCCTACTTATAGTATTCTTGTTAGGAGAAGTCGTAGGCTCAAGGCTTCCTTTGATCCAAAATCTTCTTCTCCTTTCTTTAGGGACCTTAGTGATCCTTTGGTTTCTCATGATCGTAATCCTTCTATGGAGCATGACTCTTCGCATTCATTCTCATGATGAGGATGAGGCTTTAAGGGTTCCTTCGGAACAAGTTCATAAGCTTTATATTGAGATTGATAAAAGGCATGATTGGCTTCTTCAAGAGAATCACAATACTGATACTATTGCTGCTTTTGATGCTCTTAAGAAAGTGATCCGTAATGACAAGCATGGTGTTCATCTTTTGCGTGGTCTTACTTACCTTGTCTATTCTCATGTTAAGCCTTTGGCTCAAACCGCATATGAAATAGGGATGGCTCCGCATGTCACTACTATTGAACCTGCCTTGCCTATTTCTGCACCAATCTCTAGCATTCCTACTTCTATTCTAATGCTCATATTGGTAGTCTTCCCATTCCTTCTTTGCTTGTGAGTGCTCCACCTGCTTCATTGCCTACCTCAGAGTCTTCATACAATTGTGTCCCTACTATCCTAATACTACAATTGTGGCTCCTACTATCTCACCTGTAGCACCTTCTATCCCAGCTAATTCATACAATTCCTAGTGTGTTGAATGTATCATTGCCATCTATTACCTCTAATAATTCCGCGATCATTAACCTTGCTCAAACAGTTTCTTCCTTGCAACAACTTGTTTCCTTTAAATTAAGTGTAATGTGCCTACATGTGATATGGGTAGTCCTTTGTATTTTGACATTATTTGTACTACTGCTCCTCGACAAGCTGATATGCCTTGCCTTGATACCTATAATGGTAAGGGTGATCTTGTGACTCATCTAAAGGCTTTCCAAGTTCTATGAAGTTATTATGCTCATGACCATAGGAATTTAGCTAAGTTGTTTGCTCGCACCTTCCGTGACAAAGCTTTACAATGGTATTAGTCTTTGCAACCTTATTCTATTGATTCCTTTCACAAACTTGCTAATGCCTTCATCCATTAATTTCAAAATAATGTTGGACCTCAAGTGTCTTTGATTGATTTGATGTATTGTAAACAAGGTCCTAAAAAAAAAGTAACTAATTATATTGGTAGTTTAAAGTATTTAAATGCTCAATTTTCTTATCCTATGCCTGATATTGATATTCATCATATGTTTATTGCAAATTTACAAAAAGACATTAGAGATAAGATTCTGCTAAGGTTACTTCCTTTTCACAACTTTGTGCAATGCTTGATTATTATCAATTACAAGTGAGTTGGTTTGAGAGCACCACTCCAATGGCTCTTGTATCTGTTGATAAGAGTGATGTTGCACCTAGTCACAAAAAATTCCACAAACCTTTTAACTATGTCAAGATTAACAGATTCTACTGTCACAAATATAGTAGTTGAACAAGTAGCTACTGCATCCAGAGGTGCTGTTGCTTCTTTCTCTGTTTTTCGGCTGAATCGTAAGTTTACTCCTCTTTGTGAATCTTTGCATTCCATTATGGGAAGGTTGGTTAATGCTGATATTATTACACTCTGTTTTGTTAAACAACTTCTTCCTTCTACTACATCAAGTCCGCACTTTGATGCTAAAGCTTTTTATCAATATCATTTTCAACCTAACCATGATACTGAGGTGTGTTATACTTTGAAACATAAGATTCAAGATTTGACTGATTCTAATACTTTATCTGTTGATAGTATTGATAATGGAAATAGATTTGTGGTGCCTCCTAATCGAAATCTTCAAATCTATACTGATCCTTTACCTCAACACACTACTAAATACTATTGTTCAACCTTCTTCTTCTCCTACTTTAAATGTTGCTTTTGATACCTTGGGGGAAGAGAATGATCGTACTATTAACACTGTGAAATGTGTACCTTAACCTCCTCCATCTAAGAAGAAATTTCCATCTATCTCATGATCAATCTAAGCCTAAACCTAACCTTAGGCATCCTAGAGACCTTGCTATTTCATTTAATGATTTTGATTGTTTCAAGGCTCATGATGGTTCTCTCTAAATTATTACATAGATTGCTAAGTATCCTTCTTATGGTTGTCTTGTTGATCCTACTTTCATGGTTAATGTTATCAACGAGGAACATTTGTTTGCTAAACAAAAACATCACGATTTGTACGATTCAATTGATTTTTGGATTCAAACTTGTAATGGTTTCCTGTATCCCCCTCAAGGTTCCATTTTCTTTCCTGTTGAACTCTGTGGTAAAGTGGTGAATAGTACCTTTGTTTTCATTCCTGATTTTGGTCAATTCCAAGTAAAGCTTGGTTTACCTTGATTGACTTCAACGCAAGCCATTACTCCTATTCATCAATGTATTAGATTTCCTTATGATGGTGAGATTAAAACAATCACTCATAGTCTTTATCATCCTTCTAGGCCTAGACATTGCATTACCCTTGATTTCTTTTGGCCTTCTATTCCTACTACACCTCCTACTCGTCTTGATTACCTTTTTCAATCTTATCAAGCTCATAAATGTCAAAAGATTGCTAAGTTGAGAGTATGACTAGTAATATCTCTCATTGTCTTTTGCCTACACTTTCTACACCTATTTATTCCGATTCTTCTATTTCTAATGGTCAGCCACCTCTTGCGTCTAATGTTACTTCTAGTGTGGTTCCTCATTCTAGTTCTCAACCTGTTGTTGTTCCTTGTATTAACTCATCTAAAGATAGGAAGGAATCTATGGTTGTTGATCCTTCGTTTTCTCAACAAATTTATGCTAAGACTAAGCTTAACCAACATACTCATGAATGTGAAAAGAATTGCCAAGCTCGTGCTAAGGTTCGTACACATCCTTCTCATCAACCCATTTCTATAGAGGAAGTTAATCATACCAATGAGATAGATAAATATGATAATTGTATTTTGGATTCTATTGCTATTAACCTTGATTTGGATGATACATCAGATGATGATGAGCATAAGATTATTGATCTTGATGTTGATTTACCTAACATGCTTTCTACACAGCTTACACATACATTCAGTCTTGAGCATATTGACTCTCAAGGGAGTCCTTTCAACTTAGCTATTGTTTTGGTTGTGTTGGATGTTGCTCCTCTTGCAAGTTGTGCACCTTCTTTGCATACTAATGGTCGAGATGGGGAAGGAGGGCAATGCACTTGAGTGAGTGCTCCAGTATAGTAGCTTTTGTGTGTTTTACTATTGTGATGTACATCCCCCACATTGTGTTTGCTATATGTTTGTTTAGATTTCTTCAAAAGGTCTTTATTTCTCCGTTGGCGCAAGTTTGCAAAGGAAGCGAACTATCATATCATTCTTCTATTTTGTATCTCACTTCTTCTATATGTTGTAATATGCTATGGTGTACATGTGCTAGTGTTTGTAACTGTATACTTGTGTTGTCTACTTGGATTTGCGACATGGTAGTATTGATTCTTTTTGGTCTCCATGATGGTAGTCCAAAAAGACTCTTCTTCGTTACTCTTTCTTATATTGTGTTGTAGTTCTACTTTCTTTGGGGGATGATGTTATTTCATACTTGATATTAACATTTACATGTTATCATATGATCATACTGACCCTGAAGTTAGTAGGTCCCTTTGTGCTCTATATACATTTTTGTGCTCATTTCTCTTAATTGTCTTCTCCTGGGGGCATCTCACAGTGGAAACGTCTCTTAGTGGATGTACGTATACTTTGTTAATGCCATTATTAGCAATGACTTTAACATGGGGACATACGCTTTGCTCATTCTGCTTTCAATCATGGAGTAGTAAATACAGATTTTGGGTATGGCTTAGGGTACTTTAACTTTGGATGCTTGATATGCTTTTAGGGTAGTTTAGCTTTGGATGTTTGGTATGCTTCCTAGATTATCCCCAAATCTATGCATTGCTGCTTCATCCCTTCTTTTTGCACACATCTTATGAATCCCTTTATGGATTATGCACAATCTTAAAGAATTTATTCTCCATGTACACCTTTAATTTAGGAAGCGAGCACTCTTGACATTGGGTCACTCTCTCCTTTGCACACACATATGCTAAATCTTGTATATGGATAATGCGTACAAGCTCGCTAACTCCCACACATAGGTAATTCATCCAGTCATATATGCTAAATCCTATATATGGTTAACGCATAAGAATTCGCTAAATCTCATATATAGGTAACACATTCAAGCACAACATGGGACATTCAAGCACAACATGCTAAGTCCCATACACAGGTAACTCATTTTTTTGTTTTATTTTTTATAAGATTCACAATGAGATGTACATTTCTCATTGGAGAATTAATCACACCCTTTCTCTCTTTGCTTCTTTCAGTCTTTGATTTCTCTCTTATTATGATCTTGGAGTTCACAAAGACTTAATCCTTTGGGGGCTTGGTGGATTCTTTGTTTCCTTTATTTAGATAAGATTATCTATTGTCTTATGCTCTACTTTACCAATAGTTTTGATCAAGTCCACACTCGCTAAATTGGGGGTGAAATGTACCATCTTAAGTTGGAAGCACCTTTATTTAATGATGGTTTAGCTCTTATTTAATGTGATATCATCATATCCTTGCATCTCTCCTCCTTTCTTCCCCTTTCTTCTGATTTCTCCTAGGTGAAATTGGGGTAAAACCTAATTGATCCTCTTTAAAGCTCCTATTTTCATGGCGTAAAGCTTGAGGTAGGATCTAACCTCCTGGGTCCTCCCTTTCCTTCATCTAATCACTCAGAATCTATTTTCCACATTATAACAGCTATACCTTGAGTTTTGCACCTGATTTTTGGGATCTGAGACCTATTTCGGGACATTGAAGGAAATCCTGAAAGTTTTGGGCCCTGGTTGGTAGGTTGTCTTTGCTTGGGTTCTATTTTGGGTCCTCTTCTCAGATCCTGTGTCCGGATTGTTCCGGGGTGTTAACTTTTAGGTGGGTTGGCGTGCAAGGTAAAGTTAATTTCGATCCCTTTATAAATCCATCCATTTGGTCTATTTTGCATCCATCATTCATCTGTTCAAGTACACAAGCATTCATGCGCACTAGCATTCAAGCATTCAAGTTCTCAAGCATTCAAATCTTCAAGCAAATTCCTCCATTGAAGACCAAGGATTCAAGCATTCAAGTAATTGAAGGAGTTAATCTTCAAGATCCCTTCCATCTATTCAAGGTCCTTTGTTGCATCTTCTTCATCCATTTATCCGCATTTGTGATCCAACACAATTGGTAAAGAGAGCTCATTACATTCGATTTGACAGATCCTACTATTTTAAGGTGAATTCGTACATTTACTTTACATTTTTGCAATTCAATTATTTCAATTCAAGGCTAATTTCTAAACTTGGGTTTGACCGAGACAAACCCCCCATCAACAAATAAAACCCTTTTCATTGTAGGTTTCAGATCTTGGATTTGCGAATAGATTGCAGATTCGAATACCCTTTTTGTCATTAGTCAGAATTGCAGAATCAAGTTCGGGATTGGACATAGTTGATCAAGGACGTAGTGCTCCCATGCTTCAAGAGAAAGTTGACCTTGCACACGGAAGTTGACCTTGCTTGATCGTCAAACTATTTTTGGGTTTTGCAGATCTTAGTATTTTAGGCTTAGATTCAACGCTATTTGTTAGTTCGGAACAACTTAACAAGCATATAATTAGATCCAAAGGCGAGACTTCTAATTACCTTTGTCATTTCAACCAAAGTAACGAGAATTAGAATCGACAAGGCCGAATCGAATCGCGAATCAACCATGAATGGGAATTGAATCGGCCACGAATCAGCAAATTAAAAAACCCCTTGAAATTTAGAGATTTTAACAATTTAAAATTTATTTCATACACCCTTTATTGAATATAACTTAAACACACTATAACATCATCAAATAGAAATTAACATGCATAAACATGGAACATAAATGAGAAATCCAGCACATACTTAACTATGTTACACGTAAAATGCAAATTGTAGGTTGAAGCTAAAGTAAATAGAAATCATAGGATCATAATGTTTCGAATCATAGAATGTATGTAAGATGAAGATCCATAAGACATCAAATCATAAATGTATGTAAGAATCTAAGATGAAGATCCATGAAATGTATGTCTATCAATATCTGTAAACAAAATGGAAAAAGAAGGCTCTAGCTCAAGCCTCATCGTCATCCTCAAGCTCGGCCTTAGCCTCTGAGTATCCAATCTTCCTTCTAGAAAGGTGTCTAAGGTAGGTCCTAGAGAATTGTTGAGCCATAACCCCCACATGTAAGATGGGCTCACGAACAACTTCACTAGGGCTTTTGTTTGTGCGTGTTCGTGCGTGTGTGCATCTATTAGTGCCTGAACGTGCTCTAGCTGCCTCCTCTGCCATGGTCATAGCCTCAGCGTCTCTGTCCATCTGGTCATGGTCTTTCTCAGTGAAAATTGGATCCACAACATTAGTGAGCCACTCTGATTCTTGATCAATCTCCTCCAGAATGATCAGAGAGGAGTCAATGCCTAAAATCTGTCTGATCCTAAGACAAAGGTTGTAATGAACAAAGGCAAGATCATTCAAACTCTTCATAGTCAACCTATTTCTCCTCTTCGAGTGGATGTGCTTGAACATGGACCAACTGTGACTCTCATCTAGAAGCGCTGCTTAGCTGACTCAGAATACGAATGACAATTTTTTGAAGTTTTGGGGTTGTGGGCCCAAACATTTGCCACCATCTATTTGAAATAAGGGAAAACAAAAGCTTTAGTATAACTTTAAAATTACATAATCAAAAATTAAAATGCACAACTTATAAGTCATAAACTTAAGATTTATGAATATATTATTTTCTAAGTTGCTGATTTAGGTTCGGGGGTGGATTCGGGTTCAAGGTTCAGGTTTGTGGGTTTTGGCAAAAAAAATTTCCCATTTGGGTTCGCGGGTGGGTTCATGAGTATATATATACACTCACAAATAGTTATACCGTCGTGCGAGATGGGGGGACAGGGGGACAAGTGTCCGAGATGGGGGGCAGAGGGGCCTTGATTTGGGGATGGGGGGTGGCGGGGGGAGCAGGGGTGTATATACTAGTACTATACATATGATACTTAAAATGCTAGTTATGAAAAGGTGTACTACAATTATACAATATAAGATACAAAGATGTGAAAAATAGTAAACTTAAACATTGAACATTACATTGAAGTTTTCAATTGGAAAATCATGATTCATGATCAAGTGACAAACAAACAATTAACATTGAACATTGTATATCAGCAAATAATAAATATTAGTGTATATATCAGTCTTCAGATCAATAGTATGAGTATCTAGATTCTGTTTTCTAATAGTAAATTACTAAATTGTAATCAATGATCATAACTATAACAAACTTACAACCAAAAATCAGAATCGACAAGGCTTATTTATTATTATTTGTTGGTTTTTAAAAACTTTTTTTATTATTTCTTACATACTGAAATCAACTTAGAATAGCTTGAATCCTACGGAACCATTGAAAGTCAATTTTCATTTTGTACTTTTTCTTTTTATAATTTTATAATTCCAGGGATCTGAATCTAGATCCCAGCATGAATTTGAACTCAGATGAATTTGGATCCGAGTTCGAGCTCGAAAGTCTGAACCCGGTAACAGATTATTTTTACCTGGCTGTTGTTGATGAGTTTTTGTACCACTACATAACATATTAGCAATTGAATATCTGAGACGGAGTATCAAACACAATTCCTCTCTTGAAAAGTTAATACTCATGGGACATGAGAATAACTCCAATGTTCCTTACACTTGTGGATACTCTCTCAGTTTATCGATGTGATTTGCTGGTAATCACGTAGGCGGCCTTACGCTATTCATTCAAGGATGACGGGTTTTTGGTGAGATGGTGATGATTTTGTATGAGTGCTAGGTGATGTTGATAGTGACAATGATGGTGGAGGATGTAGTGCCAGATAATGTTGATTGCGCGAGGAGGAGGCAATAATGGTTCTAATGACTTCTACCTTCCTAACTTTCTTTAGAGTGAAATTCGACTATCCAACTACTTGCTATTCTACTCCTCTTTCAACTACTCACTATTATACTCCTACTCCTATGAATGGAAAGGTTAGCAAATGGACGGGGATTGAATCTAATGAAAGCTAACCAGAGTCCCCACCTTCACAGATGCAATGATTCAAAGGAAAAATAAACTAGTTTGCCACACAAGGCTTCCCAACAAGCCACTAGGATGCTAGTGGTCGAGTATTGATCCCTATCAAGCATTCACTAACATCAGCATACAATTAGCCATCTACTTCTACTCTAACAACATGAAATGAAATCCTACTTTAATTTGAGAGATGAGAAGAACCATGCAATACACCAAAATGATCATGCATATCCACCATGCAAGTCACAACAATGAATAGAGAACAATTTTGATAGTATTTTGGCGACAATCCTCCAACATAACTCCCTCACAAATGAGAGCAAAGTTGCCTTATATAGAGGCCAAAATTACAACCGACGGTAGAGATAAAGAGGCAAAATCGATGATCTAGATTGAATCCTAGAAACCCTAATTAGGGTTGCCACCCCATCGGCCTATGAGAAGATGCCATCTCGTCAATGAACCAATGAAAAAAGTGGAAAAGTGGCAACCAATGAGAAGGCACCAAAATGGTGGCCAATCAGAATTGACACTTGTCCTATCCTAGAAGAAAGAGAAATCACCACTTGGGCTTACATCAAATGATCTTCTAATATAACTCTCCCTTTTTCTTTCATTCTTTTAGCTAAGGCAATGAATCTAGCTAGCCTCTCATTGACTTCCTCCATTGGAGGGCAAGGTGTATACTTCATCTCGAGTTCAGCTGATTTCACCATGTTGCCTGCTGCTTGTAGTGTCTTCTCATGTTCTTTCTCATATTCATTCGCGAACCCAATGAAAGCATTTAGGGAGGAAAGGGTGTTCAAATGTCTCTTTTTGATAGCAACCTTTCCTAGCTCATCCAATCTCGATCCAAGTCTGGTCTCATTGATATCCTCTTCTCTTCATAAAAAATGATGGATTTACTGATTAGATCAAACTTGGATGCGCATTCCATAACCAATTTTGGATAGGGCAATATAGGAGGAAAAGTTGCTGCGTGTACAATTCCGCTTCTGTATATCTTTTTCGCCAAGGGGGATTGACCTTCCTTTAGTCTGTCCTTTACTTGTATCATGTTTACTGTATTACATTGGTATTAGTTATTCGCTTCATTTTCGAGAAGAAAGTTGTTTTGGGCATCATATCCTCTTTCTCTTTCTTACTATTTGTTCCCTTAGGATTCTTGCTTGTACTACCATCCTCCATCTCGTTGCCCTATTACGGGATGGTAAAGTGGTGGACAATGAATGCAAGAAGAACCAAGGGAGACAATATCTAGACAAGAACGAAAGAAGGAAGTTAGCTTAAGGACCCCTTTCAACTCTAAATGATTACAAGTCAGCTCTACCAATAGCCGGATCTTTCTTTTGGAATTTAGGATCAGACTTCAAGAACTTCAAATCCCTTGCAAATTAGAATTTTAATCTTTTAGAATTGTCCACCATTTGCCCCAAAAATCAGACTTTCATCATGTATCTCTTCTCCAAACTAAAATCGCCTAGGTCTGATGTAAAAAATATAGTCCCAAATGGAGAAAATCGGACCTCCATCATAAATCGCCTATGGCAAAAAAATCAGGTCTGCCCTCAAAAAATGCCAAGAGTGGAAAATTCTGCTCAAAAACCAATTCGCCCAAGCATGGAAATTTTCCAATCTGCCCTCCAAAAGTCACCTAGGGCATAAATTGCAGTCCTAATACGAGAAAAATCACCAAATAATGCAAAAATATGCCTCCAAAGAGAAATTACCAAGGTCTGAAAATGCTTAATTGCAAGCAAAATTGCCCAAAAATGCAAAAAAAATCTGTCTCCCTAGAGAAATCGCCCAAGAAAAAGAAGAGCTGCTCCAAGATAAAATTTGCCCAAAATGAAGAGAGGTCTGCCTTTGCCAAAATTGCCAACACCTTGAGGAGGAAGAGTGAGGAGTGAGGAGGAAAGGGGAAAGAGGGCTCCTCTTATACCCAACTTTCCTACTTTCCATAGCTGGCCGACTGGGACCCTGGGAGCAAGAAAATATTAACTAAACCACTAAAGCTGGCCCCCAATTAAATGCTTAGCACGAAATTAATTTTGCTATGATGAAATTTACTTTTAAAATTTGCCAATTAGACCAAAATTGCAAAAAGAAATTAAATAATGCCTTGGAGATGCAAAATAGTTCCATTTAATGATGATTTAGCAATTAATATGTCATTAAAATTGGATTTTGGCTAGCAAAAAACTATTTTTTCATATTAAATTATCAATTTTCATTAAAGGCCTAAAAAATTTTTCAAGCCAATTTTAATCCATTAAAGCTATTTTTTTTTGCAATTCAATTCAAATTGATTTTGCTAAGCAATTTTAGTTTCAAAAATAAATTTTATTTCTAGAGTCTAAAATCGATTTTGCAATTTGATCTCATCATCACAAAAAAAATAAAATTAATTTGTTCACTAAAAAAATTCAAGATTTTCCAAATAACTTAAATCTAGCAAAAAATTTATTTTTGAAGACTATTCAAATTTACACAATTATGTCCAAATTTTCAAAAGAAAACGACTAAGTACAAAATTTACAATTTTATCTTGCCAAGTGTTGCTTTTTAAAATTTTGTCTGGCCTAAGGATGAAATTGGTTGTTCTGGAAAATGAAGTTGAAATCGAGTGAAAATAAGCTAAACCTCTCCCCACTGGCCTGAAGGTGTCCAAGGCTTAAAAAAGTTTTCAAAAAATCAAAATTAAAATTTGTTGGACAATCCAAAAATCTGCCAAGGCGATTTAAAAAAGGGGTTCCCCAAAGTTTTGGGGCGATGGTGAGAACCTCACAATAGCTGTATTGTTGTCTGAGCATCTATGGCCATCCTGCTAGAGAAAATTGGCCCCTCTTTATTATTGAATTTGCCTAGCACAATGGTTCCAGCTGTGCTATCCTTATCACTACTCAACCTTTGGATCACTGTATATAGGTCAGTGAGAACCTCCTCATCTGCCTTGAAGTCGGGATGGAAACAAAATGTTGGATTCAGATAGCAAGCTGCTGCATGGATGGGTCGGTGGAGCTGATTTTGGCATCTCTCATCAATGATCTCCCAAATAGGGGCACATTTCTCCTGAACTCTTGCATACTAGGCTCTAATGGTCTTCTTGGCCCTATCCACGCCTTCATATATGTAGCCCATAGAGGGCTTCTCCACATCAACAATTTGTACAAGAGATACAAGGGGCTTAGTGACCTGCATATAATGTAAAAAAAATTTGAGTCAAAATTTAAATATAAAATAATAAAACTAAAAGTAAAACTAAATCATTAAACAATTAAATAATAAATATTAAATACTAAATAGTAAAATACTAAATGGTAAATTGTAAGAAAATTATCTTAAGGATTTCTTTAGTAGGATTCCAAAAACCATCATCATCAAAGATGCAATTCACCACATCTACTCTTGCAGTGGTAGGAAGATGTAATCCACTCTCACCCAACAAACATGCTCCTCAAATTGTCCCTTGATGTCAACAAGGATTGTAGTGTGATAAAATTCAAGGCAAACTTCGTGATGCTTGGATGAGCTAATTCCCTATCTCGTGTGTAGTCCCTCATTGTGCTAAGGATGAATGAATGATTGTAGATAAAATTGCATATACTTTTTGCACTTTCAACACATGATTTGACCCACTCAAGCTTTCCAATTTCTTCCAACATGAGGTCAAGACAATGTGCCGCACAAGGAAACCAAAATATGGTGGGGTGCATCTCCATGAAAAGTTTACCTACAACAATTTTAAGTTAATTAAAAATTCAAACATGTTAGGAAACTTAGAATTAGAAAAAGTTCAAAATTCAAATAAATTTATTTTCAAAATTTGAAAAGTTAAAAAGTTTACCTGCAGCAACATAACTTGCTGCATTATCCGTCACCACCTACACCCCATGTTCCCTCACTTCTGCTATGACTTTCTCAATAACCTCACATAAGTATATGGTGTTTTTAATATGAGCGGAAGCATGAATGGATTTGAGGAACATGGTATATCCTACAAAACAGTGAATTATCATGGATCATCAACAAATTAGCAATCAACAAATCAAAATTTGAAATATTCAATCACTATTCACAATGTATGTAGGAAGGGAGAATGATCAATCACCTCCACAGGAAACAAGAAAATTGAGGAGTGTTCTATTCCTCTTATCCATCCAACAATCAGTCATGATGGTGCAACCCTCTTCGATCCACTCCTTTCGGTGGTCCTCAAGCTCAACCTTCATATCCTCTACCATTTATCTAAGAGGTATCCACTCAACTCAGCCTCAGTTGGGGCTTTAAACCCCAAACCACAAATAGCAATTGCTTCTATCATGTTTTGCCAATAAGGAGCCCTATCACAAATAGCTTATGATTAGAAATTTAGTTGACAAATCATTATGTAAGCTTGTAAAGTGAATCTATGATTAATCAATGAATCATAAAACAAGTAGATATAATTAAAATTTTACTTTAACCTTAAAGAAAACAAATAAAAAAGAATCAATTGCTTGGTTGCAACAAATGAAATATTGCAAAAGTACCAGAATTTGCAACTTTTTTTTTTTGGCGGCATCATGAATCTCCTTGTTCAAACCCATGCTCTCAAGCGTGGGTTGTGAGCCAGGAGTATTGTGGGGCACAAAGTAACTATCCAATCTATTCTTCTGCACTCTAGGCTGCAATAGGTTGGACATAATCTTAGTATAAGACCGATTAGCATTAGCACTAGCATGAGCACTAGAACTAGGACAAAAAGGAGGCTTGGAAGAAACCTCTTCAACACAACCTACGGATGCGGATGTGGCTATGGGAGCATGAGACCCAATAGCCCTTTAACCCTTCAAGTTGCCTTTTCTTATTCAATTTCTCCTGTTCATATTTTTCTAATACCACTAAACAAGTGCATTTTGCCTCAGCACTTTGTTGAGTGCAAATTGTAATATCATGTCCAATTATAGCAGCAATGTGGTATTTGAATCTATAAATACCACCAGAATTTATTTCTTTACAAAACATAAATTTCGTTTGAAACTTGGTTCTTTCAAGAAAATCTTCAGTATATTTCCAACATTCATCTTTTTTATTCATTGTGAAAAATGAAAGTTAAGGCTGCTGCAATAAGAAAATTCAAGTAAAACCTCAAAGTCTGAAAGGAATAAACAAAAGTTACAAATCAACAAACCCTACTTCGCAATTTAGTAAACTAAAAAAAAATTAAAGATTTGCAAATGAAAACTAAATCAATTTAACAAAAAATGCATAATACACTAACATGCAAAAAAAAGTCAACACTTACCTCTTGTAAATGAGTTGAGGAGTGTTGTTATTAACTCCTTAATGCTCCCAATGCAATCTTATGGCCTTCCCAAATGGACTTTTGATCTCTTTGGTGCTCTTCCTTCTTGCTGGTTGCAAACCTGTGGTTTTTCTTTTCTCTTATTCTCTCTCACTTTTCCTCTCTTTTACTCATGCTAAACAATTAGAATGTCCTTTAGGGTGAGAAAAAAGAGGAAAGATACAGAAAAAGATAAAAAAAATATGTGTTTTAATTAAAAAATGAGTTCACTTTTTGGCTTGCCGCGCGATTGATTCATGCGATTCATGACAAAAAGTTGGTTATTCAAATCACCAGCTCCAAAAAATCGCCATGCATGAATTAAATTGCCAAACTGGCGATTTTGGCAATTTTAGGGTGATTCTTGGAACTCTAATTTCAACATATATACTTATTACATTTACATATCTTATCCTGTCTTTTATTATAAATAAGGGTTTTCAAGGACTTTTGCATCTATTCCCTTATTCTACTCACTAGGATCTAGGTTGCATTAGTGCTTCTTTATCACTTGGCTTGCACTAATCTTTCTAGATCCAGTCTTTTAGAATTGGGATCGAAAGGATCAATTTTCTTGATTCCCTCTTTGAGTTGTATAAGTGTGATGTGATGAACTTAGGTTTACTCTCCTTGATTCACATTTCCCCCTTAACCTTAACTTAGTGGACAACACAAGGTGTCCAAAAATGTGTTTATAGCACTCCTTAACCCATAACCCAACAACCCTATAATTGTTGGCATTGTTTGTTATTATTTGAACAATATTTTTAAGACCAACTTGCTCAATGGCCTTGATGAGAATGATTGCAACGAATAGATCATCCTTCACTTCCCCTTCACAATCCACTGCTCTCAAAAGCATTGCAGCTCTCATGGACACTACAATAACATTAACCAAAGGGCAATTTCTTGCATCTTTCTATTCGTCAGTGACAACTGAGACACCTATTTTGATCAATGAATCCCCAATGAGCTTCAAGGAAGCCTCTACGTGTTTCACCTCTTTGTCCAATAAAGTGGTGTCCACCTTCTCATAACTTAGGCCCTTGAACCTTTTTGAAACTTCATTAATAGATTTCAGTATTATTTGTCAACATGCTCAAAAAACAAGATAATATCAATCTGTTTCAATAGATGCATCTTGCTATGTCTTGCTCGACGATGTCTCTAGTTTCATTGTGCAATGTCACTTGCAAGGGCCCCTTTGCTCTCTTATTTGTCTTTGGTTCTTGAGGAGCACACAAGAATGTCTCTAGTTTCAACATAAATTATTAATTGTTTATTTAATTTTAAAAGTCTCATAAAGGGGACATTACATGGCACCAAACAAGAAGTTTAGCAATAGAGGCAAGAATTTTTCTTTTTCATTCACAAATGCACAAATGACGTATATTTTACCTTTTTGGAATTTTAGGTGGTTTATTTTAGGGTTGGAGGGTAGAATTGAGCAAAATGGACAAAGAAAACTTTTGAAAAATCAAAAAAATCATGGTTTTGGCCAAATTCAGACGGGGTCCTGCTGTTGAATCCAAAAGTCAGTGCAAAAACACCAAAATTTGGCCCAGGTTCTTCTAACATTTTGGATGAATTTGTAGGTTTGCCTGCTGGACCAGACTTTTGGCTGGAACAGAGCGAGACGTTGGGCCGTCAGGGACGAATTTGGTAACTTGGCATATTGTTGGGACCATGCCGATCTTCTATGTCTGGCCTTGAATACTGTCCTGTTTGGTTTTTGACATTTGTCATTACCTATAACATTGCATTGTAAACTGAAATGTAGCCTCCCTAGTTTTTCCCCGAAACTATATCTTAAGGGGCATAGTTTACTCAATAATTTCAGGTTGGAACCCATTTTTTGTACACTCACAGGCTTGAAGGTTTAATCTTTAGGGGCATAGTTTACTCGATCATTTCAGGTTAGAACCCATTTTTTGTCTCCTCACAGGCTTGAAGGTTTTATCCTGAAAAGGCATTCTGCTTTTCTGTTTTAGTTCGCCACTCCGGAGGGGAATATGCTAAATTTGACATTATCTTTATAGTCTTTTTCTCTTAAGACTTTATTTTTAGCATCAAGCTCTTAGCGTTTTCTAAGTTCTTAGATATAATAATAAGAGTTCTCTATAAAATGAGTACGAGAATAGCATGCAAAACAGCAATTTGGAAGGTTAATGTTTAAACCTTTTGAATTACTGGAGATCATTAAATACTATCTGAATCTCAGGAGTTAACATCATCATCAAGTCAAAATAAATGTAATCCTAGGATATTATCCATAGGCAATCAGCCACAGGCTATACCATGCAAGCTTTGAAATGCTTCGAAAGTGAGTTTTGGATTAAGTGCGTATTTTGGTTGTTAGATTCATGTATCTTACTAAATGTTTAATTTACATCACATAATTTACTATATTGAAAAAATAATTGTGTGCACCTAGATGCTGACTGCATAATATGAGTTATTGTCATTTTTGTAGACCCCCAATGAAATTAAAATTTTACCTTTCACTATAACCTGTTTTGACCCAACATTTATACATGAAAATCTGATTTTACTCTTGTGATATTTCTTCCAGTGGACAAAACACAATAATAGATTCCACTAGCGCATATTTTTATTCATGGATTTATTTTAATTCCACATTTAATTTCAATCCCTGGTGTGTTATGATTCCAGATGTTTCTATCCTTGGCGTCTCCTTTCTTTGAATTATCTACTGTGGATGGAGCTCGTAATACACAGACAGTGATTAATTCTAATTTAAAACTAGCTAAAGCAGCTGAACTAGAACCCAATATTCCTCATGGTAAAGTTTTTCCCTTATGGTTCTTGTGTCAAGCAACACAATTTTCTTTATAAAATAAAAGTTCTATTCAAATTGCTAAATGTTGTATCAGGAGCAATTGTTGCTGTTAAAGATGTTGAAGAGCACCTTTATATGGCGGTCGAAAAAATTGAAAATGGCTATCGGTTAATTGGCGTTCTTCATTACAGTCTTGTTGGTGATAGAGCTCTTTTCATGGTATCGTTCTTTCTCATTTATGCATATTTCTGCTTGCATCATTTGATTTTTTGTTTAAAACTTTGAAGGCAGTTGCTTTTTTTAATATGTTCCTTATTTTGTATGTTAGCAAATCTATCTTGGATCAACAACAAGGTAATAGAATTGTAGAAAAGGTGGAATTTTAGTTACCATTTTAGTTCTGTCCATAAATATAAATTTGGCCATTTCAATGAGGGCATTCTTATTGTATCACGTCATCATATTGTCTACAGACCATTTACTAACCTCTTCCTTAATGCTACATCTAATAAATTACAAACATAATTGGAACCTTGCTAATAATATGAGGGAAATCATCTGATGAGCTAATCAAGGGCCTTGATTTAATTCAAGGCAGACTAGAAGAAAAATCAAGTTAATGAATGGCCATTTTTGATGAAGGGGAGCACAGTGTACATTTTTTTAATTAGCTCTCCATAAGGTCATATCTTATCAAATTGCATCTCTCTGAACAGTTAGTATTTCAAATAAAGGGAGGCTTTACCACAAATGTAGACTAGAAGAAAACTAAAGCCATTGCTGGAAGAATCACAAACAGTATATTCAAAATAAACAAAAAGTGTTATGTCCTCAATTTCGCTAACTTATAGGGTGTAGTCCTATTCATCATCCAGCTCAGCATGCTCGAGTCATTAGCCTATTATATTGATTCCCATGGGCCAATGGTGTAATAACCCTGTCGGTTATGGCTCAGACAACTATTCAAAACTAAATTAGGTTTGACTTTTTGTGAAACACTTGGCAAACAATCCATGTAATGGAATTTATTGCTTTGCATTGTAAACCCATAGAATCAATTTTCAGAATATTGGAATTAATTTGGAAGTGAAATCTTTTGAAAATAACACAACTCACAGAATTTTATGTGCCAAAGATAGCTAAATGACAATGTTGGGATAAAACTTCTTCAATTTCCAAGAAGGAACCTCATTATAATTTATGGAGTCCCCTTGCAATTCGAATCTGCCTATCAATATGACAAGCAAATTGCAATTCATAACCTATTACAGCTATCCCTTTGCTCCACACAGTCCCAGGCAATCACCATGCAGGCCTGCAAATATATAGATTTTTCCCAGGTCCAAATCGCAGATAGGAAAGTGCAGATTCAGGCTTCAAATTAAATCACAGGTTTCCATGTCAAATTGCAGGTGTAGGAAATTAATTGCTGATCCTGCAAATTGCTTCTCCCAGCCTCAAACACCAGCTAACCATTAATACAATCGCAAATTTGGCTTCCCAGGACTGATACGCTGCCACTTGGAGGATTTAGCAGCCCAAAAATCACCCAAACACCCTCAGAAAAGTAATGCAGCCCTGCTAGATAATTTCTGTTTCATGAATTTTTCTGTACCAAAAACATTGAATCTCTCACAGTGACAATGATCAGTAGATTGATCAATCAGCAGATCTCCATAGATACAGTAGCAAACAATAGGGGATGAAGCAAATTGTTTACAACAACACAATTTGCAAGATGAATTTTCCTGATGAAATTATCATATTTTAATTCCATTCTTCCAGTCACAGATAATAACAGTAAGGAGATCTAACCAATGAAACCACTATACCTCAGCAGTGACTACAAACAAAATTCAGAAACTCAGAGTCCCTTATACTTTAGCAAGGGCACAAACTTCAGACTTAGAAAAGCCACAAAGGCAGCAAAAACAAATAAATATTCAAGTGTGCTTTTTTCAATGAAATGAGCTCATATTTATAATGCTTTGTTGATAAAAGTTTCCAAAAGAACTCAACTCTTGAAACTTTCCAACACAACATCACTTTAAATATTTAATACTTCTCTTAGGCAAATAATAAATGACCCCTTCCAATGATGACTCAAACCTCAACTTGAGTGAATTTATAACTTTATAATAAACCATTTAATTGTTTAATAATAGTTTGGCCACTAAAAATATAACAGCTCCCAAAATATTCTATCATGTAAATATGCTGTTTGAAATAGGAGTCACACCTATTACTTCTCCATGTGACCAAATGCACTTTTCAAAAATAGAAAGGGTCCATCTCAATCAACACTTGACTTACCACATATAGTAAGTACATAAATCTAATCCCAAACGAAGTCCAATTTGAACCAAACGAAGATCAACTTGTAGCTTATTGAATTGTGGAGAAGGCAAGACCCTCCCAAGCCAACCAACTGCCTGAGTAGTATCAAGTGCGATTTCATATTCTTATTTGTACAATATTTTGGAAACATTTGTACTATATTTTGAAAACTTAATGTACAATATTTTGATATAGACATTTCGTCAAACATTCAACATCAGAGGTAAAAATGCTTGGAATTGGAAATTGATATGTTTGAGAGGTGAACAATCTTGAAGTTGAACTGGATAGTTGATAAAATATTGAGGGAAGTAAACTATTCTTCACAAGCATGACACTCGTAGAATGCTAATATGCTAGTTCGCAAGGTTACAACCAGTTTAGGGACCATTTCAAAATGCAATAAAACAAATTCTTCCTAACGTGACAGCTTGAATCTTAAAAGCTATATGTTGAAGAGCACACAATTATACTAAGAGTGGTTCGAATCAATATAATGACAAATTTTACCAATTTAAACTTTATCAATCACAATCTCATTATTCACTAATTTTTAACAATGATGCACATAAAATCGCAATACACAATGTTTTATGTGGAAACCCAAATGAGTGAAAATCACAAAAAAACAATTCTTTTATATTATTCTTCTTTTACAATTTTTGTTGGCACCAACCTTTGGAGGCTCCAATTTGCGAGCGTGAACCCATTGGAAGCACCAACTTCCACAATTTGTAGGCACCAATTTATTGGAGTCACCTACCCCCTCTTTTAAGCACCAACTTCATGAGAGACACCAATCTCTCGTTCAGGAAGCACCAACTTTTAGATGAAGTTCCACCTTGGATGTTGCTTCTTCAATAGATTACAGTCAATTAAATTCTTGTTCACTACCATTCTTCTTATTTACCATGACTTAAATTCTTGTATGATCACATAGGCTTTGCATATTATCTTCACATACACATCCTTCAGTTCTTCTCACACAAAACACATACATATTTTTTCTTACATATTTCTTGAATGGTCTTATGTATTCCTTTATTTCTCCACACTTGTTCTCTTTCCAAGTCATAGCTGATTCTAGTTTTGGTTCTGATTCTGATTTGGGTTCTGCCAAATTCTGGTACTGCAAATATATTCATAGACATTATCGAACACACACACACACACACACACACACACACACACACACACATATATATATATATATGTATGCATGCATGCATGTATGTATGTACATGTATATTGATAGATATATACATGTAATATGTCAATGCTCATTCATCATCAGTTGAAAACTTCAAACATATAATGAATAATAAGAAGTTACAAGCACAATTCTCATAAAATGATAAATATATAATGGTCAATATAGGATTATATCATATTCATGCTTTTCAAAAGTCACAAAATGTCATTACATGCTGAAAATTAAAAATTAAAAGAGTAAACTTAAATACCCAGTTCCATATTCTTCATCATCTTCATCAGAATTAAGATAAATATGTGGTTCCTCTTCAACTTCATTTGAGCCAACAACTGTGGTACTATGTCATGCAAAGTAGTTGTCTCTTGATCATCTAGGAAGATTTAGGCAAGTTGTGCAGCTGTGATCTCTAAATCAGAACACTTGGGGACTAGGTCCAATTCTTTGTCGCACTCTCATTGTAGTTGTTTTCTTATGTGACAATAGGCGAAGGTTGTAGTTTATGAAGATGGGATCCTTTTCTTTTTTGGAATCCAAGCGATTGTGCTTAACCGAGTGGATGGAGTGTAATGTCCCTTTTTTGGGACATTAGGAAATTTAAAGACATTCATATAATATTAAAATTGACTATGGGGGAACATAATTTGAGTTTACTAAAAGTCAATTTAATATTTTGATGTGTGTTAAAAGTGACAAGGAGGGATAAGACGAAAGGACAAGAAGGGAGTTGAAGAGTCAGAACTTTTAGGATTAAAAGTAAGGGCCTCATTCATTTTTGGACATGCCTGGATATTTGCTTGGATTTTGATTTGGTTATTGATCTCTCTTGGAGAGTCAATTGGAAGCTTCAGCTTCAACCTGCTTGGAGGACGAAAACCGATAAGCCAGAAGATGGTGGACGAGAACCCATTGTGGTGGAGGCCTCATTTCAGGTGTCTCACTTGTGCATACATTGTATTTCTAGTCTAATATTTCCAATCTGACTATAATACTGTTTTTAAGAATGGATTGAGGCGATAATAAGTTATTGTATTGCTGATGTATAATGCAATAATGAACTTGAGGTTATAGAAACTATTATATTGGATGAATTATTGGTTATTTTTGTTGAAAATTGTTAAATTCAATTACTTGCATTTGTTGTTCAATATTTTTTGAGATTTCACTTGAGAGTTTAAAGATGATACCCAACCGAGGATATTACAAGGAGTATGTACTCCAATTCGACTCACTTGAAGAACATGCAATCTGTTTGAGTTAGCAAACGACGTTGACATTTAGTATTTAATTTCAATATGATAACATCATGATTAAGTGAAAATTCAATATTTTGAAAAATGATTTAAAAAAAAAAGATGCATACTTGGCAGAGAAGTTTAATTGCAAGAGGCTACAAGAAAACGAAGCATTGACCATTTGCATACCACCATTCACCAGCATCCATAATATATTGAGCATGAAGAGCAGGAAAACATCATGATATTTGGTAGATGCAAATTGAGCAAACTCGATGAGAACAATGTTTCGAGTTTCATCATCATCATGACACATCTTTGAAATGCAGCCTTGTAGTGAGCAGTTTCCTCTGCATCTCGATATGGTGCCACCCTTTTTGGTTGTGGAACCATCTCTTGGCTATAAAACCTTGGCCACAAAGCATACGCCAAGAGATGTGAGGCAATGGTTATCTTGTTCCAATGGTCAACAATAATGTTTTCCACTTTTTTGAAAAAAGCATCTATATGTTCCTTGCCCACTATTATTGTTTTTATATGCTTCACCATGGTGTCCATGCCATCATAAACTTCACCCAAACATTGGGCGATTGATATCAAAAAATCTAATCATGCTCATGATGGGCTCGTTGAATTCGAGTACATATTCCACGTGTTCCCACCATTCATCATCAAGGATCAATGCTTTTACTCTTTGGGCTTTTTCTCTCTATACACTCCACGAAGAGTTGATAACCATAGCACCTAAGGCCTCTTGCACCTTCAGAAGCTGTCTTAAAGATGGTTGTTTATGATGCAAATTGTGTTTGAACAACCTATGATGGCATAAAAAAGTTAAAACATAATGTCATATCAAGTTCACTCTTCATATATAAATTTTAAAGCTAAAAAAAAATACAAAAACAAAATTTAATCACCTTTTTCAACTCCAATGAAGAGAAGGTCTTGAATATGGCTTGTGTTATGTGATGATTACTCACAAACATTTGTATCTCACTAGCCTTTGTACATCTTATTGACCCATTCAATCTGAGTACTTATCTTTTGCATCATTAAATCAAGTGAATGTACTATACACAGTGTCCACAAAATGTGATTATATGTGGCCTCTACTGTAGCCCCAACTTCCCTAGAATTTTTAGCATTGTCTGTTATGACTTGGACAACTTTTGCAGCCCCAACCATCTCAATCGGTTCCACAAAGATATTAGCAGTGAAACCTGCATATTTAACTTGCCCCTCACAATCCATTACATTCGAGAACATTGCCCCTCTAGGTGACACTTCTATAAGATTGATCAAAGGCCTATTCTTACATTGTTTCCATCCATAAGGAACGATGGGCGTACTTGTTCCATCCATGTATCCTTGATCACTTTTAATTTTGTTTGCATCAAGGCTTTTCGCCTTGACAATAAGGTGGTTCACACCTTTTCATACCTAGGACTAACATAATCATCAAGTCCCTTGCAAAGGGTACTCACCATATCCCATTAAAAAGGTGATCCAACACGGTTGAATGGAAGCCCATTCACATATAAGCAACAACCAATACTTTCATCATAAGGATCAATCATTACATTTTTGAAGGCCTTATCGAATAGGCCTTTTTTTGTGGAACAATTTCTAGTTAAGAAAGTGTTGGTGTTGGCGAGTGTAATGACCCCTAATAGGGACTTAAGCTTAATTTGTTCTAAAATTCCCCTTTTAGGATTTGAATCGTACTTAGGGGTGGTAATTTGTATTGTCTCAAACTAGGAGAATGTTAGTTGTCACTATCATATGTCATCATATTTAGAAACAACACACACTTAAGCTTCAATTCCTTAATCCTCTCCTAAGCACTAACCCTAAGGCAGATGGTGAAATCACTGCTACTTGAGTACATAAACAATCTACTTGAGCTTCCCCAATGGTTCTCACTCATATTGGGAATCTTTCAGAGTGGTCGACTTACTCCTTCCCCTATGCAAACTCCCTAACCGTATATTTGTGTTAATAGGTGATTAATATTTAGTATATATTATTATCTTTATATGAAAAATTTATGTTAGATGTAATGCTTCTGAATAAGAATCCATGTTCGTAATACCTTTAGCAATCAACATGTTTATGTCCCAATTCCTTCCTTCTCTCCTAAAATCAACCCTAGTGAGAGCATGAATTTACTTGTCATAAGGCATTAGACACTTGCACATTCTTTGGATTTACTTTGCCTTTCTTTACACAACACCATCTATCAATTCCAAGGACTATATTGAGAGAATAAGAGGACAGACTTTAAACATTCTAATTCCTTTTCTTGATGAAATATATACACCTTAATTACCTAGCACATTTGTCATTATTATAATTGCTTATAAATTTCTATTTTTATGATTACTTGTTTGTAGTTATTTATTAATTACATATGAATCATATATATCCCTATATTATTAAATACATTTACCAATATATTGAAGTTATTTTTGTTTAACTACATAATATAGGTTTATTTTATATTAATGTATTTTACAATTCATCGTGTCATATATGACCAAGATCATTCCATATGCATAGTTGTCCATTATATATGCAAGTCGTAAGTTGTCCACTATATGTGCAAGCCAAACAAATTAATGTTAATAAGTTATAACTTAAAATAACAAGAAAAGTATGCATACCTTTAAGTACTGTAAATTCTTTAAAGTATTTACCCTTGCTGATTTTCACAAGGACTATATTTTCTTATCCTATGTTTTCTTCATTTTATTCTCAAGTGTATTTCTTAATTCCTTTTTCTTTTAATATTCTCTTAGGGCCCGTTTGGTTGGTGGAATATGATTTGAGAAGTGGCATTCAAAATTTTGGATTTGGGATTCTAGAATTTATATTGGGACCGTTTGGTTCAAACCCAAAAATATATGATATTCAAAATTTGTTATTCCAAACCGGTTTGGTTCAAAAATATGAATATGTGATTGAGAAGATAAATATAAATGTTACAATGATCAGAACAAAAAGCATCAAATTTTTAATTCCAGAACTTGAAAAACAACAATTAATGGTAGACTGCAGTATGTAAAAAATTAAATTTGATTCGAAAACATTGATAAATTTCCAATTGTATGAATAAAACGTGATAAATTTCCTATGGTAAAAACTCAGATAGAGCCACGGTAGGCAATCCAAGCTCTTGTATACTTGGAGCCCAAACTTAGAGAGCCACCATAGGGAATCCAATTTCTTATATTTTCCGAGCCCTTCGTTCGAAGAAGAATCGCTTGTGGTAATGAGTCAACGACGTAGGTATTTGATGGTGGTGATGTTCGGCCGTTCAAATCAACATCACAATCACAGTGTAGATGCAGTCATCAGAGTTTGGAATTGTGCTGATTTATAATTAAATGAAGAAGGGGAGAGGGTAGTTATAGAATCCACGGCTAGAGTTAGATGCCCATCTACAACGCCCAATTCAGATCTGATCCAATTCATCTTCTCCTATTAGAATAAGCCTTTGTCTGTCTCTCCCATGTCCGCAAGCGACTGACACTCCAAAACAATTGCTATTTCTCTACCCAATTCATTTCAATTTGTCTGTACATCGATTGGATATGCTATTTCTCCAATGATCTTTCTTCGATCTCCAAAACTCTTTCTTTGTAGTTACAAAAATGAGCATTTGGATCTCAAAGACAAATAAATTTCACTTTTATAATTTGGAATGTTCATTTTGGAAAAATGGGATTTAAAATAGGAATCCCAAATAACAAGTATTTTGGAGGAATACAAAATTCTTGTTTTGGGGGTCAAATGGGGATATTGAATCCACATTTGCTCAAATTCCAATTCCCATTTTGCAGACCCAAATAGTGGATTTTTTCTTTTAAGAATTCCAAATTCTAATTCCTGCTCAAATCCGTGATCCTACATTTTCTCCTCTATATCCCTTCCCTAAAGTGTTGGGAATCATTTTATATATTCATTTCCCAAAAGTCATGTCCATATGACTAATAATCGCATCCCTTAACATTATGGTAATTTGTTACTACTCCCTGCCTTATATAACGCAGGGAACCTATGTTCCCAGTTTCTCATTTACATTAATTTGGTGAACCTAACAAATATGAAACCATAAAGTTAGCAGTCCTTTTCTTTAAAAAATAATTTCTCTGGTCATTGGGAATTTTGTTGGTGTTTAAGGATTTTAAAAATCAAATAAAAGAAAAATCAACAACTACACAAAGATAACTTCTAGAATCTACAAGCTGGTCAGCTGCTAAGAGGAAAATAAAGTGTCCACCTTAATACAATCTATGTGGCATTCCTTTACTTCTCTGGCAGATAGCTCAATGAGCTCAAAACAATGACGGAAATTAGCTCCAAACTTTGTAGTCGGATGTGAACAAGTCTTGGAAATTCCTCCAATAGATCCCATTATTTTGATAAAAAAATGTCATTCATTATTACTGTCCATAATTTAGAGTAATAAACTAGTTGAATCTCTTTAGTTGTGCTTGTCATGTGTTGATTCACATGATTTGCATTTTGCACCATGATAAACACGATTATTGCCAACCTTGACATATCAAACTGAACAAAAAATATTCAACGACACTAAATATGCTATTTGTAAATTTCAAGGAAGCCAGAAGTATCTAGATCTTGTAATGTAAAATAATGTTAATTAACTTAAACTAATTAAATATAATTAATTAGCTAGACATTTTCAATTTAAAATATCAAATTTTAATTAGTTTATACTTAAAGAAATGTAAATTATTAATTGACTAAGATTAATGCTTTTTAAAAAAGGAAATTATTTTCTTATTATATGGATTATTTTATTGTATTCAAAATTTATAGGAAGTATTATATCTCTATAT
The DNA here is from genome assembly GCA_028749045.1 of Cupressus sempervirens. NCBI lineage: Eukaryota > Viridiplantae > Streptophyta > Pinopsida > Cupressales > Cupressaceae > Cupressus > Cupressus sempervirens. The sequence continues at coordinate 240,334,097 of CM053788.1, read as the reverse complement.
TTGGTTAAATAGTTTATTTTTTATAATTATTTTATTGAAGAATTGTTTTAGAATTTCGTCATATTTTTAGTTTAATAGTTTAACTATTTATTATATTGTAAGATAAAGGTAAATGTTAATTTTGAAAATTTGTTTTCTATATGTTTTCTTATCTAATTAGCGTAGAATTATGTTTATCTATTTAATATGTAAATTTTAACTTTAAGTGACATATTTTATATATATTAATGAAAGTTGTGTAATTTATTGAGTTTTATTCTTTTGTGCAAAAATTTGTTAAATGTGCTTTTTATTTTGCTTGTTGAAAATGAAGCAGCATAAATTCGTAGAAGATTGTTTCATAGTGCAATGTAATATATCTTAGTCTTAGGCTGAAGATTAGTATACATTTTACAAATTAAAACTGCCACATGCCATGGCAGGGACTCGAGCTCTCCTAGAGCTCTTGATTTTCTTTATTATCGCCGCTTCATGATTAATCTCTATTTGTTAATTAGTTGCTAAGGTTTAGTAATTAATGTTTGTCCATAGTTGACTTATTCTCGTAAGTTAGACACTAATATTCTTTCACTATATTATCTTTCATTAGTTGTTTTATTTATATATTTGTTGCTAATATAATTAATTAATATACATTTAGGCAAGAGCATACAACACGACGGTAAATTGTGAGCCTCTTATGTGGGAGGTCTTGGGTTTGATTCTACTTGAGCTTAATAAATAATAATAATAATTAATCACAACACATAATAATTAATCCTGGCTTTGACTTCTTATCGACCAAAAAAAAATCCATAACTAATATACATTTATTAATATCATTATTACTAGCAGCCTTTGATCTTTAGTAATGTTATTTAAATGTTTGTTATAATGATTTCTACATGATATTTCAATAAATATTTGAAACATTATATTATATTGATCTATCATCTATAAAACAAGGAACTTTATATAAAATCTAACGTGATACACACACACACACATATGAGTGAAGCACATTATGTATAATATATCAGTTATGGTGCATGACAACTAGAAAGGATGTGGGTTAACAATGAATCTACAAGTCAATTTTGGAAAGAATCTTCAGTAATCTTTGAATCGGAATAAATTGTTTTAAAATCAAACTCTATTAATCCACTCAACCCGTAAGGGCAAAACCAAGGATACCAACGCCATCTCTCATCTTTGGTGCCTTATTGAGTTGGGACAGTGCTGTATAACATTTTATATCTTGGCCCTTGGGCCTTTTGCTGATAAAAAAAAATACAAGAAAGGATGTGGGTCAGAATTTTTTTACCAAGCCATTAGTAGGTTTCTTTGAGCTTGGTTGGATATGAGATGGAGCAGTCAATGTCTTTCCTTTATTGCTTCTCCTATCAGCTTCATCTTGTTCTCTAGCATATTGCAAGATTACAAGGTTTTATTCCTTTTCCAGTGCTGGGAATGGAGAGGTTTCACTCAATAGTATGAGAATAGTAGAATACTCTATCTTGCAATGGCTACGCTGCCAGATATAACCCCCACCTCCAAGTACTGCCTTAATCATTGTTGTGTAATGCCAAAGCAGTGAACCTACATCAATTTGAAAAGGGCTTGCCCCAATAGCTGAACTAGAGCTTCCACTTCCACTTCCACTTCCACTTCCACCCATTTTGTCTAACTCTGAATAATGAATCTAAAAGGGTAAAGGAAACACAAAACATTGTTGCAAAAAAATTAAATGAAAAAAAAGTGGCATTATAATCCCTTAACAAGCATACAACGTAGAAAAAAATTATTTAGAACTTCTTAAAAAACTTATAAAAATCTAGAATTTTTAATTTTTTCTTTAGAAATGTCTTTAAAAACATGAACAAAATGAAGATTCACTTATCTTTTCCCACTAGATCTGCCATTGCCAATGATTCCCAAGTCTGTGATGCAGGTCTTAGTCCTCTAGATTGTCACTTTCGAAGAAAAATCCTGAAGTAGTAGAACAAAACCAAAATGGCGAAAATTACTCGAGAGATGAATGAATGACCGTCAAATGACTTTAGGCAACGTTTATTGGTTGAATTAGTGTTTAGAAGGGTTATATTAGGGTTTAGTTCTTCTTTAATTTAAAATAATAAAAAAGTCAGAGTGCAGCTTGTTTGTGGATGCTCAGACCCATGGATTTCTCCCAGATTTTGAGGAACCCACAGGGAATTCGGGTTCCTGGAACCTGAGCTGAATTTTGGAGAAATCCGGATCTGAACTACACTGGAACCAACACTCGAAGGTTTTTTGAGGAACTTGGGATTCTCTTTGCATGTTCTTATTCTATTGTTCCACTCTATAACATATTAATAGCCAATGCTCATGCATTAATAATGATATTATATATCCTTTATAAATTATAATCATTGCTCTGTATGATCAGATGGCTGTACTAAACATAAATGTTTTCTCATTAATTGTTAACACTTACTCATTTAATAGAAAGTGCACATTTTTTGTATAACATGCTTCATTCTTTTCAAGGAAACAAATTTCATTCTTACAAATCACGCTGTTTGAACATGAATGGCTACTTGATTTTGATGATCAATCAGCATGCTAATTTGTTTGCCACATATTGACTACATTTTTTTTTTGTCTTAGTTTATTGCTATTTGAAGACTCCATGTAATTATTTTGTTTGGCAATTCTCACCTCTTAAATACATTGCTAATTGTGATACTTTATATTCTAGTGAATCGCTGCTAATTATAAGTTTCATTTGTGTTTAATAATGTAGTCTCTTATTTGTTATATAGCTGCTTCATTGCTATTGTCACTCTCTTATATCTAATGAGACATTCATTCGGACTACTTCAGTTGTATCGTTGCAACATTCTCTAATAAACAAATTGTATTTGCGGTACTTATAACTAAATCACACTATATTGTCTTGTTTTTTTAAATCATGAATTCTTGGCAATCACTGCATGATACTTTCAAAGTTATTCATAAAGTTGATTGTTACATAAAATCGATCACAAACTACATAAAAAGTCGATCATATATGCTAATTGAAAATATCTTTAAAAGCTCTTTTGACTCGCGAGTACTCCCAATTCAAAACTCTAGGCTTTGAAGAACTCTAAGTGATTTTTCCCAGTAAATCTCTTGTATAAATGCTAAAATTCAAAAGTTTTGTATTAAAAACTCTTTAAAATTCATATACTTTTTTTTTTCTTACTTGTAGTTGAAAACCATAATTTTTGTTGGTGGTAAAGTTTTCAAAGGCCTTAATTTGGGTTTGGCTCCCCTTGATCTTATTAGGTGTGTTACACCTTGACCTTGTTGGGGGCACTGCCCCTAGACCCCATGAGGGTCACCACCACTCCACATTTGGGTCCCCACTCCCAAATTGTCATTACCCCTTTTGTCTCAAATAGGATTTGATAATAAGAAATAAAATAAAATAAATCAACAAATAAATTATAATATAATTTCTAAAATTAACTCAATATAATAATATAATATAATATTGTAATGAATTATTAAATATAGTAATATAAAGAATGGATATGATATAATATTAATATTATAATAAAATTATCAATTCTTAAAATTTATATATAGAGTTTAATACCCATAATTTTATATAGTTTAATAAACAATAGTAAATACTTTTTAAAAATAAATGATAGTATTAAATTAGATGAATAAACAAATAAATAATAATATAATATAAATAAATAAATAAATAATGTATTAAAAAATAAGATAGATAAATATAGAAATAATATAGTTCAAAATATAAGATAATAATAATATCTATATAATAAAATTAACAAATAAATAATAATAAATTATAATTTATTGGTGGGTAAAAGATCAAAGCTGAGATTAATTACTATTACTGGTTAAGATTAATTATAATTAAGCTCATGTAGACTCCCAGATCAAAGGTTCACAGCTTGCCATTGTGTTGTAGGCTTTTGCCTATTGTAATTATTCATATTATTAATATATAAATAATCAATTCAAATATAGTCTAATGTAATATTGTACATTAATGAATAATTTAGTACTATAATAATTAATGAATTAAGAATCTTAAAGGGATACAAAAAATTGTAAATATTCCTATCCTTAATGCCATTTTATAAATTGATCAATATAATGAATAATAATGTGTATATTTCCTTAATATAGGAACAATTAGTCATATATATATTTCACCAAACATTATAAATAGTAAACATATTGAAACTATATCCTATGACACGTGGCAACAATATTAAAAGTTGCAATATATGCAAGAAAGTGCAATACCCTGTTTAACTATGTTGACAGGAAGCGATTAGAATACAACTCTATATTCATGATCATGAGGAGGTACGTGGATTATGAATGGTGATAAGACTTGTCCTTTGACTCATCATTCCACACCAACATGGTATTAAAAAGGTTCTGAACAAGAGTAGAATAAGGGGAGGAGATTTGAAGGGGAACAATATTCAATCAAACTCTCGCATTGATAATCATCAAACACACTTAATACTTGTAAGTCTAGGAATTTGATAAAAAACACGTGATTCTCTAGATATGCATAGCTATCCACCTTCCTATTGGGAGATTCTCTCTCTCTCTCTCTCTCTCTATATATATATATATATATATATATATATATTGTGAGAGCCAAAACGATTAAATTGAATTATCGAGAGTTCTAAACAAGTAGTTGCTTCACTGGACAAACTGCACCTACATCCTGAAGATTTAAAAAAGAAACAGTAAGAAATATCCTGGCAACTACATAGGTGAAATTATAAGTCGATTTTATCACAAGGAGGTGCGTGAATAACGAATAGTGGTAAGACATGTCCTTTGACTCATCGTTCCCACCAACATGGTATAAAAAGGCAGTGAACAATATTTGAAGGGGGGCAATATTTCAAAGAAACTCAACATTTATAATCATTAAATCCATAAAATCATGTTGGGTGGATATTTACAACCGACAGTTTATGCAAATTTAGTTGCAAAATATGTAGACAAGCCACAACATATGAGACATAGTCTCTCCTACCTTTAATGGAAGGCTCCCCCTTCTCCCCGTTCTTTGGATAAACTCAAGGTAAGTAAGAAGTGAAGAGATGTGTTATAGGGTATTACTAATATTCTTTCCTCTTTCTGTCAGGAAAGAATTCACTAACTCACGGAGCGGTAATGGGCAAGTTGAATCTCTTACACTACATTTCTATCTAAAGTTGGAAACAGTGATACCGATACCAAACACCAATTCACAAGCTGATTTAGAGTGTACCGACTTAGATCTATGTCAAGTTTTATCTAATCTATAAGAAAAATCTCCATCATTGGGGCACACAAACTTCCAAAAGTAGAGAATTTCTAACTATTTGCGTGAATTTGAGATAGTAATAATATAAGATGTAGTCAAAACTTCTAGTCTATATATTACCACAATTGGTCACAACTTAGACTAATTGTTTCTTACATTCACTATTTTCTATTAAACATACAATAATAACATGAATGAAAAATGATAGAAAATCACAATTGTTTCTAGTCACAACTTAGAATCCAAATGCTTCTTTCTATTCACTTTTTCTCTCAAATTTGCACCACAATCACAATTATGCTTGTACAAGTTTGGCAGAGCTCTCTTGCATATAATAAAAGATGATTTTTACAATCACAATTATCCTATATAAAGGAGTGGGAAAAAGGTGGGATAAACTCAACCACCTTGACTAAGTCAAAAAGGAAAGAAGATTTATTGGGTTAAATGATTGAAGGTTTATGTAATTAGATTACACGTAATATATCTTCTACAACTACAAAGCTAGAAATGCTAAAAAACTAAAAGAAAAAGATGGAGAAAGTTGAATCAATCTTAAAGATTGTTAACAAAAGCCTTATATTTGGCGATAAAATCATGGATGATCACAAGATTGGGAGTTTATGTTTTTTGTGCCACTGCATTCTCTCTGATAACCGCGGTGGTGCGTCTTTTGATAGCCTCCTGATTCTTTTTTATGAATTGCTGGTTGTGATTTGAAAACTTGATGTGGTCAAGCTTTTGCTCATTCCACAATTGTTGTGATTACCCTTTGTTAGATTTGCACATTTTGGATTTTCTAGCACATTGAATACCTTAATGATGTCCAGATGTAAACTTGGAACAACTTTCCCATTAGCATCTTTAATTGATTTTTTCATTTAATTTTTTTCGAATCAAAATGCTTGGCACATTCCCACACGAACTCAGGTTCCAAGGCTGCCATTGGGAAAGTGGAGACAACATGAACTATAGCTTCTTGAGAATTAAATCAGGTCTCCTTTAAAGGACGTCTCTAGTCTTTGAAGAAATACTGACATATCTTGAAGAGTTCATTGCAACATGAAGCTTTCAAAGAGAGAATACATCATCATAGGGATTGGATCCATGAATACTGTGGGGTTTGAGTTGCAATGCTGGATCTATGAAGTATAGGTGTTTGAAGTATGAATTAGATACTTACTGAACAGATTAGAAGAATGGAAATGAATGGAACATCTTGTATTTTGGGCCAAAATGACCAAAAAATTGGGGTTTAGATGGTGGATTGCATGTAGTGAAAATAGGGCTTTTGTCTTGGGTTACCAAGAATGCAAATTGAAAGCATATAGATGTGTGCAAAATGAGATTTTTGGTATTTAAAAGTGTGATCGTTCACCAAAATCAGTTTATGAGAGGTCATTACATGTGGTAAAAATTAATCATTTTTACTTGATCTAAATATGCAATCGGGTTTGGAAGATGCAATTGCATATGTAGGAAGATGGAGTTGGAATGGATTTGGAAAGTGGATTGACATGGAAGATGAAAGCATGGATATGCACTTGCATTCTTGGGTGAGAATCTCCAACTTTTCTCAAAAAACAAACCAAAACAAGCAATGGAATAAATACAAAAACTCGAAAACAAAAGAAAACATACCTCTTGCTTTGACTCAAGCTTCAACAAACTCCAAAACTTCACTTTGCATGCAATTTGTTTTTGAGGTTGAAGAGCTTTTGCATTTGCAACAAAATGAATGTTTCAAACTTATTTAATAACTAATGCAAAAAACTAGGGCTTCATTTGAACAAATAGATAACAAAGAGCTAAAGAATGTAGCAAATTAGCAAAACAAGCAAGAAATGCAAGAAAAATTGAATCCTCACACTTGGAGAGCAATGAGCAAAATTTGGAAGAAGAACAAGGTGTTTGGATGAACTTGTTCTCTCCAAAATTAGGTTCTCCAAGTTTATTTGCAAGCAATGACCCAAAGTTTTGGAAAGATTCAAACCTTGGCTTCAAATCGGGTATAGAAGATGCAAATACATTTGCAAGATGTTGCCAGTGAACCTGTAAATGGAATCCTAAGTGCAGATTGGACTTCTTGGAAAGATTTCCATGTTTGAAAATGCATCAACAAGGCAAATTGCGTTCTCCTAGGGCAAATACATGTTCATGTAATTGATGCAAATGTCTTGAAAAGCTTTTTTGTCCAATATTTTATGCAAGGTTGGGTTTAGAGAGCCTATTACATAAATGTTTTTGCCTTTGGTAAGATAACTCATGGTCTTGGAGCCTCTTTGCATGAAATGCCTCTTGAGGAATGAAATTAGGGTTTCTAACTCCAAACGCATGAAGAGAAAATGCAAATTGCATTCTCCAAGAGGCATTACATGTGATATTTTTGGTGAAAATGCCTACCGTCAATGTAAATTGGGTTCTTAGAAGACTTTAGTATATTTTAGATATGCATTTCCTTTGGAAAAGCTCAACATTTTCCCTTCAAGGAGAAAAATCGAACTTTTGGAGACCAAATGCATGTCTGCATTTGCATGTAGAGCAAAAGCGGGTTCTACAAATGTATTCACATGCAGTGTTTTTTGAGTGCAAGAGTAAAATTGGATCACACACACACACACAAAGTGCAAGAAGAAAACTAGAAAATTACAATGCAAAAAGCCAATTTTGAATATGAAAAAGGTCCAAGAAATTCCTATAAGCACAAATTCATGTGTTGATTATACACAATTTGTTAGATATTTATAATTTAAGGTAACCTATCACAAAGGAAGAGTTCTAAGTTGATTTGAAGAAATTTTGAATTTCTTGTAGCAGACTTGTGGTTATACCAGTGTTACCCTGGCGCGGGGGTGCGGCGGTGTGGGGGGATGTCAAGACGAGTTTCGGGTGTGGGAAAAAAATAGCCTCAATTTGGGGATGGCAGGGAGACGGCGGGGGAGCGGGGGGGGGGTTCGGGGGGGGGGGGTAGGAGAGGGAGTGGGGGGAGGGGGTTGCATAGTATATATATAATATTATTAATATATATGATTGAAAATGCTAATTATGAAATGATACTTCAATACATTATATAATATATAACAATGTAACATTAACATATCAAATATAGTTGACTACAATGAATAGAGAAAATTAAAATGTGATTCAGAAACCATAAGTTCAAACTTGAAACTTGAAATTTCATAACCATTACTATTACTAATGACCATTTGACAAATTAACTTAGTTCAAGATGCAAGATTCAAAATTCATTGTTCAAATATGATTTTATGAATATCATATATCATAAAGATGCTCATGATGACAATGAGCCGAATAGCATGAAACAGTGAAATAATAATAATGTATCATAGCCATATCAAAGTGAGTATAATCAACAAAATGACAAAATGCCAATAATGAGAATGGATGATTCTCAAGTGCTCTCTAATCATCCCCTATGCCGAAGTCCTCATCACTGGAACTACTAGACTACTCCTGGGTAAGATCCTGATCCTCTAAAGGAACACCAACTAGCCCTATATTGTCTTCTGCATCGGCATCCTCATCAATCTGAGCTGGATCCTCTGGCTCCACATCCCATTGTGTTGCAGGGCTCTCCTTGTATTCGCGTGTCTTGCGATCTTTGAGCTTCAAGTGACCATGTACAACAACCAGCTTCTCCGCTCTCTTAGAGGTAAGTCTGTTCCTCTTAACAGAGTGAATGAAGCTATAGGTGGACCAATTCCTCTCTGCAGCTAAGGAGCTAGACACCTGAGATAACAAAGTTGAAAGTTACAATTCACAAGTTACAAACAAATGTTCATACAATTTGTAACAAATGATAAATGGTAAATCGATGATTAATAATTATTGAATCAATGAATCATAAATTAAAATCAGCAAGGTAAAACTCTTCAAGTTAAGATTGTAAAGGGCTGGAATTAGTTATTAGTATTACAAACTTGAGAAAGCAGTTGAATGGCTAGTGAGGTGATCTTTAACTTTTGTGACCCATGACATTTCCACCACAAAATGGAATTCTTTTGTACCATGGTTTTGAGATCCACCTTTGCAATATCCGAGTATCCTACAAGTTACAAGTTTTAAAGTTTACAACATAATATTAAAATTATAAATAACTTAAATAAAGTTATAACTTATAAGTAAAGTAACAATTAATTATTAAATATTAAAAGAACTTATAATTATAAAGAGTTTAGAGCATTGAATCAAGATTTAAGGATTACCTGAAAGACTAGCAAATTGAAAGAACCCATTCTTCACCTCATCATCCCGAAGTGGTGTGACTCTACCAGGCCTAGGTATGTACCACTTCGGATTCAATGCATAGGCAGCCATGTGCAAAGGAGTGTTCAACTTCTCCCACCTGCGGTGAATGATAGGCTCAATGTGCTCCATATAGAATGCTAGAGTGGGGTCTCTCTCATGCATAGCAGCCCTCATCTGCCCAAGCATAGAATCAATGCACTCATAAACCTCTCCAAGGCTAGGTGAATCTGCATCTCCATATTTGATCACCTGAAACACTGGAGTAATGATGGAGACTATGTATTTTGCATCACTCCAAAACTGATCACTCTTCACGGTCTCCTTTACCCTCTTCCCTTGCTCTGTTCTGGACTCAGGCCATCGATTCCATTCTTGTGTCATAACCATGAGTTGCAATGGCTCTTGCAACTCAATCATTCTCTCCAAGAGAATATAATATGATGCATACCTGGTCTCAACTGGTTTCAGGAATTGCTTCTTTGCGAAGCTCCTGAAAAGTGCATGTGATGTATAGTGATTGCAGATAAACATTTGCACCTTTCTCCCATCATTAACCACCTTTCTAATCCACTCTATTTTCCCCATGTCTTTGAGTGCATTGTTCATGGCATGCACACAACATGGAGTCCACCAAATATGCCTATAAGTTGCCTCAACGAGCCTCCCTGTAGCTTTCCACACATGTGCTGCATCTGTCACAACTTGGACCACATTTTGTGGTCCAACCTCCTCAATGGCTTCCCTAAGCACATGAAACTGAAAATCAGCATCTTTACGATGCCCTGAACAATCAACTGCCTTCAAAAAATATGGGCCACCCGTGCATGTAACCATAATGTTGATGAGTGGACGATGACTAATGTCCGTCCACCCATCCATGATAATGCTGCAACTTGACTCCATCCAACATGCTTTCATTTGCTCCATCAAGATCCCAACCTTGTCATAGGCTCTATCCAACACTGTAGTCCTCAGCTTGTGGTCACCTGGTGGCACATATGATGGCTCTCCCTCATTCACTGCCATGGTCATCATCCTCACAAAATAGGGAGATCGAGCTACATGTGTAGAGATGCCATTGGCAAAGAAGAAATCACCAACAACATCATCTAACCAATCCCTTGCATGCATGTTAAATAAATGAGCAATGGAGTTACTATCAATACGACTTGTAGTTGCTTTTCGTTTCCCCCTACTGCTGTCCCCTGCTGAACTGTGTGTAGATGAAGAGAATGATGGTGTAGGTGACACAGTCCCTGCTCTTTGATGCAAGATACGAGTAGATGTATCTCGCTGCCCCTGTAACAGCTGTATATGCTGTACCTGTTGCCTAGCAGACAAAGATCTAGGCACTGGAACAACACTATCATCAAGAATGCCCCATAGTTTATTCACTTCAATTTTGTATCTGACATTCTCAGGATTTAATAAGAACATGCATGGGTTCACACCATAGCCACTCCAAAAAAGGAGGTGTGAATTAACTCTTGTAATGCTGCCAAACCATTCTGCTCCACATATATTGCACTTCCATTTGCGTGTGCCACCCCCTGAAGGTTTAGGGCGTGTAATTTTTGTAGCAAAGTGTTTAAGAGGGGACTTTGGGTCATAAGGACCCCTAACATACTTCCTCAAAATCTCTGAAGAGCAATTAGTAGAAAGCACCCCTGGTGCAACATAAGGAGGCTCTTCCTTAGGCTCAAATTGACCACCTACATCAGCCCCATGATCACTTCCTTCAGGCTCAGGTTCAGGTTCATAATCAGATGCACTTGGCTCATTAATTTCCATGTCTTCTGCACTTTGGTTGGATCTAGAAGCCATTTATAAAACTGAATTTTACAAAATGAAAATAAAATTATAAAAATGATCATGATACATTTCAGCCCAAGTAAAAATAATTTAAAACTTAAAAATTTACTATTTAATTTTTGCATTTACTATTCAAAAATTTATAGTATTAAAAAATGAAGCTAAATACTAAAAGTAAATACTAAATAAAAATATGGCAATATGGCATATGCTGAAACGTTTTACTAAGTTACTTTCAAGTTTCAAGTTTCATTCTTGAATCTTGTTGATAGTCGAATCTTCTTAGTTCTATGATTTTTTATTTTATTATCTATATTAATTTTTAGTTTTTAAATTTTTTCATTGTTCTTAAAATAAAAATATGGCAATATGGCATATGCTGAAACATATTTAGTAAAATACGTTTCAGCATATGTCATATTGCCATATTTTTATTTTAAGAACAATGAAAAAAACTAAAAATTAATATAGATAATAAATTATAAAATAAAAAATCATAAACTAAGAAGATTCAACTATCAACAAGAGTCAAGAATGAAACTTGAAACTTGAAAGTAACTTAGTAACACTAAATAGTAAATAGTAAATACTAAATTTAAAAATTATAAATTGATTTTTAAAACCAAAAAAACTAAGGAAAATAAAAAAAACCCTACCTTGAAGGCTTGAACTTCAGGAGATACTTGCCAAATCAAACTTTCTTGCTCCTCTTGCTCTTCTTGATCTTGCAATCCCTTGCAAAACCACCCACTAATCTCTCACAAGCTTCTCCAAACACTCTTTCTCACTTAGCTCCTTGCTGCTCCAAAATGGTGAGATGAAATGATGAAATGAAAATGAGATCTATCGGTCTTATTAAGCCTTCAAATAGACCACATGGGACCCACACCCAATTAGGGTTAACATACTTAAAAAAAAAAACAAAAAAAGAAGAAGAAAAAAGTATTGTTTTTTAAAATTGTTTTGGGCCTCTTCTCGGCGCACCCCGCGAGCACCCGAGGCGCAACCGCGCACCCGCGCACTCGGGAAGCACCCGAGCACCACGTCCCACCCTGGTGCTCGACCGGTGCGGCGGCGAAAAAGCTGCTGGCGGGGGTGCTTGGGTGCGTGACGCACCCGCACCGGGTGCACGCACCTGGTTTACATTGGGTTATACCTATTAAAGTTTCAAGGGAGGCTATGTAGATAAAAAGGAAGATCCTATTGATCCAGATCAAGACATTCTTAGTAAGTGTCAAGATAAGGATGTTTTTGGTGAGGGTTGAGGCTTGATCAAGGTCATTCTTGGTGAGTGTCAAAATTTGGTCTTGGACATTCTAGGTGAGTGTCAAGGCTCGATCAAGGGTTGTTGGTGAGTGTTGAAGCTTAATCTAATAAAAGACATTCTTGGTGAGTGTCGAGGATTGATCAAGCACGTTCTTGGTCATTGCCAATGCTAGATCAAGGACATCTTGGTGAGTGTTGAGGGCCGAGGCATTCTTGGTGTATGTTGCAATTTACTGAAAACAATTAAGGAAGAGATTACATATCTCTCAAAGACAATAAATACTATTATAATATAAAGACATATGCATGTATAAGGATGGACATACTCATAATGGGTATCCATAAAACCTAGGAGAGATAGATCTCTTTCCTAGAATTACAAGGATGAATATGCCACATATTGGATATCTATAAGGCCTTAAAAAAGGAGTTGTCATGAGGAGATTGTATCATATTTGGAGGATTTTTCTAAGTTGATTATGAGATAACTAGAGCCCAAAGAAGTCCTCCCATAGGGTCTAAGAGCCTAATTGCAGATTGTCCTATAAGGATTGGGAAGAGATAAAGTCTCTCCCAAGGGTTATTAGGATGGAGTCATGAGGATATTGTAGCATAGTTGGAGGATTCCTATAAGTTGAGATAACTAGATCCCAAAGAAGTTCCCTCATGGGGGCCAAGAGCCTAATCACAAACTATCCTATAAGGATTGGGAAGAGATAAAGTCTCTCCCAAGGGTTATTAGGATGATATACCATGTAAGGGATATCCATAATGCCATAGGAGACAGTCGTAATTAGTAACATAGCTTGAGGATCATTCTAGAATGGCATAAGGCAACTAGAGCCCTAGTAGGTCCTCCCCAAAGAGCTTGGATCCTGATTACAAACTCTTCCTAAGGATTAGGATTAATCCAGACTCATCATGGACTGAGGCAATACCTAACAAAGGAGAAGGGAAATACCACAGTAAATCAAGATAAGTATTATCCTTGAAATATTTTAAATTTTCTAAGATGAATCTTGCCATGGAATATCCTCACATCTGATAAGCTTATGTTTACAAATATATGATTGTGCTTATCTCAAGTTTAAATTGTTGTTTCAAGACTAAAAGAGGTACATCCGTTGAATCATATGAAAAACTCATCTAATTGCTTGATGACGAGCAATTTGGTAAGGGCAAACTATTATGTCCTTTTTTTTTTCCGAATAGGATTTGATAGTAATAAATAAAATAAAATAAATAGACAATTACATTATAATATAATTCCTTGTTAAAATTGACTTTATATAATAATATAAGATTATATTATAATGAGTTAATAAATATAATAGCATAACAAATGGATGCAACACAATATTAATATTATAATATTAATTATCAATGCTTAAAATTAACATAAATTTTTATGTAGAGGTTAATACGTATGATTATATATATAGTTTAATAAGTCTAAGATACCATTTCAAATTTGGAAGTGGATTTGAGTACGAGTAGCCATGATACAGATACATGAATATTTATTTTGGTTTTTAGTACACACACACACACACATATATATATATTTAAAAAATATATATTATAAATAAAAAATATATACAAAAAAGTGAAAGAATAGATAATTGAATCATTTGATAGTACTATAGTAGATACTTAATCATTGATCAATGCTAATGCTAAGGATAAATATTAAATGCCAATTGATTGTTCACAAAACGAAATCATATATCTCTATGTTCACAACTCCAATGAAAATCAGAAAATAATTACAATTACAAAATTGAAATGCGGTTCATGATTCATCAATCAGAATTTTATGGGTTATTAAAAAATCATCTTGATCTTCAGCTCCTGCAAGCTCAGGATCATTTACACCTAGAGCTGTTCCACTTGTACTAGATGCACCATGTGTCATGATATAATCATCATCATCGTCATCATCATAACATGGTGAGTCTAGTAAGAATCTCAATGGTTGCGTCCAAGTTAGCACACTTAGGGGCCAAGTCCCAAGGCTTCACTTCCCCATCCTTGTAGTTTGGAGTCTTACATGACATAAGATTGAAGTTCGTATGAACATAAACCAAGTCCTCACCTTTTTTTCGAATCCAACCATTAAACTTTGTTGATTGGATAAAGGAGTATGTACTCCAATTTTGTTTGATATAATGATAGAAGAACTCACAACCTGGATAGTTTTCACTAAAAATTAAAAAATACAAAGCAAATTAAAAATGTTAAGTACTAAATTGTAGAATACAAGTGGTAAAAAATACAAAATAAAATTACCTATGGGAGAACCTTGATTGGAAGAGGCTAGAGGACCGGAAACGGTGGACCATGGAGGTACCACCATGTGATAGATAGCTTCTGTTCGTATCGGTCATTAATAATTGTTCGACTATGATTTCTTCTCGAGGCAAATAATCCAAATTTTGTCCTAACTCATTTCTACATTTCTTCATCTGGGAAGAGTCTATCAAATGCTTGCTTGTGCTCACTAGCAACATCTTCATCTTTTTATGGTGCTAATCTCCCTAGTTTAGAAAGTACTTTCTTGCTTTAGTACCTCAGAGATAGGGCATAATGAAGGAGGTGCACTGGGGTGGTCATCTTTTCCCAGTGATGATTAATGATTGATTCAACCTTGTTGCAAAAGGCTTCACATTCTATGGAGTCATTCTCATGTTTTTGTATTGCAATTTTTACCTTCTCTACTATTGTGTCCATGTCATCATAGACATCCCCCAAACAAGGTGCATCTGTATCAACAATTTGGAGCATAGTCAAGGTTTGGTGAAGTCAAATACATATTGCACATGAGCCCTTCAATTGTCATCCAAGACTATTATCTTCGCATTATTGGGCCTTATCTGAATGTGAAACTTTTTGTACACCCCATTGGTTGGTAATTACGATTTTCCCTAATGCCTCTCACACCTTGAGAAGTTGTCTCATAACAATAGTATGGGATAAAAATTGGGTCTTAGCAACCTAAGTAATTTAATAGTGACATGTCAGTTAATATTAAGAAAAATTATATACAATTTTGAAAATTGAACATCACTTGAAATTTATTAAAAGTAAATAACGAAATCAAATTTAGTAATTACCTTCATCAACTTGAATTTTGAGAAAGTTTTGAATACTAATTGTGACATCTGGTGGTGTTAAGGTTGCAGCTTCTGTCGGATTGATTTTATCATGAGATACCTTGTTGATGATAAATCATGTTTGAGATTAATATCTTATATATATAATGTATATTATACATTATATATTATTATATAATACTATAATAATTAATAATATATTATATATTATTATATAATAATATAATAACATACTACATATATGCTTAAAGATGAGTTATACATATTGTTATTTATATTATTAATATATATTAACTTATGATGATTAACTATAGAGACATGTCTCCTCTTATATTTATGAGTCTTCAAATCTGCATTTGGAAGACATCAATCACATTGGAAATGTTATTACATTTGCAAAAAACGATCCATGTTACTTAACATAGTATCAGAGCAAGGTTGCAAATGTAGAAATGCAGATCATACAAGAAAGAAATCAGACATGGGAGTAATCATTAGTCAAAATCAAAAGATGTCTGGAATAATAGCAATGAAATGAATATCATTCAATATTGATATTAAACAAAAATGCAGAGATTGATGTATATAATGCGATGAACCAAAAAAATAAAAATAAAAATAAATTAATCCTTGCAATGATGAAGAGAAGGGAAGAATTCTTCCATAAGTAATCAATTGGCAAGTATGAAACAGAAGAACACGACACCTTTATAAGGGAGCATACCAAGGAGGAAAAAAAAAAAACAGTGGCATCAAAAATAAGAGAGGCACATCCCTTAATAACATACGACAACAAAAGACCGCACATCAAGATTGGAGGTGATAAAAAGTAAATATTTGGGCCGCATTGTTAATGCCCTTTGACAACAAAGTTTTTGGAAGGACAAATGTCGCACATTAAGCAGTATATAAATAGGAGTCGAGAAGAGGCAATAAAAATTTCACAAAAAGAGTTTTGGAAATTGGAACCTGCAAGACATGAGGTGTTTTGACCCAATATAGGGACCGAACATTTACAAGCAACAAATGTTATCCTCTTATACAATAAAGGTGACCAACTAATGAGCATGGTGGGTGAGAAACCATAGCATAGGAAGCATATCAATAAGGAAGGGTCCACATGTTTCACAGCACCAAAGCTAGATTGGTCAAAACAACATGGAGGTGATTAGAAGTTGGCGCCAATAAATGAATGTCACACAAGGTCCATGCTATTCAGTGCGTTGGAAATGACAAATTCTGTAGAGGGAGGTGTTATGAATTCCATGACAATGGTCTATGTGATGGGCTATATTTATAGATATGTCGCTAGTTCCACGAGGCTCCACGCGGATGAATTTTATAAACCCTAGTTGCCAAGGAAACCCCATTGTTAGTTGCTTGTCAAGCGCAGGTGTCTCCCATCTATGTGGCATCTCTGTTGATCGACTGAGCCAAATGAATTTCTTGTTTATAAGGGTAGAAATCATATTTAGTCATAGAAAAGAATTTTGTACCATTCGAAACCAATAAGGGAAGGAGCACCAAACAAATCCAAAAGAAGGAAAATCATTATACTTTCATTAGAATAGATATTTATTTATAAAGAGGCATGATTTTTTTCGAAATAAATAGAAGACTCTCAACATGTAGTAGAGGTAAAGTGGACATCATTGGTAGGTATGATATATAGTATGTTGCTAATGTCTATATTATAAATGAAATATAAGTTGCTATAAATTATATAGGTGATTGAATATATAAGAATATGAATATTATATGAATATCCATTACTATGTTTTACATCTATATACTTGTGAGAATGTATATTATATTGTTATATAATATGTCTATTAACAAAATGATTGATATTTTTTTTGAGATCAATATATAAGAATGTCACTTGGACATTAAAGAATAGAAAAATTATATTGTTTTGAGGCAAGAATCAATATTACACTATTATGATGAATATCTGATTATTATTATCCTTGAGTATTATAGTTGTCTCTCTTATTTTTGTATTCCATTATGTCCTATAAGAGCTATTTTTCCTTGATCTTTCTTCCGAGAATGTTTTTGTAGGAAAAAGAGGGAGATTAAGAATCGTGGATGAATTTAAGAAAATGGAAGGACATATTTGCTTCTACTAATAAGCTTAATGAATGTTTGGAGCTTCTATGGATGAAAAGAGCAAGTTGGAACTTAGAAAGAAGTCATCAAATTTGATGTGATGTAAAAGTTTTCAAAGATATAAGAGTGGGAATTTTACATTGTGGGTTGAATAATAACCAATGTTTTATTCCCACTTGAACCATCTTTAGTAAGGAGATGTTCCATGACCCTCATGGGCAGATAAATTGGTACCTTACACATGCTATCAAATATTGTGTAGACGAGAATTCATTAGTCATTTGATGATCAGGATAAAGTGAGGATCTTGAAGTGAATATCTTTAATGATTGAGATTATGAGTATCCTTCTACATTAAGAGGGAGTATGACACTTCTTCAAAGGCAACACAGGAGCTTAGAAGATTAATACTTAGAGGCAGTCTAAAAATACATGTGTGACTGCATGATTTTGATGGGCCTACTCTTGAGTGCATCATGAGGAAGTATTGAAGTATTGACTTATCACTAGAAAATCAAAATCTTAATATAAGATTCAGAGTGAGTTCAATAGGCATCCTTGGGTGAAGAGAGTTTCTGACAAAGGAAACTATACGACTTGACTTCCCATGATCATTGTTCGAAAGGAGAAATTTTGAGATGCAATCCCTTGTGGATGATATCTTCTCTATGAGAAGTTCTAAGTGAAATTCCTTGTAATGTGCTCTCCTCTATAAGAGAGAAGTCTGAGGTGAAAATCCTTGTTCCACCCTCTAATAGCGGCTATGGTGGTTCACGATGGTTCATGGTGGATATCATGTAAGTTACTACATGATATTGTTATGATATGTAATGAAAGGTGACGATCTTTCATTGACATATATAATTAGAAGCTTACTATTACAAGATGACAATCTTATAAATGGTAGACCTGTTATCATGACAGACTTCATTAAATTGTTGTCCCAGAGTGCTGGAAATTGTGATAACGAACAGATAGAAGGTTGCCATTGTAAGGTGGCAATCTTGTAAATGGTAGACCTATTATCATGGCTCTTTGGGTTGGATTTTGCCAGACACCATGATAACCAACTTGTTATGGTTCTTTGGGCCAGATCTTGCTGGACACCATATAGACCACACTTAAGGTAGTGTTTTTAAAAGTTATGGAAATTACTTTAATTGTGTGTTATGAAAGGTGAGAAATTTAGCCTCATAGTGAATTGAATATCATACTGAGATGATATCTCTTCTTATTCTTGAGAGCATAATGTATTCTATAAATCCTCCCTAGTTAAGAGGGAGTGTTAAGGTTGTAGCTTTTGTCGGATTGATTTTATCATGAGATACCTTGTCCATGGTAAATCATCTTTAAGATAAATATCTTATATATATAATATATATTATATATATTGTACATTATATATTATTATATAATAATATAATAATATATTATATATTAATATATAATACTATAATAACATATTACATATATGCTTAAAGATGAGTTATACATATGGTTATTTATATTATTAATATATATTAACTAATGATGATTAACTATAGAGACATGTCTCTTCATGAGACATGTCTCCTCCTCTCATATTTATGAGTCTTCAAATTTGCATTTGGAAGACATCAATCACATTGGCAATGTTAGTACATTTGTAGAAAATGATCCATGTTACTTAACAGGTGGTTCATCACAAACATTTAGATCTCTTCTCCCTTTTCGTATATATGTCTTACCTGCTCTATTTGAGTGCCAATTTTTTGCATCACCAAGTTGAGGGAGTGTAAGGTGCATGATGTCCAAAAAATGTGCTCATATTGACCCTCAATCAAAGCACCCGCACCCATACAATTTTTTGCATTGTTTGTGATTGCATGGACCACATTCTCACTACCCACCATCTCTATGGACTCGATGAGAATTGTTGAAATGAAGTGTGCATCTTTCACTTCTTCACAATCAATTGCCTTTAAAAACATTGCCCCTTTGGGGGACATTATAATAATATTAATCAATGGATGGTTTCTAGTATCTTTTCATTCATTTGAAACAATAGAAACACTTGATTTAATCCAAGAATATCTAAATGGTTGAAGGGAGGTCAAAACATTATTCCTCTCTCTTTGCAACAAGGAGGTACATTCCTTTTCATACCCAGGACTTGTGAAATTAGCCAGTGCACTATTGATTGTTGTCACTATTTCCTTCCAATATGGTGATCTCACCAAGTCAAAAAGAAGACCATCAGCATAGTGGCAACATCCAATTTTTTCTTCAGCAATGTTTTTTGCCTCCATTTTAAATGCCTTGCCCAATGGACCTCTTTTGCGAATTGTAATTTGTACTTTTTCATCTCCCACTTTCAGTATAGGCAAGAATGGACGTTTGGAGGTTGCAACTAATTTAGTGGGTAAATGCATTTTTTTCCTTTTTAGATGGATGTACATAACAAGTTTGTTGTGTAACATTGGCCTTGAAGAACTTTGGGATGTCGAGGCATTAGGATGTGTTTCTGGGACAGGGGGACAAAGGACCTCAATTTTAGGACAAGGGGACGATGATGGGGGGCAGGGGGCTTCATATACTATACATATAGAACTTTGTTTTAATTAAAAATGGTCAAGGCTATACATATAGAACTTTAAATGTTAGTGATGAATTGATCATTCAGTATAACATACTGAATTGAAATGCTTGAACATAACAAAATTTCAACACGACTCAAAACCATTGAACATTAAGCATAACAACATAGGACATACCCAATAGTAACATTCAAAAAACAAAATTCAAATTGAAATATAAGTACCTGTTGGTTGCAAAATGGTAGAGGCGGGGGTACTCGGGTACTTGAAGTACTTGATGTGGGGATGTTCCAAGGATAGATACTAAGAGGTTTTTTTTTTTAGGGAGGGGAGGGGGCAAGTGGGCTGCGAGCCTTCGAGTTTCAGTGCAAGTTTGTTTTAATCTTGAACCAATCTATTGGCTTCTTCTTGTTTTTGAACAAATCCTGCTATTTGTGCAGGAGACAACCGCTTCTTATCTTCGTCTTTGCACATTCCCATACCCTTACCAACAAGGCTCATAAAGTGAACTTTAACCTGAGAATATGAGCTATTTTTTGGTTTATCATCACAGTAATGACACTTCCAAATATATGCCCCACTTCCTGCAACCTGTGAAATTCCTGTGGTATGTCTCTATAAAGGAGATGCTATGTGAGTTTTGAATGTATTGGTTCCTTCCGCACCCATTAAAATTTCACTATCGACCATTCTTGCAATTTGATTTCTTGCTATTGTAAGTATTAAAAGAAATTTAAATTTGAAAAAGAACCATGAAATACAAATACACAAGTGCAAAAAAGATACAAAAATATTAAAGCAAAGAGCTAAATTTGTTTCTTTATTTCTTACAAAAATTTGGAATTTTTTTTTGAAAAAATTCACCCCAAACTTGATTCTCTAATCAAAATTTTACAACAATTCATTAAAAGACTTAAGAATAGGGTCAAATGCTTACCTTAGACACTTAGATCTTTTCTATGGGAGCTATTTTTCATGCCATGAATGATCCTCTTCAAAAATAATCATATATCCTTTGGAATGTCAAAATGTAGACCAAATCTTAAGAAAGCAAAATCGAAAACAAAATGATATGTTAAAACAATGAATGGCCTCTTTTAGGGCCATTTTAGGATTTAGTGGAAAAATATAATAATAAAAAATTTCAACAACACATGGTTTAAGTGTAAAAAAATACTTAAATTTTTTTTTTAAAAGTGGAAAAAGACACTTTTAATAGGTTCTTTTAAAACCTTTTTCAAAGTTGGGCATTCGAGTGCATTTGGATACACCCAAATGCTCACGGGCGCATACACGGAGTGCTTTTTCTTCCTGTGGATGTGCATCCCAATACATCCACATGCAACAAAAGTGCTTTGTGTGTAGGATTTGCACCCATTTGCATTCGATTCTACATCCGAGCTTTTAATTAACAAACTTAGTAATGTTGTAGTAAACAAATAATAATAATAAAATAAGTAATAAATACTAATCAATAATAAATAATAGTTTTAAAATTGATGAATAGATAAATAAACAATAATATAATATAACTAAATAATAATATTTAAATATAAAGATAGATAATTTTTGAAATAATATAGTGAGATACAATGCCACATCTGCAATCTACATAAAATGCAGATAGTCTACTAGAGTCAAGGTCATTTAAATAAATGCAGACAATCTACTAGAGTTGAGGTCATTTGAATATTGACCAGTCAACAATAATTAATCTTAAAAGAAATATATATGTATGTATATATATATATATTGGAGATAAAATGAAATGTTCTAAATAAACCGCAAACCAATTATTTGAATATCATCATGTACCAAACCTTTCGACCAAGTTTGTCAAAGGCTCCAGAACCTATCCAAGAACATAAGTGGGCGAGAATATTGTAGGAGCGCTTTACCACGCTACCACGAAGCCTTTAAGCTTCCCTGGACTCTTTCCTAAGATGAAAGATACCCAACCTGACAATGAGGAAGACTTATCGAGTAGAACTAATAGCAGTAATGGTATTGTGTATAATTGTATTATACATATCAAAATAGACTTAGCAAATAAATTATAATAAATAAAATAAAATATAAATTATTATTAAGATTATCCATATTATGAATAAATAGATAATAGATTAAAATACTCATATAACAAAAATTACTACATTATTGAATAATATAGTAATATAATAACATAATGGATAAAGAATCATAAAGGGATCAAAATATTTGTTAATATTCCTATCCTTAATGTCATTGTATAGATTGATCAAATAAAATGAATGGTAATATACTAGCATGTGTATTTCCTTAATATAGCAACAGTAATCATTTAACGTGTTAGTCATATATATATATATATATATATATATATATATATATATATATAGAGAGAGAGAGAGAGAGAGAGAGAGAGAGAGAGAGAGAGAGAGCCAAAATGATTAGATTGAATCATTGGGAGTTCTAAAAAATCAACCTCTTTAGTATACATGCTACGTCGATATCCAGAGGATTCAAAAAAGAAACAGTAAGAAATATCTTGGCAACTACACAGATGAAAATATAAGTTGAGTTTGAAGCTATGGACCACATATATGCTGGGCCATATCATTAGCGAATATCACCCTAATTATGTGCAGAGTGGTTATGCCGCTCGCCATCAGATACAACTTGCTATAAGAATATCTCACTTAGTGAATGCCTTGCTACATATCATTATATATAAATTGATAAACATATATTCATTTTAGGGGCAGCAATTCTTCTATCCTAAATCTACAGTAAGTGGTATTGTACAACATATTCCATATGCATATAATAGGGACTATCACTGCACGATTTAGTGTATCTCTTTGGATATATGAATCAAATACCATCCTGCAAGTCATTCATACAAATCATCCAGATTTTGTGTGAAAAGGTGCAAGTCATATCAGTCACACTCTCCATCATGCAAAAACAAGCTACAAGATTAGCTAGTGTAGGAGTGAGGAATTGAAGCAGTTTGTCCAATATACCAAAATGGGACATTACACAAATCCTCATATTATTGGAATCTGTCAAATAAAAACCTTGATTA
Source organism: Cupressus sempervirens (assembly GCA_028749045.1). Taxonomy (NCBI): domain Eukaryota; kingdom Viridiplantae; phylum Streptophyta; class Pinopsida; order Cupressales; family Cupressaceae; genus Cupressus; species Cupressus sempervirens. The sequence goes on along the minus strand of CM053788.1, from coordinate 240,310,559 downwards.
CAATGAGGGGTGATGGAGAATTGGGATGTAACTCTCAAATGTGCCTACTAAAATGTTATTATTGCATAACTTGCCAAAAATCTCTTTAGTTTTGGCAACTTCCACATTTGACATGGCCAGTGGAAGTGGTATTATAACTCATTTAATGTTTAACTTGTTTTTTGGTCCATGGTCTGTATTAAATTCTAATTTTAATTTATATATGACCGACTCACTCAATGTGATGTTGTAAAGGAATCTCTCAACATGACAAACCTACAAGGCTCTTACATCACAGACTCTCTCAATGTGATGTTGTCATGGAATTTCTCAAGATGACAAACTTGCAAGGCTCTTACATCACACTCTCTCAATGTGATGTTGTCATGGAATCTCTTAACATGACAAGCTAGTAAGGTTTACAACCAGCATTTTACCATGGATTCTCTCAACGTGATATAGTCACAGACTCTCTCAACACGATTGCCAACTCCCATCACAGAATCTCTCAATGTGATGACATCATGGACTCTCTCTACATGATGGTCACTATGAATCTCTCATAAGTGAAAGAGTTATCTGGTTGTCCTTATACATTAATAAAAACTCATAATTAAAAGGAAATCACAGCTGAGACTTGTTTCCAACAAGAGTCTCAAATCAAAACATTAACCACATATATAAGAATGGTGGGGATTCCATGATAATTTCCTCTCAATCAAGATCACAATAAGAAGACCCTTTGAAGTTAAAATCATCCTTCAAAACTCAACATCTCCCTCTAAAGGTGAAAAATCTCCACTTGTATATGATCTTCGCACTTTTATGAAGATATATGATCATCAAATGAGTCCAAGATTGCAACCAGCATTTTCACATTCATTAATCTGTCAACACGTTCTTGGTCAAGAGAGCTTTATCAAATTAATTAGTGCTACACACTATTCCCAATAAAGTAACGAATTCAAGATCTATATTAAAAGTTAATATAGTAAAATGTATCTGATCATATACTGAAACTTGAATATAAGAAAATCAAACTACCTTTCATAGCTCTAAGTTCTACAGATGATGATAATCATCCCATGTAGTTCAGTATATGCTCTAGATTTGAGTCTTTTGGTCAAATGTCACAACCACAACTTCCTAAATGTATTCATGCAGTTGTCGCAATTCACATTAATCACAACACACTTCTGATACCCAGTTCTACGCATGACCTTTTAACAGTGTCATAATCTTAATAGAATCGAATATCAAAGAGAAATTATTTCACTGTTACAACAGTCAGCCTATTGAATGCATTAACCTCCTTTGTCTCAATGTATCTCTAATAATCCTTAGAATTCAGCCCAATTTATACATATCAAAATTAAAACTTGATTCTCACGAGTCCCTTGCAAAGAAAACTGAACCTGCACTTTGGCTTCAAGCCTGATGCCTTCTAATCATAATACATAAAACTCTATATAATATTTAATGCAAGGAAACATAATTTCTTCTTGGAGAAATGTACTAGCTATCATACAAAAAAATGATGATCTTATGTTTGGAGCCATGCCATTTGTTGATAGGCACAAGCAATACAAATATGAAAAAATATGGGATGTCCGACAAAGGAGAGCAACCTCAAAGAAAAGAGATCCAATGCATTTAAAGTCAAAAATGGTAGAGCCATTACCAGAAGCTGGTTGTTGGGAATACCCACCATGACCTCTATACCTGTGTTGGCCAGGGCCTTGACTGTACATTTTTCTGCAATGAATATCTTCACCTTAGTTATCTCATTGTCTTTCAACAGCCACACTACTATGTCTGGCAGCAACGGGTTTGTCATCTGCATCCCTGATTCATTCCTATTCCCTTTGCAAGTGTGCATTTCCACCCACAACAATCCACACCCATGGCCATCTTCCTATTCCAATCCAGAGGATCAAACCCGAGGCCCCCAAGTTACTTCACCCACTCAACACAATCCAACAAAGGTACCTGTAACTCAATTGCTCCTTGTCTCTGTAGCTCTGGCTTTGGCTACACTATTATATGCTGACATGTAACATACCATTTTCCCGGGCCTTAGCTATCAACTAGCATATCATCAAAATACAGTTACTAGTTAACATTCATGAGAAAGCAATTATCTTACATGTTCATGCAAAAGAGATTAATGGTTACAAATGAGTAAAACTAAAAATATCATAACTACCAATTGAAGGCATATTCAAATAAAATTAAATTGAGGATTTTAAGCTTGCAATACCCTAAATTCCAAAATTTGGAATTTGCTTAGGGTAACATCTGTACAACCCAATTCAGTCCACATATACCGCTTAGGGCACAAAATTATACCACAATATTATAATAACCAGTACCATTTGGGGCAACAAAATCACTGTAACATTCCTGCTTTTCCATTTCTAGTTATGACAATTAAATGTAGATAAAATATACATTTATAATTCATATTCACGTGAATGAAGGATAGTTACAACAACCATCAAGTAAAAGCCTATCTCATGCTCGTAGTTACATTTCAGGTTCAATTGAAATTGGAAATCAGTCGATTTAACTGATTTCCTAATAGTTTGAAAGAGGAAACTGATTTCTAAGTATTGAAGGAAATAATTGATTAAACGATATTAACCATGTAGCATATCCTCAATTCATGGTTACAAATATCACAAAAGTAAAATACTTGTTACTAGAAGGTATTTGAATGTAATCGTTCGTGGGTGCCTGTTCTTTTCCACTATTTTTGTTTTACCACTTTTTGACATGATTTCCAAAGCTACGGGAACATGAACCTGTGGCATAGAGAATGTGCAATTATAATTTTTGATGCTTTTGTTGACTGTGCAAGGTGTTTTTATTGTTGTCATTTAGATTAGCTTGATTTAAAATTAGATTCACATTAGGTTTGGGAGCTATTAAAAAAACAATGTATGCCATCACATAGTTCAATCTTGAATGATTAAGGGATTATGAACAAAACAATGAACACTTCAATTTGGGCTTAAAATGAGCCAAAGAATCTTGAATGCGGAAACAATTTTATGAATATTGTAAACTGAACACTTTGTTTTGGGCTTAAAATGATTGCACAATTCCTAAATGACTAATTTCTGTCTTGTGCAACCCTTGACATCTGGTGGAGAAGAGAAGCATTGTTAGGGGCTTAACCTCCCAACCGCGAACCCTTAAATATCCCCACACAATCTCCATTGAGAAAGGCCCTTCCTACTTGGAAATAGACATCGGACACCTTGTTCAGCCACTAGGCATCCTCGTATTAGAGTTTAACCCACCACTCTACTACCATGAGCTGACTTAGTTATTTAATATGATTTATATTATTGAATTCATGTCTTCTCTTTTTCATGCAGGGATAATTCCACTACTCATTTGCTATTGGTCCTCACTCTTCATCTCAATCTTGTTAGCCATCCTTGATGAATCCTAGTGTGGTTATCTATAATTCATAACCAAACTCTGTTTACTATAGACAAGTTTTACTCTGCTCCACTTGGGCTTATAACAGGTTGATATCAAAAGGTTCATTGGCATTTCATTAGCATTGTTAACACCTCCCTCTGATGATGCTTATTCCTATCTCAGAGAGATATGAACTATGCCCCTATTTAAGAATCTCACATAACTGAAGTATTTCTCTTTTATTTTAGATTCTGGAAAAGAAAATTCTGTACAATAGAGGAATTAGTTTTTATTTTATGAATTAAACAATCAGCTATGAAGTCTTATCATCCTATCTCGGACCTTAGTCTGCCTGGCTATGACATTACCATTTGTTTTCTATATGCTTAAATCATAGAAATTATAAACATAAATAAATGAAAGAGATAGTGTGCACAGGAATGCATGACCTGGCTCGTAGTAGGGATTTAGTCACGCTCATATGCTGGTGGTAGCTTGCAATGCCTAGCACCTTTCCCAGACCAGAGTATACCAGTCCTCTTAGCAAATCATAGGTCTCAACATAGATGCAATATGCAATGACAATCAACAACACTGATACACAATTCACTCATATAAAACTTTAGCAATAAAAATGTAAATCGCAAGTATGTGCCAATGGCATTATGGATACAAGGTACTGATACGAATAATGGCAAATGCACTTGCAAGTCTCAATATAGAGCAATATGCAGATATTAGTTTGAAATCATAGGTATCATAATGAATCACAAATATAAATTCACCCAATATGGATACAATTCTCATTGGTGTATCCACGACTCCTTAATATAAATCTTAGATAAGAAACGATGACAACTCTAAATGCAATCGTAGGTATGAATTCAACGACAATATGAAGCAAAGCATAGAGAAAAAAAGACACAAAAACGAAAATCACAGTTATAGAATGAAGGAAAATCACAGTTATTGAGGATCCTTGCCGTTTCAATCGCATGCTCAATACAAGAATGGAGTTACAAGCAAAAAATAGAAAGCTGGCAGTGGAGAAGTTATAGAGATCAAAGAGTCATCGAAACCTGTGGCATGTTTTCAATATAGAAAAAAAAAACTAGGTCATTGAAATGACATAAGGCCAACAAAATAATTAACAAGGTGGCTGCTTAAGGCAAAAATATTAATCCATAGTCAAGGTGGAAAATAATAATAATGTCTTAATATTAACATCATGGTAGCTATATACCTATATATGTTTGTATACATATACATGTACATGCATAAACCCCAATCTTATATTTCTTATGTATACATTGTTTACATTCTTATATATCTTTATTGGTTTACGCATATACATATATACATGTATGTTCATGGATAGATATTTAGGCATCATAGTGTCGATATGTTAGGACATGCTTTAACACTTGGAGGCTTCAACCAAATGACACAATTATAAAAGTACTTACTTGGCCATAGTTCAATTTGTGCTTAGTGATTTCTTTTATTATTAAGTGATAAATTTAATTGGTTAGCTCATGGTCGTCCAATGTACTCTCTTGCTTGTCTAGCCATTTTCCTTTAGCCATAGTGGTTCATAAATCATACCTATTTTCCCAGTGATGGTGGTATCCCTTGTGCCCGATTCCTTGTTGACAATGCTTCCGCCCCTTCAATGCGCTCTCGCAAAAAATAAATTTTTCACGAGAATATCATATTTTTCAATATAATCACAATTACTATAACAAATTATTATTCATAAATTATCACAATGGCTAACCGCCATATTAGTTCATCTTTCCAAGATTTCAAGATAATAATAATAACGATTAACTAACAAGTCATCTTCATATGATATTATAACGATGAACCAACTTTACATTTCACATAATCATAACTAATTTTACCTGTCAATTGACTTCACATGAAATCTCAACGGCTATATGAACATTTTTAAATTGAGCCAAAAATTGGGATATAACATACCCTCCCCCTCGTGCTTCATCGTCCTTGAACTCTGAAATTCTAATGAACACTATAAAGGAGATTTAAACTTGGGTCAAAATTTGGGATGTAACACGACATCTCTACAATGAGAATGCAAATCGACAATACATATATGTAGAAAACTTTTCACCATCACGACAAAACAATCTTGTGCAATGTTTGCATAAACTTCCGACATATAGAGATATGCTCGAGAGAAAAAATACTCGCTTCAAAGACCAGCACCAACACATAAAAATATTTCAGAATATAAACCAACAACCTCTTAAAGTATTATTGAATATAAACAACAATTAGGAAAAGCCCCGACCATTAAAAACTCAACCATCAAGCATAAGTGACAGGGAAATAAAAGATTGGACCAATGGAAAAACTAATCACCACTGATCATAAATAGGATGCAAAAAATGATAATCTCCAAATAGAAATAAAGAAAAAATGCATGGTGCCACACACAACATGGATAGTAAAACATGGATAGTAACACATGCACTTTGCCAAAAAGGAAAAAACACGATGATGAGAGAAAAAGAAAAAAATTAGCACAAAAATTTACTTTGCCACACTGAGGTAAATAAAGAAAAACTTAACTGCAAAAGCATTACTACAACATCATTGATTCCTTTGAGAAATTCATGAACTGAAAACAAACTTGACAAGCAAGACAGATTACACAAAAATAAAAGAGTAGCAAATAAGACAATAATATGAATTGAAAGAGACCCAACACTGAATATAATACAGGCATCATTGCATCATATGAAGAAAAGTCATGATTAGGAAAGGAACAGCTGAAAATCTGAAAACGACAAAAATTTAATACTAGACAACTTCCCTTTATTGCTGATATCGAAACTTGACTCTAATACCATGTTGGATTTTACCTAGAAATTAGATGATAAACAACAATAAGGAAAACATAACAGATACAACATACACAAGAAGTAACCTTGGGAAAACCCTTCCAAAATGAAGGGAAAAACCCAGCCACAGAACAAAATATGACTTTATTGATAATAAAGTGTTCAAGTTTACAATGTTCTTGGCTTGATGCGATATATAAATATAAAAAAAATGAGAGTTCTTCATATTACAACCAAAGGTCTCTTGAATTTCCCAAAACACGATTCTTCATTTTCAAATACACAACTCTTCGAATTTCCATGCGTCTACGCGTGTTGTAAGACACATGTCTTTATATTTAATATTACAATTTTTATCATAAATGTACACTTCAGCTGAATTTGATCATAACGATAACAACCATTTTTATAGAGATAAAGATATCTATTCCAGCTATAATCTCCAACATTCCTAACCTTTGACATCAATGACAATATTCATGCACCCTTGTATCAAGTGATGGAAGTGTTTTAGACTATTAAAAGAAGAAAGAAATATTCACAGAGCCATATTTTGTTTAAATACATTCCCATTTGGAGGAGTGCTTGAATCCATTAGACACTTTTCTGTTTAATTAGATTGCAACCCATATTTGACCATATAATCTGGACTAACTTTGATGATTGATTGTATGGTGCATTCATTATAATTAAATTTTACCTCTGATGAAGAGTTGGGAAACCTCAAAAGCAGGCTACAATCTTTCCGCAGAAGTAAATGTAAGTTTATTTCATAAGGCACTGAACCAAACTCTTTCAAAATAACAACTACCTAATCAGATGGATGATAGTCATGGGAAGCTACCGACATCAGTAATAAGAAATGAACTTAGATAATAACAGTTCGTCCAAATCACATGCACGGATGCCTGCTTTAGATATGATGATTTTGTTCCTTAGCATAGTTTTTGTGGTCCTCTCGTTTTGGACTGTTGTGCTTATTTATATGATTAACTATCTGAGAGCTCATAGGTTGTTTGGCCTTAAGGATATTATTAAGAACCTTCATTCATTCATACCTTACCAAGCACTACTCTTCAAATCCCTACTAATTCCTTTGATTACTTCTAAACAAATATGGATATTTTATTGATCTCAAAATGAAATAAATGACGAAGTAAATTTGTATATTAGGTTTCATCAAAGAATTACCCCATATGCTATAATAGATTCTCCTCAAGCATATTCACTCAGTATAGCTCATGACGTGTATTTGGTTTTAGTTTTACCTTAAAACTTTTGGGAACCCTCCTTGTAGTAGTACATTGCAAATAATCAGTGAAGCTAGGTATCAACCAGTATAAATTTTGCTAGGAACAATGAATAATTACGAATGATATGGCCACCTTGGAGTTGGCCCATCCATAATAGGTAAAAGTTATTTGATACAGAATTTCCCCATGTTTAGATGAGTGGAAAATAGTGCTAGGATAGATCAAATTCACTAACTGAAAAAATGCCAAACTGGAAAGCTACACATGTTGTTCTTGATTTTGAAAATTCATGCCAAACAGATGAAAGCTGTATTTTCATTAGACTTGAAAAATATTTCACTCCCAAAATGAAAATTGAAAATTTGGAAATCTTTGCTTGATGAAGCACATTGTCAATTCCTATATGGAACTATGGTGAAAACTTGGAGGGTTTTTTCCTTCAGAGTTTCACAGTTCTAGCGGGTTCTTGTCCTTTAGAGGAGAATATATGTAGATTCATATTAAAAAAAATAGTTTCAAAAAGCATGCATAGGTTTTTCAAAAGCAGTCCTGTTTCTAACCTCGTTCTTGAGGAAATAAATTATTTTAAGGTTTTTAATTTTTATTTTCCTAAAAGTTATTAAAATATAAGTAAAATGTCTTTTTCAAACACCTTTCTTGTACCATGGGTCTAGTGACACTTTAAAATAATCACTTGAATTAATTTTTAAGAATAACTAATTAAATACAATTTCTCATTCCAGTTTTACTTTTCAACAACCTAAATTATTTGATTGATTTTCACTTTTAAATAATTAGGATAAGTTGCCTTTTAGTTTTAATATAAATATATGTTTTTGCGACAACTTAAAAATAATTTAGTTATTTCTATAATTTTGGAAAAGGCTACATGGCCTCCATCCTTCCCATAGATTGCTTGTCCTTAAGAAATGCTGATTCAGTTTATCAAGATCTCCTGACTGAACCTCTTTGCTATGCCAGGATCAGTATCAATTTTTAGGATTTACAATTCCCAGTCCTTGGTTTTGAGATGTTAGCTTTTGTTTCAGTGCTCTAGTGCTATCTCAAGTTTTAGAAATTCAAATTAGAAGATATATATGCATATACATAAAAATGTGTGTTATTTGAGAAGGGATTGAAAAAGTATTGATGTTTTCCTTGTTACACCTAACTTGATGCTTAGACAATTTTGTGTTCGCAACATTTATAATTTGTAAACGCTATTCCTAATCAAAACTTATTTGAAATCTATATTAATTTCCTGATACCTTTCTTAATTCTCTTGCTTCTGCAAGTTTGCTAGAGAATTAAGCAATTCTTTTGCCTCACGAAAGTTCCATCTGAGTCTTTTTTAGTAGAGTCCTTGATTGATTACAGATCAAAGGTTTGTTCTTCAAACTTGACCAGACATGAATTTATGTACATCTTAGCAAATCTAATGACCACATCTCTATCTTTAATTAAATATAGATATTTTGGGTTCATTGTAAAGACGAAGGTTGGCTCCAATAGAATAACCAGTGAGGGAACAAAGTTTTGATTTTATTTGAATTTCAGCAGTTATGATGAGTACAAAATATGTTTCAGTTCTAACAATTACCTTCTAACTCCACATGTCATTTTATTCAAGAAAGAAGAGACAAAATTCCATACATTATTATAATTGAATTTCCAATTTAAAACAATGGTGGAACCTGATAAAATCTGCAGACCACAACCTTGTTGCTGTTGGTTGGGAGGGAAGGCCACGCTATGTGATAAGACCAGTCCTCATGCAGAAAAACTCTGAAGAATCTGTCTGATCACCCTGCATGTCACTAGTGTGAGCATGCGGCCAGAAATTACGTCCAACAATGACATATTGCAGAGTCCACAGTACTGGCGTTGATTGCAGTCTTTTGTTATGATGTTGCGGGCCAGAATACCAGTCAATCAGTCTACCACCTTGGACGTTAACAACAATGACTCCAGTTGTCACCCTCAGCAATGTAATGGAGTCACTAAAATACTTCCAATCGATTATTAACTTGCAAACATGAAAAGTGATTTCCTTCAGAATAACAATCTCCATAGCCACAATGGATACAGTCGGAAAAACGGATAATTGTTTACCTCAGCGCAATTATCAAGAAACTCAGAATTCCTTCAAACCCTCAGGCACTCGATATGAGCAATAAAATATATTAAATCAAGATGCTTTCTCCTCCTCCAAAAAGCCATATTTATACTACATACTACAAAGCTGAGCCACTTAGCTTCAAGCTCACACTCTTCATTGAAAGGCAACTTTTATAAGATAAAGTCATAACTCTATATATTATAAAATACAATGATAATAAAGAGTATCATTAATAACTGTTAAACCACAATCTTCCGAATAAATATGACTTCCATAACAATGCATCAAGAGATCAAATAACAAACCAACGTTCACCGAGCCTGAATTGCAAACCCAAAAATTGTAACTATCCGAAAGTGACTTACTAAAAATAGTAAATCCAAAAATAGCAATATCCGGACTAAGACGTTAACGCATGAGGGTCGCGATGATGAGCTGACAAAAGCCACATTCTAGAAACCTACTAAATCGGGGACATTACAATCATCATTTCCAAAGTATTCTTTTATTGCTTGCAATTTGCTAGTGTAATTGTATGCTTAGTCCTAGCAACATTTACTTGATTTGTTTTCTAAGATTTCTTCAGAGTTAGTTCTTTAGTGTCCCTTTTTGTTATATTAAACTCAGTTAGGACTTGGGCATCTTTCTCTTTTGTTAGCAATAGGTGTATTCCATTCATGTAGCTCTTTATGCCTTTGTGCAGCATTGGCAAAATAACATTTCTTATCTTGTTTTTGGCTGCAAACTCTAGCATCTGCGCATTATGTTTTCAAGGTATTTTCATAAAGGGAAGGAAAGTTACTTGTGGATGTCACATGATCTCTGCACCATGTGAGATATTTTTCCCTTTGTGAGAATGATGTGCATACCTGAGCTAATGTGTTTCTGATGTTGTTAATTTCTCATATGCTCCACTTGAGTTAACCACCCGAGGAAGGTTTTGAGTCATCAAATTTTTAAATTTTCCTTTGGGAAATACACTATTGCTTCTGAAACATCAATGATTTGGGCATCACCCAACTTCATCCAATCATTATTGTCCACAACCTTGAGAGTTGCTGTACAAATCTGTGATGAGCCCTGCTGGCCCAAACAATTTGTGACGAAGAATTGATTTCTTTGCTTTTGATGTTTTGCAATTTTTGATACAACAATATAGCAGAAAAACAAAAGATATTGCAATAATAATTTGAACTCAAATATTTGGAAATTACATAGGGAATATACAGCTGAAAATTCCAGATTTTAGTATCAATTTAGATACTGAATATTTTCATAAAATATCAACAACCTAGTTGATAAAATATCCTCTATTATCTAAATCAACAACGCCCAAAAAAATTAGAAGCTATAGTCCATAAACTTATATGTAGACATGCCTTGAAAACCCTCTGAAATGAAGACACAACAACAAAAGAATTCTCCAACAAATAAATACAACTGCAAATATACTGCTCCCAAAGTGCATATAAAAAATAATGCCCAACAACAAATATATATGGCACTCCACCAACTCCAAATCAACCATCAAACAATTTGATATAACAATTCTAGCGAATCCCTTTACAAATTCGAGACCAACCTCTAGCAGCAAGAAAAATTAAACTTATCCTTAGCAACAGTTAATATAGTAGGAGAAATGACAAATTGTATACCTTAGCACAATTTGCTAAGAAATCTCGGAATAATTCTCAGAATTGAATCTACAATACTTCAGTTGTAGATCCCAAACCCTTATACTTCAACAAGGGCATAGAAAAATCAGAACTTCAAAAACCTCACAAAGACGACAAAGTAAAATAAGATTATCAAATAACTGGATGCTTTATTCATCAAATGAGCTCATATTTATAATCTCCAAATGGCACAAAGTTTCTCAAATTAACTTCACTTAAGAAGCTTCCCACACACAACATTAAAATACATAGTTACACTGCCTTGGGGGACGGCGGAATGGGGGGACAAGTTTTCGGGACGGGGGGACAAAGGGGCCTTAATTTGGGGATGGCGAGGGGACCGTTGGGGGACGGCGGCAGGGGACAAGAGGGGTGAATATATCTATGCATATGGTACTTAAAACTGCTAGTTATGAAAATATGTATTGTAATGTAAGATATAAAGATGTAAAAGAGTGAATACTTGAACATTGCATTGAATTGGAACATCAAACATTAAACATAAATAGTCAAATCTGCAAATAGTGAATATTAGGATGTCTGTCATCCTCGGTGGAGGTGGTGGAATCTGGTGGTGCCGCTGGGGATGGGGAGACGGAGTCCCCAAGTCTCCGATGCGTTGAAGTTTTCGAGACGTCGGGCAAAAAGGGGGGGAATGCGTCCCCGTGTTACTATGTTAAAATATAATAAAGTGTCATTATAATCTTATTTATTAATTGCTTTTGGCTCCGAAAATGACCTTTTCCACCATAACTTAATATTTTGACACACAAGGCCACTGTTTCTTGTTCCCACGATTCAAAACTTTTCGTCCCGGTTCCAACGAGCTATGATATTAAGGTGACCAACAAACAACACCAACAAAAATAGCAACCTTAGCATATTTAGATGAATAATAATAATTCACCCATCTTGCAAAAACAATTGAAGAAGCATCAGAATCGAAATCTGACAACATCAAAGTGATCCTGATGATGAAAGATTATGAATGAACTCGATGGGGTGACTTACTATAAATAGATGCTCCCTCCAAGATTCTTGGAGCTCAAACTGAAAGCTCGAAATAAAAATTGAGAGCATCACCCAACTCCTCTAACTCAATTGAGATCATCGGAACCAACAAATTGACTTACTATAAATAGTAAGTCCCTCAAACGGAGCCAAAACACACCATAGGCTGTTGGAAAACCTATAACCACACAACTGAGACCCTCAAATCCAACTATCAGCTTACGAGGGTCGCGATGGTGAACTGACCTAGCCAACTGCAGGAACCTGCTAAAAATGGGGACATTACAAAATCTCCACGAGTAGCACCTTGAATTATGAGAGAACCATGAGAATGAGGTATCAAGGAAGATCTAGATGCACACTACATCTCAAACATTAGTATTGTGCGTTTCAAAATATTACCCAGATCTCGTATTATTTTGTGTAGACAAGCTTCAATGAAGGAATTTTTGTTCACTTTTTTGGAAGGGTGAATGAATCCATTTTCTCCATACTTATTATGATGACAAAATGCTTGCAAGAATATCGGTTTCCTGCTGATGTCATAATTGTCATTCCTTGAGCAATTACTAAGGTCGTTGCCAAAATACTTATAACTAGTTGCTGGTTTAAAAATTTCACCTAGTTGATAACCATTAATCTTGATTTTTGAGGTATTCCTCTCGTGTACACCTGCCACAAGGTCATCATGGAAGTCCATCTCATAAGCTTCTTGATTTTCCAATTTGAATTCATACAGATGGCCAAAATGCATATTTATCTTCATTGAAAGCTCCGATAAATCAACTCTTTTATTCTTCTCATCATAATTTTTATGTTTGTGTTGTGAATCTCTCTTGAATTGCATAGACTCAATCGTTTGAGGATTTATAGTGTGTGGAGAACAGAAGTATTTTTTTTTCGCTTGTAGCTTAAATAAGTGAAATTTTCACTTTGATTTCTTGAATTTATACAATTTTGTTAGTTTGCACCATCAAAAGTAAGACAAATGTCTTTACCTATGTTAGATCCTACATCATCAATTTGCATGGGAGATTATTCCAAAACTTGCTTCTTTCCACAATCCTGTAACTTTGAATGTTCTTCTTCCTCATGCTCAATTTTATAATTTCTAATTCATATAGGGAATTTATTTACTCTTTACTGATAGTGGTGTCTTTTACCGAATTTCCTTTTTAAACGGGAGCTGTATCCTCATAGAAGGGATTTATGTATTCCTTATTAAAATTGACAACTTAAATTTCTTGCATTTTTCAGTGTTCTTTATCACATTGTCGTCCTCGACCTTTATATATTTTTCTCGAACCAACACTTTTTCTGTTTCTTTATACTTAGTTTGTTGTTGTTTTCTCTGCATTTGTCCAGCACTTCTCTCTATCTACTTCAGGGAGTCTAGGAATGAAAATTCTACATATTCTTGTTCTTATTATTTTGGCTTCCGTTTGTTTTAATGTTGTTTTTATTGTTCTATGTTTCGTGTTTAAGCTTTTCCTTAACTCTACTATTTTGAAAACTGAAAAATTGTGGTTGTGCAGGTGAAGTACAATGAAAAGTCAAAATCATGGTTTTCCTTGCTATCCATACATGCAAGAAATCATGACGGGCAACCTTATTGTGTGCACTATCATCCTGGGTCAAGCTTAATTGGTATATCAAGTACAAAGAATAATGCCCAGGAACTTTGGTGCAGTATTCCATTTAAGCACAGGGAAGAGGATGCTGAGGAGGAGCTTGATTTACGTGGTCATTCATATAATAAAACTCTCTATTTTGTAAACAAAAAGAGTAATGGTGGTCTTGCTTTTGTTAATGGGCTTCCAATGTTGGTCAGAAAGCCTGGAAACCCGCTTAAACTTAAGACTTTTCGGCCTGATGATTTCCAAATTGATGAAACTGAGAGGGATGGATCAATATATGGTGAACCACGATATGCATCAGTGACAAAGGCTAGTGTTTCACGGTTAGCACAGGTGAATGTTATGGTTGAAAAGTTGGATGTTGTCATACTATATGAGACATCTGGAATGAGTCATTTTCTCCCTCTTTTCCGAACATGCATGAGTAGTGCCCAGTATGTGCTACAAGTTAGCTCTTCTAAGCTCAGGATTATTAGTACGTTACAGTTCATGCTTCAAGCTTATGAAGCTCAAAGAAACATGTGGTAGGTATTTGAAATGGCAAGAGATGATGAAATAATTATTTTGAAAAATTGATTTAGTTTCAGAATCAAAAGCCAGGCTAATGGACAGTTTTGAATAATATGAATTTAACAATTCATTAATGCAAGGTTTTCTTTGGCAGGGTAGAACTGTTGCATCCAGTTGATATTGGCTTGGTCTACCGTGTTGTTGGTGCAGAGAAGATGCAGGGCAGAGTTACATCTGGAAAGATACCTATTTGTTTTTTCGCTATATTGAAAAGGGTAGAAACATTAAGCCATATAATGTACTTAAAGTTCTTAACAATATTTTTTTCCAATCCCAGCTTTCTCTGTGATTCATAAATATTGACTGTAAAGCTTATGGATAAACTCTATATATAGAACTATATTTATATTTTTCAGCACCCTTGCATCAAATGTAACGATTTTTCTGCAGGTAGATGTCTTCGTCAGTGAGCAATCATTGGACACTTGCCTCTTTCTGTTCACTGAGTTGAACCTTGCTGGTCCTTATACCATAAAGCACTCGCCAGTAAAAGCTTATGGCTGCAAGGAAAGTATTTTCTTACTTTTTTGTCATATTTTTGAAAGTATTCTTTGTTTTTATTGTGGAAGATTGTGCAAGTTCCAGGATTTCGGTATTCTAAGTTTATTGTTTGAAATTTCAGCTTTGTTCATGGTTTTCCTGCTCTCTAAACACATTGGTTCTAGTCTGAAAGATCTAAAATATGAAATTTTGAATCGGTTACAATCATTGTCATGCAAACTATGAATTCTAAATGAAACTTTATGGGGGGAAGTATGGTAGAAAAGGCTTTTCATCTGATAAGAAATTTTTTTGTTGCTTGTTTCCATAAATATTTTAAAATTCTTTCTCTATTGAAGTAAACCCCTTTTGTTTTGGTTGCTTTGAAGACCAAAACTTGAAACGTACTTATTACTGCCTTACATTCTTGACAAATTTTCCATTATAAAATATAGATTAAACTCCTTTTGTTTTGGTTGCTTTGAAGACCAAAACTTGAAACCTACTTGTTACTGCCTTACATTCTTGACAATTTTTTTATTATAAAATTTAGATTTAATTGTTGACATGCTTAACAATCCTTTTACATTGTTGCTCGAGGGATACACTTGTTTCTAAATTTGGCAACTCACTCTCCTTGAGGTTCCAATTGACATTATATGACAGAAACGCCAATAATGAACATGGTATGGCTAAGTAGTCAAAAATTATTAATGATTGCCATTCTTTTTCTGAACCTAGAAGGTAGCTATCACTTTAGAAGCCTTTCCAAGTTTGTAAAGACCTCAAGTTGACTCCAATGGAATTACCAAAACAAACAGTGAACAAGCTTCTTGATTTTAATTTATAGATCAAAGTTATGGTGAGTACAAGCAAATTTCTCATCGACTAAGCTTTTGACAACACCAGTGATTAAAGAAGATAACAAAATTATCATACCAAATTTCCAATTAAAAGTGGTGAACCTGTTTTGAAATTGCAAACCATTAATAAACTTCCGCCAGCAATAAGGAAGGAGCTACGCCAGACACCAGTGATGACCCCTCACACGATATGCCAAGGAAGTTTTCTGTTGCTGACTTTAGGGAATTATGAATATGGCTATCTTCCTGCGATATATATTGGTGGCCAAGAATAGCATCCAAGAAAGATGTCTTTACAGGTGGATTTATGGCGCCAAGCTGTGAGTAATCTCTGCTGGCCAGAACTTCCTATTATCCACCTCCCACTATGAATGAATATCATAAGTCACTCCAGGCGTAACTCCAGGAATCTCAGTCACCTTTCAGATGAGCCGCTACCCTTGATTTACTTAAAATTGATGGGCAATTGGATTGACAAATGGCAGACCCAGCACTACCGATTTCTTCAGAATTGTTTAATCTCCTAAGCCATAGTTAGTACTGTTGGAGATTTGGATAATTGTCTACCTCAGCACAATTATCAATGGAAGAAAATTTAGAACTTCATCAAACCCTTAGGCAATGGTAAGAGCAAGAAAATATGTATGATTCATGATGCTCTTCTCTCCAAATGAAATCATATTTATAAGATTTTGTGCAACCTGGCTTCACCTTGACACTTCTCACTTAAATAACTTTTTATAATATAAAGTCAATTTACTTTATAATATAAAACTCATTAAATAATCATTAACTCCTGAATTAATCGTAATAATCGTGACTTCATCCAATTAATTTGTCCAAAGCCCGAAAATAGAGTGATAAGCACTCAACAATGTCAGAATTGCCTTGACCAAAAATAGGAACTGGCCAGAAGTGACTTACTAAAAGTAGTAAGTCCAAAAATAGCAAAGCCATATCAAAGACCCCCAAAACCAAATGTCAACTCACGGGGATCACGTTGATGAGCTGACAAATCAAAAATCCAAGAACCTGCTATATTGGGGACATTACACTCCTCCCCCCCCACCCCCCGAAGATTGCTTGTCCTCAAGCAATCATAATCCTGAATACTGTAAGATATCCTTAGGTTCCCAGTGGCGTCTTCATCTGGAAGGTTCTGCCACTTAACTAGAAACTCAGGATTGGTTCTCCATCGCAACTGTGTTTCCCTGGTATCAAGTATAGCTTTCAGAATCAACTCCAATCTTCCCTCATCATCCAATGGAGGTAATACACGAGAAGGTATCACATGATGACCCAGAGCCCCTTTGAGGTGTGAAACATGAAACACATTATGAACTTTGCTATCATCAAGCAACTGCAACTCATGCTACTTCACCAATTCGCTGCACAATCGGAAAGGGTCCATAATATCGTGGCTTAAGTTTCTCTGCTCTACTCTTCTTGATTGGAGACTGCTGATACGGTTGCAACATCAAGTAGACCATATCCCCCACTTGATTAGTTCGTGCTGTTCTCTTCTGATCAACATACTGCTTTTGTTGATTTTGTGCCCTTTGTATATTATCTTTCAAGGTCCTTACTACATCTTGGCTATCCTGTAGTAGCGCCTCGACTATCACCATATGACAAATCCGCAAAACCAGGCAGGTCATAATAGTATAGAGCTCTGAAAGGCAACATCTGTATAGTCATGTGATGAGTGGAATTGTAGCAGTCTTCACATAAGTGAATCCATTTTACCTACTCCTTTTACTAAGAAGAGACATAATTCCGTAGATAACCCTCAATCCACTTGTTTACTATTTTCGTCTGGCCATCAATCTGCAGATGGTAGCTGGTGGTAGGAGTCAACTTAGTCCCACACAATCTAAAAATCTCCTACCAAAAATGGCTCATAAATTTGCTGTCATAGTCACTCACAATGGTTTTAGGTAAACCATGTAGCCTGAAGATTTCTCTGAAAAATAATTCAGCCAACTGCACAGCTGAATAGGTAGTGGTAGTAGGGAAAAAATGAGCATACTTTGTAAGTCTATCTACTACCACATAAATACAATCCTGCCCTTGGGCCTTAGGTAAGCCCACAATGAAGTCCATGGAGATCCCCTCCCAGTTCCCTTTAGGAACAGGAAGTGGCTGTAATAAACCAGTAGGATATGTATGTTCGTGTTTGTTCTACTGACAAACCGAACATTCTTGGACATAGTGATGAACACCATTCTTCAACCCCTTCCATGTAAATCTCTCTCGAACCTCTCTATACGTCTTGAAAAACCTTGGATAACCAGCCATAGGAGAATCATGGAATGCCTGCAAAATAATCTTACACACCACTAACTCTGGAATTAGATAACTCTGCCCCTTGTAGATGATCAACCCACCTGAAAGTGAATATCTATCAGCTTGAATACTACCATCTACAATACCTATCGCCCACTGATCCCTAGCGTATTCAGCTACAATTAAATGCCTCTAATCCTCTAAAATATCAGAAACTACACAAAGGTGAGGTCTCCTTGAAAGAGCATCTGCAACTACACATTTTGAGTCCCCTTGATATAGGAGATGTCAAAATCATAAGACTTTAGCTTGCTAAGCCATTTCTGCTGCCTTTTATTCAAATCTCTCCGACCCAAGAAATGTTTCAAGCTATTATGATTAGTTTTTATGCAAAACTTGCTGCCCACCAAATACCTGCCTGAATTTAGCCGAGGCGTGCATGATAGCTAACATTTCCTTATCGTAAACACTGAAGGTTCTCTTAGGACCCCACAATTTCTTGCTCTCAAAAACAATTGAATGTCGATCCTGGGATAAAACGACACCAATACCCTCTTTGGAAGCATCAGAATGCAAATCGAAAGGCTTGGAGAAATCAGGCAAAGCCAACAATGGACATGAAGTCATAATAGTCTTAAACTTCTCAAAACATTCCTGTGCCTGCGCTGACCACTGGAAAACACCCTTATGGATCAAATTGGTAAGGGGTGCAGCATGTTGTGAGAAACCGGCCACAAACCTACGATAAAAGGCACAAAGACCAATAAACCCTCTTAATTGTGTCAAGGTCTCTGGTGTAGGCCACTCCACAATAGCACGGATCTTATCCGGGTCCAGACGAACGCCATTCGAACTAATAATATGTCCCAGATAAAGTAACTTTGTCATGCCAAGAGTACACTTAGACTCTTTGGCATACAAGGAGGCTTGATCCAAAATACCCAAAACTATATCCAAATGAACCACATTTTATCCCAAGTATTACTATAAATCAGAATGTCGTCAAAGAAGACCAACACAAAGCTGCAGAGCTAACTATGGAACACCCTATTCATCGTAGACTGGAAGGTGGCAGGAGCATTTGTGAGACCAAAGGGCATGACCAAGAATTCAATGTCTTCAGAATGCTGTCTTCTCAATGTCTTGCTCTCTAACCCGGATTTGATGATAGCCAGACCTCAAATCAATCTTCGAAAAATACTTTGCCCCATGCAGTTCATCAATGAGTTCATCAATCCGCGAAATAGGATCTGGTTTTTTATGGTCTTCTTATTTAGCATTCGGTAGTCAATGCACATCCAGAGGGTACCATCCTTCTTCACCAAAACAACTGAAGAAGCGAATAGGGACTTACTTGGCCTGATATGCCCCCGATCAAGTAGCTCCTGTATGGTTTTCTCGATCTCATCTATGAGCCTCTTCGGATGGCGATACGGGGTAATCATAATAGGCTGAGTGCCCTCCTCCAACTCTATTCTGCAATCTAGTGGCCTGCCAGGGGGTATGTCATTAAACACTTTAGAGTGTTTAATCCTCAACTACTGGATATCAGGATGATATTCTACCTCCTCAATATTCTTTTGAGTTGGCATAATTCTACACTTTATTGCCCAATCAACAATATCCTCATGATGAACCAAGTGCTGCATACGCCTAAGTGAAATCCGTTTTAGCTCATCATTACGGATTTCTTTAAGAACTTGGGGCTGCCCGTCCTTAATGAACTTCATCTCCATCTTTTCAGTGCTGAAGTAGAAGTCCTTAAGTGTGTGTAACCATGCCATACCAAGGACTATATCTATCCCCCCCATGTCCACCACATAAAAATCTGCAGTGAAAGCATATGTATTAAGCTTCACAGGAAGATCTATAATCATCTTGTTACACTTCAAGGTGTAACCATCAGCTACTTGTACCCTAGGCCCTCAAAATCCTTAGTCTGCATACCCCTCCTGGTAACTAAATGAGCATCAATGAAATTATGAGTAGCTCCAGTATCAAATAAAGCAACAATACTATGTCCAGCTATGAGCCCATGCATCCGGAAAGCTCCCTCCTTCCTCATGCTAGATAAATAAGCTACCTTGAGGTTGGAGTCATCCACCTCATCCTTAACATCATCACTCCTATGTTGATCCTGATCACTAGTCCCAAACAGTTCCTGGAAATCAGTACTGTCATCATCATCATAGGACCTTTCCATCGTCCTATTTTTACCCTTAGGCTTCATGGGACAGTCATGGTTGACATCATAGGGACCGCTGCAATAGAAACACAACTTCCTCTTCCTTAAATCATTAATTGTTTCCCGGTCCAAGGGTGCTGCAGTAGGATGCTTACCCTCAGTCTTCTCCTCTCTCTGGGGAGGTGTCCTATCATAGGAGGACATAGCAAGCTTTGAGGCAAACTTGCCTCTAGGTGTAGAGGCCTCTAAATTACAAGCCTTTTTCATTGCTTCCTGTAATGATGGGGGGTCAAATGACTCAACCACCCTCTAAGTGGCTCAACAAGGCCCACAGTGAAAAGCATAACCCTCCTCCGCTCAAATATGTCATACACCATTATTGACAACCTCTGGAACTCACTGATGAATGCCTCCAAACCAACTGTCTATCGTAACTGAGCCAACTCTCTAAAATAAACCTCAGGATCCTTTTTGTCATAACGTTTTATCAATCTGTCAACAAACTCTTGATATGAAATGATCTGATCATGATGGAGAGATACTAAACCATGATACCACCAATTGTGCACAACTCCATCAATGTGTAGCACATCAAATCTAATGGCATCCTCCTCAGTCATGGGACGCAAAGCGAGGTAGGTGTCAAGCTTTTGCATCCAAGCTCTAGCAATCACTTTACTGCTCCCATCAAAATGAGTCAATGTCATCTTACCCACTGCCTACTCGAGCTTAGTATACCTAGGCCGCTGTCTGTCAATAGCAGACCTATCCCTGGAATGCTCATGACTCTGTGTCAGATATCTGTCAAAGCTCAAGTTGTCCTTTAATGCCCAAGCAAGAGCATCCCACTCATGAAAATGAGTCAACACATCATCAACAAATGGAGCAGTGTCACTAGTAGTGCTAACTGTATCTAATTCAGGTCTTAGAAAAGTAGGTCTTTGTTGCCTGTCTTGAGTGCCAATATAACCTGTCCTGTCCACCCTGTCATCCATCCTGACATGATCCTCAGTCCTGTGCTTGTCATCAGCCTTGGGCTCCACATCCACACGTGACCTGTAGGAACCAATAGAAACATCTCGGTCTCTCTCTACCCCTATCACGAGGTATAGCTAACTGTTGTAGGGTGTTAGACAACTGCTGGAGAACATGTCTTCTGCTGCTGCCCGGCTGCTATACTTCGAAATGCTTGCAAGGCATCTTTGTCAACCTGAGCATTTGTAATAGGTTGTCTGGAACCATTGGAACCACCCGGACTACCCACTGTGCCAAACTGAATCTCTGACTCTCCCCGAGGTACATTCTGATCCTGTCGGGTGTAGTTCATTCTAGGCACAAACCTTCAATCACCATCCATACTTCAGGAAACAAAATTTAAAAAAAAATGCCTTTGATAATTTCTGAGCTCAATTACTGCAGGCTGGTAGGAAATCGCTCTGATACCATTGTAAAGACCTCAAGTTGACTCCAATGGAATTACCAATACAAACAGTGAACAAGCTTCTTGATTTTTATTTATAAATCAAAGTTATGGTGAGTACAAGCAAATTTCTCATCAACTAAGCTTTTGACAACACCAATGATTAAAGAAGATAACAAAATCATGATACCAAATTTCCAATTAAAAGAAGTTGACATCTCAAACACAATTAGAGTCTTTAAGTTGACTATTGCAGGAAAATGATAGGAATTGTGGAAATATTTTCCAATTAGGTAAACTCTTTATCTATTTCGTGTAAAGGAGAATAGGTCTACAAGACCAGATATAGATTGCAAATCAATAAGAAAAGAGGATGCATGATTAGAGTAGTTGATGTCATCTTAAGTATCTATATACTATTCCATTAACTTCGCCTAAGAAAGTAAATGTAAAACTAATGCAGTGTTTAGATATGATCATGAAAGTAAATTACTGCTTAGCCAATGGGCATGATCTATTGATGGTTGAAGAGTCACAACTCTTAGTGGAAGGGCATATGGAAGGTGTATAATGTGTATCAGAATCAATGGAAGAGAGAATTGTCAAATCATTTTATTTATTTCTTATATCTAGTTTGGATCATGCTCTTGGAACAATTACCTTCTTGGCACATTTCCGTGGCATCTAATTTAAGATTGCTATCAGTAACAATACGTACATTTTACACTTATAAAGTTCAGATCAGACACAAAAATATTGTAAGTGATATTAGAGATACTGGATAGTTACATGGTACAGGACAGAATGCACAATATAACCACTGTAAATAATATTGGAAACTTATCCCTTCACCATGCATATTGGGATCTGCTCATTTGAGCAATTGCCCTCTTTTGCATAACCAGTTGCAAAGCATACAGAAAGTTCAGAAACAGCACCCAAGTTGCAAACACACAAGTATATATTAGAAACAGAAACTCAATCTCAATAAGTAATTATAAAACTATATCATAGGATTGTTAAATTAGAGAAAGCTATCAAGATCATCTTGCATATTCAATGCGGCATGTCAGATATGGCAGTAATTAGTACAATATGTGCAATTATATAAAATCAATTGATCTGGCATAGCTCTAGTTGTCAATCTGAGATAGCAGTGATATTCCTGAAACAATATTCCTATTAGTATTTAATATACATTTATATTCTTGAAATAACATTGACATTCTCTGTAACATAAGTCGTACTGATATCATACATCATGTAATGCCCCGCCAAGAGATCCAAAGAATTAACCTAAAATTTCACTAAGTTTTGTAGCATTTTTTTTCTTCTTAAAACATGAAAGTAAAACCATTCATAACATAATAGCGAAAGCAATAACAATATCCAACTGAAAGTAAACATAACATAACATAACAAGTTACATTCTTAAGGATCCCTTAACGTCGAATCACATCTAATTCATCTATTCATCTAACATCACATCCTTATGAAATAATAATGAAAAGTTTGACATTCTTAAATTACATTTTCGATTGCTCGATCATCCACTGTTCATGTCATAGAGTATGAAAGGCATAAAAGAATATACATCCATGTAAATAAACTACATCATCATACTAACTCTAATCCATGATGCAATAACATAAATGAAACCACAAACCATACATGATACATCACCATAAGAGAACCATAAATCACAACATAATTAACTAAGTACACGGTTCCTCCTAACCGTAAATAGCATCATTAGACCATCATGGATCCTAGCCATCCCTCCGTGCGTAACATTCCAAATCACCGAAGAGATCATCGGTATTAACATAGTAGGAATGTCACTCCTAAATCATGCTACATCATATGTAAAAAGTAATCTAACATGCAAAGTAAAGCATAAGATAACATCATTTAACCTATGCAAATCATCAATGTGAGGATACATGTCCACCATCATAATCCATGAAGATAGATGCCAACAAAGAATGCATCAACCACGGTGTCTCAGACGGATCTCAAATGGTAAGAGTGTAAAAGCATTACCACCCGACCGTGTGGAACCTAAATGGTCCACTCCCACCGTGCTGAGGAGATAATCTCAAGTCCAAAACAGGTTATCAAATCACACATCACAAGATAACAAATCACATAACATAAGTACTCTCTAAGTCTAGGAATCCTAAAAGTATACTAACTCAATGGTTTCAATCACAAAACCAACATCTAACTCTAGAGGCACACAATGACATGTAGGAAACCTACTCTGTAAGCGGGCAAGTGTTATCGCATATATCATGTAGAAGTTACCTTGGCAGTTAGCTTAGGACTCCATGGGTCCCTACTGATCCTTATGCAGCCACTAGTATCCTCTCATAATGACAAGGCATACTATGGAAAGCAAGGTCGCAACCAAGCGTTCTCTCTACTCCCATCCTAGTCTGTACTATCACTCTAGGCATGGGCGAGAACAAAACAATTATCTTTTTAGGTTCATTTAATCCCCATTTAGTGTAAATGTTTTCACTTATTAAAACAACTTACAATGAGTTACCCTGGCAGCCACTTAGGGCCTCGACCCCCATTGCAAGCCGCCTCCCGACACTACAATTAGATAACCTACCCTAAGCTCATGGAATCATAAATCAAAAAATCACCACAGTCCTATACAAGCGACTGGAAAAATACCAAAAGATAATCCATAAAAAGAGTATCAAATCTCCATGAGCACATGAAAAGCATCCATAGATAATCATGACCACAACAGTTCTCTATTGGCAATTGAAGGTATCACTGATAATCAAAAGTATCCATTGGTTCTCAATAACCAAAATATATCTCAAAATCATACTGATCGAAGACTCCAAAATGGTTGAGTCAAACATATCACAACATGACATCATCAAGAATAAATCAACGTTTCAGTCCCATCATGGCGACTGAAAAGTAATCCAAGGATAACTGATCGATGACTCAAAAATGGTTAAGTCAAGTGTTTCAGATACAAATAACTCAGCTTCACTCAAGAAGACTGATGAGCAATAACAATCAGTAAATACAAACATCTTATAGAGCATACCATCACATTACCATGGTTGGGTTTATAAAGATCAAATTCAAGACATCATCATGACATCACAATCATAACCCTCGAGCCTCTTGTAGACGTCCTATAACTGGTCAACACTAATCAACCCAAAAACCGAAAACAAGAAGCATATAGAAAACACAATGCAAGCACATGTTTTGGTTTGCTAAAACTACATAGTTGAATTAAGTGTGGAGGTTTCAGTTTCAGTTTGCAAGTATACTTCAAGTATATAAGATTTATCAATTGATCTACAAGTCAACCCGTTTGTTCCCTCGATAACATTATCCTTCCATTATTTAAAATTACATTCTAAGAATACTGAAGGATAAATATTTACTCAATAAATCATTTGACACTTAATAAAATCATTAGACACTTAATAAAATCATTCGCTTTATTTTGCTAAGATCAATGTTACTAATTGAATAATCCTTCCTTATCATTAATTCCACTTTTCAACATAATCAAAGGATCATTATTATAAGAAAGCTAGTTACCAGTCTTCGAATAAGAAGATTATAACTTTATTAAAATGATCATTTAAATCAATCAATTAACACAGGTACACAATCCATAACTCTATATCATTTAATAGTTCTTAATTAAAACTCAATTAAATATCACTTAAGTCTCTTGATTAAATCATCACTAACTAGTAACAACCATTAAAATATCTAGAGTCATTATTCAAGTCATTAGAATAAGAGTTATCAACTTCGATGTAGATACTTTACAACTTCGTTAAAAGAATCGATATTAGCATACCAATTAAAACTCTATTACATAACTTAATTATTAATTAAATTTAATTAACTCTAATTAATTAGTTTAATTAATTATTACATAACCATACCAACAACCCAATAAATATCAGTTGATTAATAACTAACTATAATTTGTAAGTTAAAAGTCAACTATAATCCAATTCTCTAATATTAATAGTTCAATAATGACTTGTTATTATTTAATAACAAGTCATATTGGAAATCTTATTAATAAATCTATAATGACTACATTCGTCATTCTTCAATAAATAATTTACCCCTTGAATAGAATTATCCCTTTAGTATTTTAAAACAATTTCCTAAAATAATCAAAAGATAATTATTTACTTATTTAGACCATTGAACTCATTTCCTTTGACTTTCAATAATATCACTCGCAATAGTTACAATAACTAGTGTTACTAACAAATAAATAAAACTCCGTGGATTCTAAGAACAACTTCCATAATTCAAATCGTCAAAACTTATCAATTTTTAATTAACTAATTTGCAATTTCCCTAACACTGATGTTATCGATGATCATTCAATTAAACCCATTGCTTAAATAAATTTGATAAACTATATTAACAACTCCATTAACATTTGAATAGTTCAATAATAACTTGTTAATAACTAATAACAGGTTATATTAAAAATAAATTTACAGTAACGAATTCACCATTATTTAAACAAATTTTAATCTCTCTACTCAATTTAATAATAGTTGACAGATTATTATTAAATTGATTATTCGTATTTAGCATTGTTAATAAAACAAATATGATACATTAATATTAATAACATATCATAAAATAACAAACATTATTGTTAATTCATGGTTATATATATTTTAAATAATATTTATCATCATATATTATTATTAACAAATATATATATATATTATAACATTTATAATGTTAAATCTTTATAATTTTAAAAACCAAACTATAACAATTAATAAAAAAATTTAACATAACAAATATTAACATTGATTAATGAATATATATATATATCATATTAATAACATATATAATATTATAATATAATATATAATATTTTATATCATACATAATATTAACTTTATACATTCCTTTAAAACCAAAGGCAGGGTATATTGATAACCGCCGGCCACAATGCGTGCGGCCTGCGGATCGCAGGTACACTGCGATCACGCAGGTACCCTGCGATCTCGCAGGCCTGCAGTACGTCGGTGCAGGGGTGGGGGTGTGGATTCATCCGCCCCTGATAATATGTATATCATTTTTTATATATAAATTGTTTTTGAAAAACGCTTACCAAAGCGATTCAGTTTTAATAAATGTGTTTTTCCTCCACTGCAAATTGGTTATGAGCAGCATTTTTTTAATTAAACATATATATATATATGTGTGTGTGTGTGTATGCATATATGTATATATATATATATATGTATATATGTATATATATAGATATATACACACTCAGAATATTATTAAGCACTACAGTATTTCAATGTTTAACATATATATATATATATATATATATATATACGCAGATTTGTAACACATGTATAAAAATAAAACATATACATAATTTGTAAACAAGAAAGGGCTTTCCAATTTTATAAATTAGGAATTCTCCTCATAATGATCGTTCCCTAATAATTCTTTTAATAGGTTTGATTATAAATTTTAGCTTAGAATTCTCCATTAAAATACAAACCCTTGTCTAATCAAATCCTCGATTCTATTACAATTCGAACCCAAACCCGATTTAAAACTAATTTCTTTTCATGAATGGAAGCTAGGGTTTTCTAATTGATTTCTCTATTGATTTCTTCACATAAGGAGAGAATCAACATGCAAATCTGAATTAAACATTCATCACAAGAATTATCCAAGCAGTCATCTAGCAGACACGATGAAGACAGGAAGAGAAAGCGTGCAAAAAGTGAATATGTGAAAATCACGAGTGCACCTGGATACTGATGCTAATTCCTTTCTCCTCAGAATCTGCAAAGCAAGCTCTTTCTTTCTCCCACCTTCCCGGTCCTCCAACCATGCTCCAAAATGCTCTCCCCTAAGCTTCTAAGAGTGCCTCATTATAAAGAACTCTCAAGAAGCACCTAAAATGTCTCTAGAAGCAACCAGAAGGTGTTGACAACTAAGCACGAGCTTTTTCCAACCTTCTAGATGAGTCATAAGGTTGTAGACACCATGTGCTTAATTTGTGCGCTAACTCCTGTGTTGTTGACAACACGTGCATACTTAGAGTGCAAACTTCTGTGTTGTCTACATGACAACTCCCGAGAATTTGCAAACTCCTAAATATTAAAATAATGCACATTAATTTATTTAATATTCACTTTACTCTTTCCAATTTAATTTATTAATTTTTTAAATCTCATGCACTCATTTTAATAACTCCACTTGTTTTATCTTAATATATTTATATTTTAATCACATGCACACATCATGCAATTTAGAATCTTTTAATAATTTTAATATCTTTTCCACTTTTAAATTTATTTTCGAAACTTAATTGCTAAAATATTTATTAACTTAAATAAATATTATCACATTCCAACTTTAAAATTATAACTTTTATCTTCAAATTTAATTATTTAATTTAATTAATTTCCTAATTAATTAAATAAAATAAATATTAAAATACCATATTAATTTTTCATTAAATTAAACCATTAATTAAATCTTTTAATTAGGCTTAATTAATGAAAAATACACCAAAGAATCATAAAATAAAATATGAAAAACCCACTATAGCAAATCACATACAAAATCAAACCAAAAGGGTTAATATCACGAATTACGTCATCTGACGCATTCAGAGGGTACTCAACTTAGATACTTGTCCTAATTTCCAATTAGGACAAATGGCTTAAAGGGTTGAGATTTGGACTTGAGAATTTATCTCCCCTCTCTTACCATTGAGATAATGCGATAGGGTACGCTCATCCTAGCAATTCAGGGAAGTCGATACCCGGTATCTGCAACCTGCATAAAATCCACGCATGTACAAACACAATATATACTAAGCTAAATAGGCAATGGCAAAAAGTGGTGCATCGTGTAGATCCCGACTAGTAGGTGACTACGACTCCCTTCCTTAACCACATCAGAAACGCCATCTAGAACAAACACACACGCCATACACATGCAAGAATGAGGTAAGTATCCATAAGAAAACACACAGAATAAACCATCTATTTAATCATCGTCAATAACTGAAAATAATGTAATGCATACATGAAATGTAGAGTCTAAGTAATCTCATCACATATCAACTGAATCCATAGCACAATATCTGATAGTCTCAAAACAATGCTGCTGTTAGAAGTTGTAATCTTTCCTTGGTGTATTTATAAACCAAGGTTAGATATCCTTTCTTTATTGTTATAATATATTAGGATATAAGCCAAGGTATCCTAATATATTTCTTTTTTGTTCTTTTTCCACTACATCCTATTTTGTCATCTAGTGGATTATGTGGGGACAAATATATATTGTAATTTCTAATTTTAGATTATTCCTCCTTAAGAGGAATCTCACACTTGGCATCACACACTTATGAATGGTGGCATTCATAGACATGGGAGTTACATTCCAACTCCTCTCTCTCATCTCTATTTAAGAGATGACCCTCCTCTCTCATTCAACAACAATGAGGTTTCTTCCTCTTCTCAATTATTGTATGAGCATTGCTCTCTCTCTCTCTCTCTCTCCTCCTTCTTAGGCTTTTGATGCCTCATTCATAATATCACAAGGGGTTTTCTTTGCTTTCCCCTTTCCAAATATCTTGTCTCATGGTGTTGGAGCTTGAAGCTTTCTCTCTCCTATTTTATGGTAATATCTTTTCATGCATTTACTCACTTGGATTCTTTCCTGGTATTGCTTATTTACAAATTTCTTTTTCCATTTCTAACAGCTGCTAACCATCAACATAAAACTAGCCCTAAAAGAGTTCGACAATGATAACAAAAATTTGACTTAGGGGTAGGCACTACACATCATAAATCATGGGAAAAATTGAGAATTCAAGGTAATAGTCCTAGCTTCCCAACCAATCCTAAAGGGGGACATTACATAGCGCCGGGTTATTTTTCATTATTCCAATATTTCCTTTGTCCATGCTGTATATTCCCATATATCATCTTTAGTATGTGCATTCTGATAGCCATCTATTGGGAAATTCTTTGAATCTTTCATGTTTTATTCTGATCTATTTTATCAGAAGAGTGATGGATGTTTAATATCTTCATTTTTTTTTTCCACACTTCTCAACAAACTTTGTTGGGATTGGAAAGACATTTAAGAAGAGAAGTATCAAGAAATTCACTTCCAAAAACATATTATAATTGCTTGCAGACCAGAGCATAGGATCATTTGTCCTAGATGATTGTCAAAGTATAACTTCAAGTCAGTAACCACTGAGAACATTTCCAAGGGCAGATGTGGCATAAATGGAATTCTAAGAAAAATTCTTAATATAGTTCATTTGGCAAGGCATATCTGACTTTAAGTGATTCTTAATCTAGGAGGCCTAGTAGAATGTAGCAGATAACCTAATGTCTTTTAGGTTGCTTATTATGTGAGT
This sequence comes from Cupressus sempervirens, assembly GCA_028749045.1. Classification (NCBI taxonomy): domain Eukaryota; kingdom Viridiplantae; phylum Streptophyta; class Pinopsida; order Cupressales; family Cupressaceae; genus Cupressus; species Cupressus sempervirens. The sequence goes on along the minus strand of CM053788.1, from coordinate 240,280,335 downwards.
GATTCAATTCGAATCCAGTTGTTTAAGGACTCAACTGATCTTATTAATGTTTATTTTGATTCCTTTAATTGTGTCTGTGTGGAACTATAAATCTGAATGCTAATTTGTGCTTCTTACTACTATGGCATTATTTTCACTCACTCAGTTTGCATGTGGTGAAATAAGTGTGAACCTACCTTTTCTACGAGATGTTGGTGGAGATAACTTGGACATTAAAGTGTAAGTTTATATATGATAATTACAAAAGTAGGATCACCAAACAATGTCCGAGAAAAAGCGAGAAGCAAGATAAGATAAGATAATATTATTAATGTCCAACAAAAAAACCACAAAGGGTCTATGGGATTGAGAGCATACAAACAACAGAGCTGATAAAAGCAAGAACACCAAATGGTGTCCAAGAAAAAGTGAGAAGCAAGAGCAAAAAAGCCAAGGTAAGAGCTAGGGGTCCTTCCTTGGCAAAAAGAAATCGATCACTGAAGGGTATAACTGCGAGTGATCAAGAGCCCTGGGTCATCTCTCAGAACCATTAGATGAGTGTCGCTGCCTGGAAAGACTTGTTGTAGGTAAAGTTATAAAATAGCCCACGGGTAGATTAGCATGTTGTCGGTAATTATTATGTAGCCGACGAGTAGAATTAATTATTTCCAAATGGGCGCGACAGTTGACCTTCAAAATGGTATATGTACACCGTTCGGAATGGACTTTGGATCAGGGTTGTAATCATCATTGGAAGTACTATGTAATCTCTTCGGCATATAAGCGAATAAAAAAAAGTACTGCTGTGGTACATGTTCTTGTTTATTGTTTGTATACATTAAACAATTTACCCCATATGGTAAACATTTGGCGCTGTTGCCCAGTGGACTTGGAATGAAGGCAAAGGAATGAAGACTAATGCCGAATTAGCTTAACAAGGATAGAAATAAGATAAAGGGAAAAGATGGAATATGCACCGCACAAGAAATTTTAATTTTGACATAACATGCCGAGCGCAGACGGAGGTTTTAGCAGATTGTTGACAGACACCGAAGAACCGAGGAATTGTTGGAAGAGACTCGATAGTGGTTGAATTTGGTGGAAGAAACAAGAGAGAAATTTCTTAACTTGTATATGATGAGGGAAGAGAATCCAGATGGAAGGAAATTAACTTGCACGGCTCGGAGTGCCAAGGGAGCACGAGTGTGGAGTGAACTCTTTGTCTTCGATACACTTTTGGAACAGACAACTTTGCTTGAGGAAAACCCTTTTCCACCAAGTAATGTAGTTGTTGAAAATAAGATGATTGTTTGAAACAGCGCAGGTGTGCAGAACAATGCGGGTACACAAGTACCTTCAACTCAAATAGTAATGGCTGGACCAAAGGAAAAATTGCCAAAGTTTGATGGTGATGGAATGGCCGATCCAATTAGACACTGTAAGACATGTGAAACAATTCGGACGGCGAATGGCATAACCGACATAGATGAATGGGTTTGACAATTTCCAGCAACCCTAAGGGGTGTAGCAGTTGATTGGTTTGCTGACGCCAATCCCCAAAAATTAACTACATGGGCGGGAGTTAAAAAGGAGTTTATCACTAAATTTCAATTGTTGCGAGACGACAATGAGATCGTAGTAGAAATCTACACCACAAAGCAAAGGAAAAATGAAATAGTCCGTGTATATGCCAGAAAACTAAAAGAATTAATAAATAAAATGGAAAGTAAGCCAATAGATGAGCTGAAAAAGCGATGGTTCATTGAAGGACTACGCTCGGAGTTAAGGAAGAAAATGAAGATTGTGCCGCTATCATCATACATCGAAGCATACAATCGGGCGATGGACTTAGAAAGTGAACACAAAATGAAAAAGAAGAAGAAAAGTAGCTCATCCGACTTAGATGATGCGTCTTCGAAAGATAGCTGTAGTGACAAAAAGGGCGGCAAGAAAGTCCGAGCTCTCCAGAAGGACATGATCAGAATGATGAAGGAATTTAAGAATGTGTAGAAAGAAATGAAGGGAAACGAGCTATGGTGCACAGAATGCGAGACAAAAGGTCACACGAAGGTCCGAAGAACCAGTCTTGTGAGATCTGCTAAATTATGGGACATTTCACAAAAGAATGCCCCTTCAATATGAAAACAAGAGGACATCAACAAGTGCTCCTGACACAGGAGGCTTTCGCGTCAGGAGGGAGCGGAAACACCAGCAATGATGGTGCCACTTTGGGTGAGTATAGAAATAATAGAAGAGGGCAAAACAACAATACTAGCAACAATACCAACAATAATAATGGGGGCCGCAGCCGAATTCAGTACGATGCGAACGACTGCCTGATGGTTCAATGCCAAGCATGCAATTTGTGGGGCCACTTTGAACGGAACTGTACATCAGCGAATACACCAAAGTTGTTATGCCGATGGTGTGGTCTTGGAGATCATGAAGATGTCAAGTGCCCGAAATCAGGAGTGAATTTGTTCAACATTGGTGCGGACGAAGAAGAAATCTTTGCAATCACACGGAAACAAACAAAACTATACCCCCACCTGATGGAAGAAAAGAAGAGATTGGAAGAAGTGTGGGCGGAAATTGAGAAAGCAATGTAGGCAGAGAAATCACAATTGAAGGACACTACCGGTACCTCAACAAGGAACTGCGCAGAACAGAACATCGTACGACAGATATTACAAACTAAAGTACTAGTCAAAAACGATTTGCTGCTCACAATGCCTCAACTTTGATCGGCACTCACAAACATCGCTCCAACTGCCAAACCACCGGGAGAACATAGAAGGGAAAAAGAAAGTGGAGCAAGTACAGTAGACGCAATGCTGCTAGCCCTCACATCCGGATGACATTCGGCAATTGTAGAGATGGGCATATTAGGAACAGTTTTTTCAGACACAATTATGGAAAGAGGATCAGGGGTAAACGTCCTACCAGAAGATAATTGAAAGAAGTTGCGATAGCTGACGTTGTGGCCACCAACTTTCCAATTACTAATGGCGGACCAACACGGCATTAAACCTCTCGGGGTCCTGATGGCACAACCAACGACTATTGGAACACAACCATTCCTACTTGACTTTGTCGTCGTCCCGCTGAAGAGAGGATATGATGCCATTCTGGGCCAAGGATGGCTCGTACAAGCCAAGGTTAAGAATGATTGGAAGAAGAAAACACTATCACCGGAAAGCAAAGGACGAAAATTCATTATTGATTTACACATGCAAATGGTGGGCAAAGATGCCCTATCATTTGATTCCGAAGAAGAGGATGAAGGAAAACAACAAATGGAACCAGATCAGGAGGGAGTCCTACGATTGGAAGGTGGATCGACAAACGATGATTTGGATTCGGTGAACGAATTGTTTCACTTGCAGATGGAGGATTATGAGCTATTCTAGAGCTGCAACATACTAATGATAGAGGAAGGGCACAACAAAGACGGATTTCCAAAATAATTCAGCGAAATAAAAGAAGCGGAGGCACTGCTAGATGAAACACCTGCACATATATTTGATGAGGGAAAGCCAATAAAATATGACGAACCTATAGTACAGACCATGAATTTGGGAGACGAGGCCGAATCAAAAAACATACTAGTGGGGGATAACTGAAATCCAGTACTAAAAGCAGCGGCATTCAAAATATTTTTGGAATACAAAGATGTATTCGCTTGGACATATAAGGATTTGAAAGGAGTTCTGCCAGAGCTGTGTGTTCACCGCATTTTGCTGGTCGAAGGTGTAGTGCTTGTACAGAAATGACCTTATAGGATGAATAGAAATTACGCGGCACGGGTTACAGAAGAAATTAACCGAATGCTGGAGGTCGGTATTATTTTTAAGGTTCAAACAAGTGAACGGGTGTCCCCCATCCTCATATCCCTGACGAAGGATACCACTCAAATCAGGATATGTGTCGACTTCAGATGTTTCAGTGCAGTAACAATCAAGGACCCCTTTCCAATACCATTCACAGACAGTATATTGGAGGAAGTATTTGGACATGAGATTTATTCATTTATGGATGGGTTCTCGAGATATAATCAAATTTGCATAACATAAGAGGAAAAACTTAAAATGACATTTGTGGTAGAAGGCGGGGTGTATGCATACAACCAAATGGCATTTGGCCTGTGCAATGCGCTGGCTATATTCCAAAGAATCATCTTGCACATGTTCGACAAAATGTTTGTCAAAAATTTCAAAGCATTTTTGGATGACTGGTCTGTATTTAGCATCGAAGACAAACATTTGGCAGCGTTGGGCGAATGCATGGAAAGATGTCGAAGGGCACGATTAGCCTTAAATCCAAAGAAGTGCATTTTCATGGTTCCGCAGGGAAAATTATTGGGACATATAGTCTGTAAGGAGGGATTGAAAATAGATCCAGATAAAGTTAGAGTGATAATGAAAATGTAGCCATCTACAAATGTAAAGGAGGTAAAGTCATTTTTGGGACACAGGATATTATAGAAGATTCATCAAAAACTTCGCCAAAGTATCATACCCGTTGGACAAATTAACATGCAAAGGGGAACCATTCAAATGGGACAAAGAACAGTATGAGTCATTTGAAGGGTTGAAGGTACGATTGGCCACAACACCTATATTGGCGTACCCAGATTGGAACAAGGAATTTCATGTTCATGTCGATGCATCCAATTATGGAATAGGAACAATCTTGGCGTAGATAGGCAACCACAGGTTAGATCACCCGATATATTTTGCCCGTCGACTACTGTCAAAAGTAGAACAGAACTACAATACAACAGAATGGGAAGCTTTAGGAATGGTTTACGCGATGTAGAAGTTCCGACTACTTGCTGCGACACCGTTCGTGTTTAATGTAGACCATCATGCTCTATTGTACCTGGTGAATAAACTTGTCATCCAAGGCAGAATCAGCTAGTGGCTACTTTTGTTGCAGGAATTCACCTTCAAGATCATTCTACGGCTCGGGAAGAATCATGTTAGTGTAGATCATCTGTCACGAATTAAAACAGGTGAACCGGCGGATGGAGTGAATGATGATTTCTCTGATGCACAGTTATTTCAAATTGCATTACTACTAAAATGGTACACGAGTATTGGGGAGTACCTTTCCACGGGACAGCCACCAAAGGAGATGTGACAAAATGAAAGGCGAAAATTAACACTAAGGAGCCGTACATTTCAATTGATTAATGAATTACTATACAAAATGGGGCTTGATCACATCCTGTGACAATGTGTGTTAGAGGAGGAAATACCAAGTGTTGAAAGAAGCACACGAGGGTCCAACAGGAGGACATATGGGACTTGATACCACAGTGCGGAAAATATTGCTGGTAGGACTATGGTGGCCAACTATGTACAATGATGCACACGAATGGGTCGTTGGGTGTGACACTTGCCAAAGGGTTGGAAAGCTACTAAAGAGAGACTTTATGCCACTTAACCCCTCACATGCACAAGAATTATTCGAACAATAGGAATTGGATTTCGTGGGACCCTTGAGAATAAGCCAAAGGCATTGATGCCGATATATAGTTGTAGCTACAGAATACTTAACGAAGTGGGTGGAAGCACGGGCTCTACCGGATAACTCAGCGGTTAGTACAACGAAATTCTTATATGAACAAATAATCACTCGGTATGGGCTTGCACTTCAGATAATGAGTGATCATGGAGGACATTTTGTCAATCACTTCATTACACTGTTAACGACAGAATTCAAGATATATCATTCCTTTTCAAGCTCGTACTACCCATGAGCAAACGAACAGGTCGAGGCTACGAACAAGATCCTGGTAGCAATCATCTACAAGTCATGTGTGGTCGAAGGTGAAAACTGGGAGGAAAAACTGCCCTCTGCCCTTTGGGCATACCGCACGGCATACAAGGTGACAACGGGACACACACCGTTCCAGTTGATGTTTGGACAGGAGGCAGTGCTACCAACATAATTTATGATATTGAGTCTGAGGATCACGCTAGAGAATAAGTTGGGCGATATGGAAAGCCTAAGGGAAAGGTTGCATAATCTGAACAAACTTGAGAAGCGGCTATTGGCACAATGGGCCATGGAGGTGATGCAGAAGAGGCGCAAAGCGTGGCATGATAAGCACCTGAAATTGAACAAGTTCCAACTAGGACAGTTGGTGTTGAAATATGACGGACGAAATGAAATCAAATTGGGCAAGTTAAAGTCAAATAGGTCGGGCCATACCAAATCCTGGAAGTGGGCGATAACGGAGCAATAAAGCTATGGACATTGGACGGGCAGGGAATTTCGGAAATGGTGAACAGTTCCAAGTTAAAAATATATCATGCGCGAACTATTCCGTCATCGACGACTATCAAGGAGCAATAAAATTCAGCAATAGGAAAAAAGAAAAAAGAAAAAAAAATTGAAAGAAAAAAAAAAGAAAACAAAAAAAAGAGAGAAGTGAAGTTATAATCACCATACGACTTCTCTCAGGAAGATGAAAGTCACTGTACGGTACTTGGACTACCATTACCGTACGGCGCAGTTGCTAGCACCGTACATCGTCAAGCTGAAGGCTACTGTACGGTGAGGAAGAGCATATGTGAAACCCGTACATCATATAAAGCTGGAAGGAACCTAGATAAACACCGTATGGTATACAACGAAAAGGAGCGCAAAGGCTAGAGACCATATGGCAATTTAATATCACATGATGGACACCATAGGATAAAGAGAAGCAGAGGATGTATCCCTAAAAGCCATCGTACGGCTATAAAAAAGAAACAATACTGAAGCTTGTCGATCGTACGACATTTGCAGAGGACCCTACGGCCAGAATGTGTGGAGAAACCTGTACGGCTAGAAGAAAGGTGGAAACGGAGTCCATACAGCTGGAAGGAAGGCAAACAACATATTCTGTATGATGCATTCTTGGCACCCCATCACCGTTTGACAAACATAAAGCATTTGAAGGCGCTATACTGCCACCGTAATACATTGGGAAGGCATTAGAAAACATGGTACGGTCACGAGTAGAGAGGATCTATGCAAATTTTTATTGTTTCAAACATCGTACGGTATAAGAGAAAGGGGAAGTTCATAATTTATTTTGCCAAACCACAACTACAGTACCACCGTACGGGCATGCATAGGCAGAGGTTGACTTTGGGTTGGGTTTTGCAGACATTTTGTGAGTGATCAAACAAAAAAAGAAGATGTAGCCGTACAACAGAAATAAATAGAGGAAGAAGCAAAAAAAAGAAAAAAGAAAAAAGAAAAATACGAGAAATGAAAAATGTTCAGAATGAATAACGCATGATGCCCAAGGGAAGGGAAAGACATAAACAGGTAGTAAAACATAAGCAGTTGCAAGAAAGAGTGTGGGATTGGAAGAAAATCACAAAAATGGTGTGTTACATGGATTTTTGTGTGGGTTTGAGAGTGCTAATTTGGTCTTAGCAGTGGGGGTGCTGCCCCTGGACCTTGCCCTATATTGCGACAGGGAGCGCGCTTGGGGTGCTGCCCCAGGACCCCGTGGGGGCGTTGCCTCTTGACCCCACTGGGGGCGATGCCTCCTAGACCCCCAGTCAGTGCAGTTATCAGTCGTGGGAAGTGTGACCAGTTGATGAGACTTGGAGTTGCTGTGTACCAGAGGTAAAGAGAACACTAGAGAAAGCCTTTGAAGAGGGGTGATACACTTTGAGGCACTTGGAGTAGGTGTTGGACGTGAAGCTATCTTGGTGGATGCATAGAGAGCTCGAGAGGAGCTGATCATCCAGTTGAAGGCAGTTCAGTAACACTTGGCTCAGTGTACCCAGGAGTTGGAAGTAGAGAAAGTGGCATGGGTGGATATTTTATAATTGTCGTCCAGAGACGACTTTTCTTTTTGGGGGGATGATGTTGTACGTAAAGTTATAAAATAGTCAACGGGTAGATTAGCATGTTGTCGGTAATTATTATGTAGTCGACGAGTAGAATTAATTATTTCTGAATGGGCGCTATGGTTGAGTCAACCCTTTGGAATGGTATATGTACATCGTTCGTAATGGACTTTGGATTAGGGTTGTAATCATCATTGGAAGCACTATGTAATCTCTTCGGCATATATGCGAATAAAAAAAAAAGGAGTACTGCTGTGTTACATGTTCTTGTCTATTGTCTGTATGCATTAAACCATATACCCCATAGGGTAAACAAGACTGGTGCAATGTCTCATAGATCTGGAGTGAGTGATACTGGACGACCTTTTCACACCCCATGGTGGAGACAAGGAGGAGAAAAAGGTAGTGATGAGCTGATCAAAGATATGACATTGAGGTAGCAATGATTGCAGGGTATGATCGTGGAGTTGGGTGGCCTATTGGAGGTAAAGTTCAAGGCATTGCTGGTCAATGTAGTTGAAGAATGCTGAAAGAGAAATAGTTTCTGAATAGGCAGTAAAGTCACCCTCTGATCTCATAGTAGATAGGGCAACGAAAAATAAAGTGAGTCTTAGTTTCAACCTCCGCCAATGTACATAGCCGATAGATCTGATCATCTCTATCCATATGGTCGTCAGTTTGGGCTCGAAAACAATGGGAACCAACTTTAAAGGAGCCTAGAGAGATACGTAGGGCACACCACCAATGTCGAGATAAGTAGATAGGGCAAACAATAACCCCATCACGGATCTCTAGAAAATGCTCAGCATAGAAGGCCATCCTTGGACGTAACCCTCTTGGAGGGTCACTTGAGGTAGTGGTAATGTACTCTTTGTAGATATCCAGTTTGACATGCTCATTCAACTCTTGACATGAGGGGAGGAGGTGAGCAGGGACATCTAGCGAGAACTGATATGGAGGAAGGCAATCAATATCAATCCCAATCGATCTCAATAGAGAGGTGGCGTGAGCATACAAACAACGAGCTCTAGTGCTAGTATCGAAGCTCATAACAGTAATAGAGGAGCAACAGGCCAGGTAAGAATATTTGTGTCGATTAGCAGTCGAATCTGCAAAACCACGAAGGCGATGGAGAAACCAAATCAAATCAAATATGGCCACAAGTCTGAAGGGATGAGCATTGAACTCGGCTAAGATAAAATCAAGAGGGGTGAGTTTGTGACATTTGATGATACGCCGTAGAAGCAAAGTCAGAAAGTGCTCGATTGAGGCCCAATCTAAGGCAAGAAGAGAGGGCCCCCAAACCACGGAGCCATATAGAATGGTTGGCCGTACCAAGGATTCTAGGAGGGAAAGCTTGGACGAAATGTTTTGGAAGTGATGTTTGAAGCACTATCTGTCAAGCATGGCAAGGGAGCCTATGCCCTTACTGATGTTGGATTGGATAGCCGGTCTGATATTGAAGCAGGGTCCAAAGAACTTCACCTCGAGGTACATGTAAGAAGTAGTCTCAATCTCTTGTCCTTGAAAAAAGAAGTGAAGATGAGAGATCTTCAAGTAGTTGAAGATCATAACCCGAGTCTTACCCAGATTGACCGTGAACTGACGTTGATCACAAAAAGAAGCCAAACCATCTAGGAGCCTTTGTAAACTGTCAGGGGAAGAAGCTAGAAGAACCACATCATTTGCAAAAAGGAGAATGGAGATCGATACCTGATGCAATTAACACCTGTCACTGGGGAGCGAGGAGTTCATGAGGAAGTCCTCAAGCTCATCAATATACAAACCAAACAGAGTGGGGGAGAGAGGGCAGCCTTGCTTCACCCCAATGGTGCTCTGTATCGGAACAGAAAAGCCCCTAGGGGTCCTGACTCTACCAACCACAGTCTCATACAGCCTCATAATAACAGTCAATAGCATATTAGAAATCCCAATCTCACTAAGCCTCAAGAATAGGGCCACCCTAGGAACGGAATCAAAAGCTTTGCGAAAGTCTACAAAACACCAGTAGACTTTTGCCAAGTGGTGCCTAGCCTCTTCAATAATAGCCCACAGCGTCAAGATGTGATCCATGGTCTGGTAGTCTACATGAAAAGCACCCTGGCCTCTAGCTCTACAACCTCTCCTGTTAAGCTCACTGGATAGCATGGTGTTCAGAGATGTGGCATAAAGTTTGGCAAAAGAATTAGAAGATAAATATAAAAAATAGTTTCTTTCTTGAAGAAAACTTTTGGAACTTGAGAGAGACAAGGCATTGTTGAAGAAGCTGTTCAACCTATCAGTGTAGAGAAAAATTGTTCAACTTTGAAGTATGCAGCAAGTTTTGCTTTTGCCTGTTGTGCTTATTCACGTGCAGATTCAATGTTTGATATTTCAAGTCAAGCTCGGGGTTCCTGTAAGCAATGATATTTGTTTTAGATATAATATAATAGTAGACAACACTTTATATGCATGTATTTATTGCTCATTTAAATGATTCCTTTTCTGGTTGTACTAATGATAAACTAAAAATGTTTCTCACTAATTTAGAGGCCTACCCTATTCAGCACATCTTAACTTTGTTGTTCATATGCTTAACCCATGTCCTACTAATTAATTTACTTTCTACACCATTTTATGTGTTCCTCTCTGAATGTTTTTATACTGAGTGCTGTGAAGCACAGCGTAACAACTTTTTTCCCTAATTCTATTTGACCTATCAAGGAACTGGGGATTGATTAACACTCAACGGGTATCTGCTGAATACGAAGATAATTATTTTTAGATTTGATCCAAAGTATTCTATACTCCTTACATATGATGAGGAAATTCATAGTTCCCATACTCGGAGTTTGATAGTACTTGGCAAGCCCAAAACTTTCAACTTCGGAAAAACTGGGCAAATCTCAACAAAAACATGAAAACTTAGCAAGTGCTTAAAATCATAATCTCTTTATAAAACATGCATCTTTTTTAATAAAAGTCAATTACAAAATGTATTAAACTAAATTTGATACCTCAAAAGAGAAGATGCATGGAGTTATAGCAAAGCATGTGAGAAATGCATTTTAACCAAAGTTTTACCTGCATCAACATTTTTACCCATGTTTTCTTGTGCCTATAAAAACACAAGAGTAGAGCTTATGAAAACTTGTCCAGTGAAAAAACTAGAGTACTTGACAACTGGGAGAGTACTCCCAGAGTTTGCAAACTATGAGGAAATTGATGGAAACATTATTTGATGTACGCAGATTGAAAACTGCACAGGTCTGGATTTACTTTGCAGCTTTGATGGTATTGCAGATGTAAATGTTGCAGCAGGGCATGCAGAGTCATTTCTTTTGAGGTAGATAATATAACATAGAGCCCTGATATTTGTATTTCAATTTTGTAGAGAAGCAGGATATCATAATTGGTGTCTTTATCCCTGTGTTTTGTAAGAAAGAGTCTGCTGATTATTCTTTTCTCAGCAACATATCTAGCATTGGCCCTTGCATGCCACTTGAAAAGTTCTAATTTGTAGCTACAAAGTAATGAGAAAAATGGAAGGAAAAGTAAAGAGAGTAAAGGATATAGAGTTGAAGAACCTTACTACAAAACTTGTATCTTTTCAATAATCTGTATATATTGTGTTACTTGGATTTAAGGGTGTGGGCATATTGATCATAATACAATAATTGTGCCCATTTTTAGATATTTACTGGTTAAAACTTAAAACTCTTTCCAGAAAAGAGTTCTCATTATTTGTTTGTGACTTGTCTGAAAGGCGAATGATTTCAAGAAGAGGCTTGCATTTGGAAAGTCTTAAAGAGATGACATTCAAACTTGTTAAGTCTGGCATGGCTTCATCAGCTCCAGTTCAAGTATCATTGGAAGATCATGGAGTCGCTACAAAAATGACAAACATAATATCTCACATAAGTATATTTGAAATACAGTAGAAATAGAGTCATTATTGTTTGTTTTAAATACATCTATACCATAGTTTTCCTGTGGCTGGCTTCTGATAAAACAAATAAATATCTAACTGTAATTGCTATCCGTTATTATTTTGTTGTATGCTTGAACTGTGTTTGACAAATGAATGGATTTCAAGCAGGTCAAAAGAGAGCTTCAGGATCATTAGTTGTCATTGATGTTTCCAAACAGAGTGAGGTTAGATTCAGTGGGAGTTTATTTGTTATTTTTCTGTGAACAGTTTCTTGAATTAGTGATTACTAGTTGGCATAATCAAAGAAAATATCAAAATCCTAGATATGACATCTTTCATGGAATTGAAATTTGAAATCTTAGTTGGCTGTGTGATGAGAGTATTATATGGTGTTGGCGTAGCAACTTATTTTAATAAGGATATTTCCTTGTGGAAAGGAAAGGATTTGCAGGGCTGATTCTTTCCTCATATTTTAGTTACAAGAATCTATATTCTAACTGAAGCCCTGCTATATAGGATGGCTTCTCAGTCATGGTATCCCCCATGGTTCACATAAAGAATGCAAGTGGTCTTTCACTAGAGCTGCATTGCCGGCGGCCACAGCAAAGAGAGGATGAAGGTGTTGTGGTTCTTCTCAAACATGGAGAGAGTATTGATGATTCAATGGGATCATTTGATGCTATAAAATTCACTGGTGAAATGAGGAAGGCATTGTCATCATTCAGTCATGGTAAGCTTGGCATTATTGGTAGCATCCTTTCTTTGGAACACATTCAATTGCTTGAGCACAAAAAAAAAAAAAAACTCTTATATAAGATTTTAATGTTTGTGAAAGGTGATTTCTCTTGCAAAACTATTTTGTTTGTTTTTATGGTATAGAGTGCACATTGGCAGAAAGGGTTCTCAATTTTTATCAACTAACTAGATCTGGAAATTTCTTTGAAATTTGGATTTATATATATTTTAGAAATAATCACAATACATCAAACTGTTAGGGCCACTGATCTGATCAGTTTATCTGCCTCTCAACAATCAAAACTATACATTCAGCTGAGACTTACAGGCCACATCACAAAATGTTATATTTCTAAGCCATAAAGTTACTGAACAGCCAAACAGTAATGTGAAGCATCGTAGTAACCGCAAAATATTGACATACTATTGCCTGCTAGCACCAAAGAAGTGACAACTCCCATGGAGCACAACACATACTATCCTAGTTCCTACTGTCACTATAATCTTGCCACTCCATGTATCCAAGAGGGGGGATACAACAGATAAATCTTCATTAGAGCCGAATTCTTTAATATCCGAGTTTCTTTTATTGTTGAAATCGGTCCTGGATTGGTGCTTTTTTCTTTCTTGTTATCCAATTCTTTTCCTTTTACATTATACAACTTCTGAAACTCCATTAGCTTCTTATAAAATGTGGGATTTGTTTCACTGTTGTAGCCTGTGTGTCCATATCTATCTCTTGTGGGTTTATTGTCATGGCTCCATCCTCAAGCAGCTTGAGAAACTTGGCTTTTGATATCTCCAATGTAACAGTGGTTTGCAAATCAACATCAAAGTATGTGAGTCTTTTATATGACCTTGATAGCCTTCTTACCCCATTAAAGATTGCATTGTTTCTTTCTTTCCAGATGTGTCATAAAACCTCAGTAGTAAAGAAGAGCCAAAATAAATTATACATTTTATTCAGTCATCTAACTGTGTCAAAAAAACCTCTATATAAATACTATCATAATTGTTATGCTAACCATGAAACCCATTACAGGATATAAACCAAATTACTTTAGCAAAGATACAATTCGAAAAAATGTGTCTGATGGAATCAATTTTCCTGCTTATAGAGCACAAATGAAAATCAGAGCTGTGTATTTTATCTGACAACCTTTGGAGGAGCATCAACCACTTGAAATAAGGCTTTTTAGGCTCCAAGATTTAGTTCATAAGTTCTGAAATTGCTTTTGTAAAATCAGATTCTCAATATATACGTTCCAAGATCTATTAGCATGCTCGAAGATAGTATACTTGTTTGTAAGAGTTTTGTAAATGTCGTTAGATTTAGTATTGCACAAGACGGACCCATCAACCCATTTAAAGTCCTTGAACTATTCCTCTTCCCCAACATAGGGGACGGGAAAGTTAAAAACAATACAAAATTCTTTGAGAATAGCATAAGTCCTCCAATTTGATTGAGGTAAGTGATACCTCATACCAAGAGTAGTCCAATCTCGGAGCTGGCCCTTACAAAAGATATCGTTCAAGCGTTTGATTGCATGTGAAGCCACTTTTTGGCAGAGCAACCCTGTGATAGTGCAAGCAGCTTGCCCTTATGTTCCAAGTTCCACGAGATAGACCTTGATCGACAAGCCTTACTTTTATCTATTAGAAAGAAACTATTAGTGCCTTTTTCTCTAATGAGGTCACATGCCTTCCATAGACTGAAAAACCTTGGATCCTATGAGGATGACTACAAATAAAGATGTCACTGAGAGACATGCTCTTCCATTGTTTAATACCTTTTGAAAATGCAAGAGAGATATTATTCTCGACTAGAGGTTTTCAGGGTTCATCCACTTCAAAGGCCCTAAAATTCCACTTTACCGAAAGTGCTGTCCATTGCTTCCTCAAGACCTATAATCCCAGATAACCAAGCTCTCTTTCTATATAGTACCAATCCCATTTGACTGAATGCTTCCTCTTCTTACCGTTACCATCTGACCACAAAAATGCTCTGATCTTCTTTAGAATGTATTGATTTGATAGCTACTAAATAACCAGACAGACGCATAGTAAAGGCTATAAGAAGAATGTATCTTTCGGCACACTTGTAATCTCCCTTGAAGGGATTAGTATTGCCTGTGCCAGTTTCTTTTCAATATTAGTTTTGATCCAGTGCCACATTCTCTTTAACCTAGGGCTGACAACAAATGGACACTGAGGCATCTTGCTTGCTTATTTGGTCCACCCCATTGTAAATCATTTTCTTACACCTATCAGGAGCAGATTCAGACTATCCTAGGACATTTTAGCTTTTGAAGGAAGGCAAGAAAGATTAAGTTTCTACATAAGATTATCTAAATTATCTTTCTCCATTTTGACAAACAGTGTTGTAAACTTGTATCATTAGCTTTAAAGAGCCCAAGCGGGTCTTACTGAGAACTGAGGATATTTGTATTTTGAGAGCTTGTAAATTGCAGTTCTTTACTTATTTTGAAATACCAAACTCAGATATATGGAAATATGAAAGCAAATATATCATGACATAACAGTACTGATAACCAAATATAATGTAATCATAGTTTTCAATTATTTATTTCAGAGTGCAATTAACTTCAAACCACAGCTACAACTCCACTACTAAATCCCAAACTAGTGCAATTCCAAATGCAAAGAGCCTGGTAATATAATTACTTGTTGTTGATCATGTAAGTTCGATCCCCTCTCTGTCCCATTGTAGAATTGTTTAGTTGATAGCAGCCACTTTGGTAACTGCTGGTGTGCACTCTGCATAAATTTAATACTCCCATGCAAGTTACCTTCAGCAGTCTGATAATTAATAAAGGCATCTCAGTAGAACTTTCCCAAACATGCCTAATGGCTGCATCAGTTGTGCCCAAATGCAATGACAGACCACGTGCAATGGCAGGAATTTGCATGCCCAAAGACAGTAGTTTTAATTACCAATTGGCAGTCCAGAGCAGCGCCCAGATATAGTGTGCTATGCTCAGCCCGACCAGTAGAAGATGCCCACTGTTTGTTAGCAGACCATGCCAATGTTGGCATGCAAATTTACAGAGGAAATGACCAACTCTGTGGTTGAATCAGACTGGCCGCTATGGGCTAAATGCTTTCAGAAAACCCTTGGAGAGGCTACGCTGATCTACAGGGAATATTGGTGTTTTGCAACATATAGATACAAGCCACTGTTTGTTGGGAGATTTGCAGCTAACAAGAGGGACTTAGGTGCCTGACTTCTGAGATTAAATTGCAGAATGGAGCATGCCAAGCAACAGGAAAGCAAGACATTCAAATACCTAACAAAACTCTTGAACTGCAGATTACAATAATGCCTCAAATGCCAACTTGAAAAATGCAATATTCCAGATGAAAATAATCACCCAACAGTATGTGATAACTGGGCACTCAGAGCCAATGTTCTTATGAATAAATTCTCCAGCACACGGAATCCTCCTAGCCACAGTAATACAGTAATGGACAATGTCAAAACAATTTTCAGAATTCAAATTCAAAACCCTCTTTACCTCAACTAGCAGATCACTTCTCAGCCACAGGAAATAGAGCAGGGAAGTAAACAGATCAATCTCACTATACTTCAGCAGTGGATTGATGCACACATTCAATCTTCAAAACCCCCAGCAAGAAATAATTAGAGCAGTAGACAAATGGATAATCTATTTGCTTCATGAAGCCGTCTTTTTATAATGCCACTTGGCTTCACCAACACACCATTAATTAGAAGCTTCCATTTAATTCTTGTAAATAAATAACTTTTCTAGCACATGGCTTCATGGAGACGCTTTTCACTTAAGAGGCTTCAATTTCACAACACAAAATTATAACATAAAGTACTTTATAATAATGAAGCCTCATTGATAATTTAACAATTATGAACTCCATCAATTAAATGCATCAATCATATGCAGACGGCAATCAACTGCCAATGCCAACACTGCACTGCCAAATTTAGTAATTGCCCAAAATAGACTGACTATAAATAGAAAGTCCGCCTTGGAGACCCTCAAAACTCACTGTCAGTCCATGAGGGCCGCGAAGATGAATGACCTAGCCAACTGCAGGAACCTGCTAAAAATGGGGACATTACATTAGCAACCTGGATATTCAATAGAGTGATAGGCCTCCAATTCTTTACTAGGGTCTTGTCCCCTTCCCTGTGTAATAGTTTAATAGTCCCTTTGTTAATACTATTCCCCAAAGTTCCTTTTTCAAAGGCTTCTTTGTTTCAAGTAATAAATCATTGCAAATCAATTCACTAGTAACCGTATAGAATTCAATGGGAATCCGTCTTCTCCAGGAGTTTTATCATTGCTTAAAATAGAGATAGCCATATTAATCTCTTCATTGTAAAGATTTTTGGGCAGCTCCTTACCATCCAAAGAATTGATTTTATAGGGTTTCATCCTTCTAATCTCATTTCTAGCTTTGATATTGTTATTAATGTATCTCTCAGAACTTCAGAAGTGAACAAAGCTTTATAAAATCTTAAAGATTGATTTCTTGTTTCACTTTGATCTGAAATACTATGACCTTTTCTATTTTAATGATTTCAATCCTTTCTCTGGCATGTTTCTATTTCAGGTATGTGAGGAAATTTTTTATGCCTTTGTCTCCATTATTGATCCGATTGGTTTTGGATCTCACTTTTGAACCTTGAGTGTTGAAGTGTTGCAGTTTCCTAAGAAGGTTCTAAAGTTGAGAGGGTTCTTCCAAAATTTGGATCTGTCAGGGTTGTTCTGCAATTCCTGCTCTACTTCCATGAGATGTGCTTGGAGGGTGTTTTCTTACTTCCTCCTATCAATGGCATAATTTTTGTTGATGGTCTGAAACAAGTTTTTCCAACCTTCACTATTACGGACCCATTAATCAATGTCACTACTTCCCTTAAGCATCCACTTGTTGATCTCTCTCAATGTGAGTATAGCATCCAGACAATCCTTGGAATATGTAAATAATAATAGACAAAGCAGTTAGGGAATAAAAGACATAGAAGGAAACAGAATATCTATGATAGTCCTCTTTTATTTCCTTGTTTTACTTATACTGGCAATAAAACATACAACATACTATTATTCTATGTAAAGCCACTGTGTCTCCTGCCATTTTTTGATTTGATCATTACTCATTTGTTGATGTAGTATATTTGCTGATGAATAATAAACTTATTCCAGGCTATGAGTAACAATTTTATTGCAATCTAATTTGACACTTGGTAAACGAATACATGCTATTTCTGTCTATTAACACCCCACCCCCCCCCACACACGGAGGGAGAGAGAGAGAGAGAGAGATGTGCACTGGTAAAATTCTAAGGAATTCAATGCAACTACAATGTCACGAAGCCATGAGGAATCAGGAAAGAGCGTTATCAGCAAAAAGAATAGAAGAGGACGACAAATTTGAAATTTCCAACAATTTCTCCCTAGTACCAAATGAAAGGATGACTACTTATGGCTTTGCTAATGTAAAAGATAAGATAAATTTATTAATGTACAGTCTTATGATCAAATACAATAGAATTATTTTCAAATAAAACTATTATGATTGATAAACTAGTGTGATTACAAAAACAGAAATGTAAATATGAACTTAATCTAGTCTTCTTCATTGTAAACCAAAAGGTATATTAATTGAAAATTTAGTCAATCATGTCAACCCTTGCATTGGATAAAGATGTAGACATCTCTTCGTTTTTAGTCACGTGCTTTAAGGATGCCTTCGAATGTAGTAAAGTTTGCATCATGATAAAGTTTGTTGTTGCTAAGCAGGTTATTGTAGGACAGGAGAACTCCTTTTATCCATATGCTTTCTCTTTAGATGAGGAGCCAAGCATGGTTGTGTATATGTTTCCAGATACTTTTACCTTGCTCCACACGTGCTCCAGTCCATGGGGTTTTGACAAGATCCTTAAATATGAGTTCAAGGCAATGAACAGTGCAAGTTCAGAATAATAATGGATGTCAATCCATGAGATGTTTACCTATAGAGACATAGTTTATTGCATTATTTGTACTATCTGCACAACATTCACCTCCACACTTCAACCAAAAATTCCTCTAAAACTTCAGAAAGGCAATCAACATTGTATCGTGTTTATGGTGCAACTGAATTTGGAAATCAGAAATTTCTTTGCCCATGTTTGAAGCCAGATTTTTGACTCACATCATGCATGTACGGTTGCAAATACATTGCCAACTATTTATAACTTTACAGCAATTTATTATAATTACTTGATCACTTGGGCAACGTGAAAGCTTACAAGGGTAAGGATCAAATCTGCATACTCTAATATAAGTGACTGGGGCATTGGATAAACAAATCGGCCCACTCACAGATAACAGCATTGACATGATTTGCAATGCGAAAATGATTATGGCTTTAGACTTACTGTCAGTATTAGAAAATTGTCATTTATCCTGTTGTTATTCTTCATGCTTTACCAGAATTCCAGCTATACCTATAAAGCATTTTTTCTTTTCTCGTCCTATTCAACCTTCTAAACACCATTTCTTGAAGGAGAAAGTATATCAAGTAACACAGCATGTAAAAGCTCTTAATGTGATAAATATTATTGAGCTGTCCCCAATGAATGAAAGGTATTGCCTTTTCCGATGATGCTGGTGATGTAAAGCATGCAACTCTTGGATGATTGTACCTCTAGCTGTTCAACAAGGTGATCATTGTGCTTGGTCTAGTTTTCCAGTTCACAGAGAACTTAGGGAGCGACTTGTAAAAAAATTCATGCCAAGATTTTCACAAGTTAACTTGCAACTAACCAAAATGCTGGAAAATTTTGGTAAAATGCCCCAAAACACTTCAAAAATATTGCAAAAATTGATATTTCTTCTGTGTCACATACCCTTAGATTGCATGAAATCATGCCTTAAAATGTGAGAGAGGACTGAAAATTATGCTCTGAAATGTGATTGTAGGTTAAAAAGCCCATCTGTATATTGAAAAATGTGTTATGGAAATGCCTGTATACAGGAAATGTACCCTAAAATGGAACTATAGACTAGACAACATGGATACAGAGTGACAAACTTCAATTGTTTTCCCCCAAGTGTTTTTTTTACGAGTTATCAAATTTTGCCATTTTTTATTCCAAGCTCTTCTTTGAAGTCATTTTCTTAACATCTCGGCAAACAATTTGGCATTTTTGGCTCAAGCAACCTTTTCTCTTTTTTCTTTTGGCATTGCTCCAAAATGTTATTACTTGTTCCATGCCCAAACATGCTTTAATGTCAATTGTCTATGCCTCTTCAAGGACTTGAGGATGCTTATGTGCTCTGGGATAGTCAAGCATATATCCATTCACTAGGAGAGACTGAGTTTGATGGGTTCCTACAATTCAATGTCAAAATCACACTCTGTCCCAACTGTTTAAAATTTAAAATATGTGGTCCTATGGTTTAGCAAATGCTGTAAATTGCGGTTGAAACCCTTGGACAGCAATATGGGAAAACCTTTAAAACAGCATTTTACATGGTTGGAAGAACGTTGTTATATGACTCTTCTGAACTCTGAAAACTGTCACTGAAGACAATGGAGACATGCTGTGATTTCACTTGAAATCTGCATGGAAAATAGGAATGCTAGGTAGCTGCTATACATGTGGTAATTTTCTTTACAGTGATCAAAAACTAGTCTGAAACCCTACTGTTTTGATTGTGAATGAGCCACACAATAACCGGGGTATCAAAAGTATGCTGAAATTTGTAAACCCCAGTGCCAGATTCCTGTACAGAGCCTTTAAAAAATTGGTAATTGATACTTGAAAGTTGAAACCCTAGAGTCTATACATAATTATCTGAGATCAGAAAAATCACAGAAAACCCTTTAAATCACCTTGGAAAAGGATCACAAAATGATATCAAATGATGAAAATCTGTTGTGTATTTCTCTTGCAATGAAGAAAATAGCTGAAACTGAAAGTGGCACGCAAGAAACTTGAGTAATAACTCTTGAACTTGCAAATCCTAGTGCTGTACATTGTTCAGCAATGCTGCTTCTCATTGGAATTTGGAACAATGATCAAAACCAGGCAACAACTAAAGAATATCATGTTTTCTTTTATTTATTTTTATTGATCAACCAACCAAGAAAAGCATTTTATGAAGGTATTTGCCACTTTAGAGTTTCAGTAGGCACTTTTGGAGCACTCTATATACACCTCTGCCATTTGGATATTGACCAACATATGACAATCATACATATCTTGATTCCTGCCTCTTAAAACAATCCAAATTATTTAAGGTACACTCCTAGATGATTACTGATGCTGTAATGTCCCCTTTTTTGTGAGCCACGGAGTTCAGAGGTATTAGCCTATTCCTGATCCTTGTAGGCTAATGGGACTTGATAAGAAGATTGTGCGGCAGTTACCCAGTTGCTTGGTTGGCTCATTTCTTGGTCATATGAAGGTTTTCCTATTATCTCCGTGGATGTTTCTAATTTTGGAAACCTTACTTTATGTTATAATGTTATATTGCACTTTAGGAGTTGGGATATATTTTATAATTATAAAGTGCAATATTAAAATAATAAAATAATATTCCTTCTAGAAGGTGACTTGAGAAAGTTCTAGAAGGAGGCCGACCTATTGAGAAAAAAGAATAAATAGGCATGGAGGGCTCATTGTCTATCATCCAGATTTGTTGTTGATGTTGTTGTTTGTTGTTGATGTGCATTGTGGAGCCTAGGGTTTCTGCAGTAGTCACAATTGGCCATTGAGAACGAAAACTCTCAATTGGTACGCAATTTTGAGGGTGTGAAATATCACTTGAACAAGCATACTTTGAAGGATACGACAAGATTTTGAGCATATGTAATGACCCTACTCAAATCTGACCTCAAAATGCTGATTGGAGGCTCAAGGAATTTCATCAAACAACTCACATGCAAAGTTGAGGAAGTTGCTTTAGACTTTCTACTTGTACTTTAAAGCAAATTTTATGGCCTTTGGCCAAATTTTTGGTGGTATCGATTTGAAGAGATAAATTGGTGCATTGCTAGAGTCATTTTGGTGTATTGAGACTTCATCAAAATCGTTATTCAAGGTTCAATCTGCATCTTTATCAATTCTGGAATAAATTACAGTCATATATATCAGCTTGAGGGAGCCACGATTTAGCTTATTACATCCATAACATCCATTGATCTTGGTCTTGATTAGTAGTGCTTGACTTCTAAAGAGATGGAGATCATTATTGGAGCTGGAGGAGATCTTTAGAGGCTGATTTATATTTATTTTCTGAGGTCTGCTAGAACAGGGGCGAATTTGGCTGGGAAGCACAAATAAATTCATTAAAATCCATACTCTTGTTTTTTGGCTTATGGGTATTGGAGCAGTCAATTTCTAGAGGATGGACAATGATGTTTGGTGATTAAAATTAGAGGTTGCAGCTGCTATTATTTTACTTTTGAAGTCTGAAATATCCAGCAGGGGCGGCTAGGGCTGAGACATCTTCCATCACTTGTAAGGTGCACTTTGCTTTGTTCTTGTTTGCTACTTCAACCCCAATCCAAGGCAACTTCATTCTAGGTTTCTTTGCATTGTTTGGAGCTCATTTATATGTCATATTTGTATGTTTGAAATCTGATTTTGTACTCAGAAATTAGCAAACTTCAGAAAAGTTGTAAATTGCCAAGAGTCTTGGCAATGTTTTGCATTTTGGTTTATAAAACAAGTGCTGGAGTTTAGTTTGGATTAGTAACATTATTCATAGTCTTCTAGATTCTAGATGGATGCATTCCAAGTGTTTGATAAAAAGTCACTTGGCTGTAGGTGGATATTTCACATGTAGAAATCATTTAATGAGCATTGCATTGAGTCCTTGTATTGCAAATTGGAGATATAGGTTGCTGGTTGTTGATAAGTTGTCAATAAGCATTTCCATATTATTATTCACACTCAGATTTAGTATGCATACCAACTGTTTGCGAATATACCAGTTGGCTGTAGGTGTTCATTTCTCATGCTTAGATCATATATATGCACTGGATATTGTCAAATTAAGTTGCTCATTCGTGCTAGGACATTGTTTAGTCAATTTAGAGTCATTTGTAAGCATTCTTATTGATGCTAATTGAAGAAAAGAGTCATTGTAGCAAACTGAAATGTTATATCAGTCATATGACCCTTGCATGTGAGTTGTTTGATGAAATTCCTTGAGCCTCCAATCAGCATTTTGAGGTCAGATTTGAGTAGGGTCATTACATATGCTCAAAATCTTGTCGTATCCTTCAAAGTATGCTTGTTTACCTTCTTAGCTGATTAATACTTGATATAAAATGCCTGGACACACTTTTCCTTGCTAGTTGCCGCTAACAACTTCTCAAAACTGGTCAAGGCATGCTCCTGCAGGCTCTTTGCCACTTAACAGTTACAAAATATTTTTGCTGTGATTTCCATTATTTTTCACTTGCCTTGTCAAATTCTTTTGATAGGCATGCATTATCCAGGTTACTCCCCTTTACAATTCCTCAGACTGATGCACTTTTGTATAATTGTTGTCATCCAAGCACTGCTAGGCATGCCTTTACACTCTCTTAACTGCTCAATCTCTGTCATTTATGACCAAGGTGCTCTCCAGAACCCTTCTTACCACTCCACATTTGGTTAAAAAAATCTCAAGCGAGTTATCAGCTATCTCCACATTTTGAAACATATAGTCAAATTTATTTTTTACTTCTTACATACATGACTGAAGAGTTGGACAGAACGACCTGACAATCAGTTTTCATAGACAACATTTTGACAGATGGCTTCAGTGTAAAATAAGAAAACAGCCTGCAAAAGATGAGTTTCCCAGGGTTGCCACTGTTGAAATTAGAGCCCAGAAATCAATGAAGATTAACAACAATAAGAACCAAGCCAAAATCGAAACAATAAACACCAGAAATATCCTGGGAAAACCCTTCTAGAATGAAGGGAAAAACCCAGCGTCAAAACAAAATATCATTTGTATTGATCATAAAAGTTCAAGTGTACAATATCCATTGCTTGATGTGAATATATAACAATAGGAGAGACTCTTCACATTGTAACTGAAGGTCTCTTGAGATTCCCATAACTCCTATAATTAATTATAACTCTTTGAATTTCAATGCCTTAACGAATATCGAATGACACGTCATTACATTTAATATTACAATTTAAACATAAGTGTCCTTTTCAGCTGAAGGTGACTATATCGGTAATAACATCTATATTTTTAGAGATAAAGATCTCTATCGCAGCTACAATCTTTAACACTCCCTCTTAGCCACAGAGAGATCTTCAACGAAAATGTCAATGATAAATTCTCATCACATAGATCCTATATAATTCATGGAATCACTCAACATAAAAACCTATAATGATTACTCATTGTTAATAATCATGGAATCACTCAACATAAAACCTATAGCAATTACTCATTGTTAATTATCATGGAATCACTCAACATGACAACTTGTAACAATTACTCATTGTTAATAATCATGAAATCACTCAACATGAAAACTTGTAACAGTTACTCATATTCATGGAATCACACAATATGCAAGCTTTTAACAATTGCTCATATTCATGGAATCACTCAACATGAAAGCCTGTAAAATTACTCACATTTATAGAATCATTCAACATGAAAAGATCTGTAAGACTCACAACTAAGCCTTTAATCACAGACTCTCTCAATGCGAACTATCATGAAATCTCTCAACATGACATCCAACTCCCATCATAGAACCTCTCAATGTGATGACATCATGGACTCTCTCAACATGATGTTCACTATCACATTGTGAAAGATTTATTATAGCTGATCTTACAATCTCATTTATTCACGCAAGAATAGAAATATGCATAACAAAATAAGATCTAGTTCCATTTAAGTCAAATTTTACAAATACTTTAAGCATCACAAGCATATATGACAGTGTAGGGAATTCCATAAGTATTTCCTCTTAATTATGAAGCCTCCCTCTAAAGCTAAAATCTCCCTCTAAAGCTCAACATCTCCCAAAGCAACCTATTGCCTTTCTTGTTGCATCTTGCAATGAAGAGAGATTAGATCAACTTATCGTAAAGATTAATTCAGGACTATTTTGATCATAAAAAGACAGTAAAGGAAATCTCCCTCTCAAGCTGAAACCTTTCCCTTTGGATGCAAAGCAACATTCCCATCTTAACACTTCTTGTTGCATCATTGACTCGATGCCTTCAAAGAAAATTTCAAACCGACTTCCCTATAGTTGTCGACTCAATTTGAGATGGAAGACCGAGCTGTATTTACATTAGCAAAATGTGGATTTAGGGTCAGTGTCTTTTATGACCATCTCTACACTTTTCAAAAGACTCCTTAATTGTCATTTCACCATAATGAGTTTCAAAGGTTTATTCGAAGTATTTCCAATTTATGCGCCAAACATTAACTTCATATAACTCTTGGGATTGAAGTAGTAATAACAAGGGATTATTTGACATCCTAATGTAGCTGAGTGAACTGCAAGTGATATGCAAAGGAGGATACCGACAAAGAGAGAGGGCATTTGTGACAAGGTATCTTCAATGCCACTCGCAGGCTATAATGCTCCAACAATTGATGCTTCCCCCTCAGTCCTACCAAAGAAACCCATATACAACTCTCCCTCCTGCCTCACGGATTTTCATAATTGTTGTGATCCTTTGCTTGTCTCTTAATTATATTCTTCATACGCCGGCTACAAAATATCAATTAAACTCACCCATGCTAGCACAACCTGATAGGACACAACTAGAAGAATATAAGTTGCAAAGAATTGACAGCTAACATTTGTAGTTAGGTTGTCCCTCTTGAATTCACGCCCTCCATGCAATCTTTCTTAATAAGATTTGGATTTATGGCCAGCCGCAAGGTGAGAAATTCAAACAATTGACATCTGAACTGATTGGAAAGAAGACCTTTGTGACAATCACAAGAATGAATTGAAGCCTTTGAAGAAATTGATACACATGAATGAATTTCCGATAGCCTCCACCAACATTTCTAATCATATATGATGTTGAGAGACCAAAATGAATCAGAAAACTAAGTTGATAATACTATGATTGTTTGAGATGAAGCTCAAGCGATGCCAATCCTTTTCCCTTTCATTTGTGATGATGATAATGATAAATATTTGTGTCCCTTGATCAGAAGGTGAAAACGATGATCAGAAGATAATTGATAGAAGGTGCATCGACATGAAAACCCATGCAGAAACTTCACGATGCGTTACCAAGGAGGTGTTGTTTGCCCAATACTCATGCGAAAACATGTCACAATGAATATGTTAGTTAAAAACATACAAATGAGAATATATTTATGTCACATAACAAATAATAAGCATATTAAATTTAACAAGAGTGTTGATTCTTATATCTTCATCAAATCAATTAAGGACTAGGTTACGGCTTATTGGAATTTGGAACGAAGACTCACCTATGATATGTCTTTGCATAATACCATGGTTACCTATCTTGATCATAGCCAATCTGATTCATAATGAGGGAAAAAAATGATCTCTTCAACGCCATTAGGATTCAAATAGCTTGATATATGTTTCTTGATAATGGTCCCTCTTGAGAGCTTGATGCAAAAATGTTGTGATCTTTGATCCTGCAAAACAATGTTTATTTTGCTTTTCCTTGACAAACATATCTGGATAAAGAAGCTCATTTAAAACCTCAATTAGCTCACCCTCTCCAACAACATAATCTGATATTTTGTGAAGATCTTTCACTTCACTCATAAGATCATCGATGTGCAACCTATACCGCTAGGTGCAACCATGATGAGTTTGGTTCGCTATTGATAGAAAGCTTTACTTCCACAAACCAAAACAGATACTCACAGATATTTACACCAAGAAACAAGACATAACTTTATTGCTCTTATACAACTAGGCTCTGATACCATGTTTAAATTAGAGCCCAGAAATCAGTGACGATTAACAGCAATCAGAACCAAAGAAACGTGAATCGGAATCGGATCGGAATTGGCAAGGCCGAATCGAATCGTGAATCGGCAATGAATCGGCAATGAATCGGCGATGAATCGGCAAATTTGAAAAAACCCTTTAAATTTAAAGATTTTAACAATTTAAAACTTATTTCATGCACCCTTTATTGAATATAACTTAAGCACACTATAACATCATCAAATAGAAGTTAAAACTTAACATACATAAACATGAAACATAAAATCCATCACATACGTAACTATGTTATCTAAAATGTAAATTGTAGGCTAGCTGAAGTAAATAGAAATCAAATGATCATAATGATTTAAATCATAGAATGTATGTAAGATGATCCATAAGACATCAAATCATAAATTTATGTAAGAATCTAAGATGAAGATCCATGAAAGTTTGAAACTTTGAAACATATGTCTATCAATGATTCAGTATCAATATCTGTAAACAAAATATAAAAACAAGGCTCCAGCTCAAGCCTCAGGCTCATAGTCATCATCATCCTCAACATCATCCTCAAGCTCGGCTACAGCCTCAGCCTCAGCCTCTGAGTATCCAGTCTGCCTAGTAGCAAGGCGTCTAATGTAGGTCCTAGAGGATTGTCGAGCCATATCTCCCGCATATAAGATGGCTCACGAATGTCGCTAGGGCCTGTGTCTGTGCGTGCACGTGTGCGTCTACCAATGCTTGAAGAACGTGCTCTAGCTGCCTCAGCCTCTATATCCACCTGGTCAATCCACGCACGGTCTTCCTCAGTGAAGACTGGATCTACAACCTCTGTGAGCCACTTTGATTCTTGATCAATCTCCTCCAGAATGATCGGAGAGGAGTCAGTGCCCAAAATCTGTCTGATCCTAAGACGGAGGTTGTAATGAACGAAGACAAGATCATTCAACCTCTGCACTGTCAACCTGTTTCTCCTCTTCGAGTGGATGTGCTCGAACATGGACCAACTGCGCTCACATCCAGAAGCGCTGCTTGGCTGACTCAGAATACGAATGGCAATTTTTTGAAGTTTTGGGGTTGTGGCCCCAAACATTTGCCACCATCTATTTGAAATAAGGGAAAATAAAAATAATTAGTCTCATTTACAAATTACAAATTACAAGTTAACTCTAAAATTACATAATCAACTTTAAGTTTAGAATCTAGATTCATGAACATTGAATATATTATTTAATTTTTACCTGGCTGTATTGTTTCCCGAGCATCTATGGCTACCCTGCTAGAGAAAAGTGGCCCTTCTTTATTATTGAACTTATCAAGCTCAATAATTGCAGCACTGCTATCCTCATCAGTACTCAACCTCTGGATCACTGTATATAATCCGGTGAGAACCTCCTCATCCGCCTTGAAGTCAGGACGGAAACGAAATGCCAAATTCAAAAAGTAAGCTGCTGCATGGATGGGTCTGTGGAGCTGATTCTGCCATCTCCTATCAATGATGTCCCAAATAGGGGCATACTTCTCCTGCACTCCTGCATACTGAGCTCTAATGGCCTCCTTGGCCCTATCCATGCCCTCATATATGTAGCCCATAGAGGGCTTCTCCCCATCAGCAGTTCGTAGGAGAGATACAAGAGGCTCAGTGGCCTACATATAAAGTAAAACAAAAATTTGAGTCAAAACTTAAACATAGAATAATTCAATAATATAAGGTAAAACTAAATCATTAAACAATTAGCATAGTAAACTGTAAAATATTAAATGTTAAATTGCAATAAAATTACCTTAAGTATTTCTCTAGCAGGTTTCCAAAAACCATCATCATCAAATATGCAATCCACCACATCTATCCCTGCAGTGGTCGTAGCATAGGAAGATGAAATCCACTCCCGCCCAACAAACATGCTCCTCAAATCATCCCTTGATGTCAACAAGGACTGCAAGGTGATGAAATTCGAGGCAAACCTCGTGATCCCTGGACGAGCTAACTCTTTGTCTCCTGTGTACTTCCTCATTGTGCTAAGGACAAATGAATGATTATAAATAAACTTACATATGTTTTTTGCCCTTTCCACACATGACTTGACCCACTCAAGTTTGCCAATTTCCTCCAACATGAGGTCAAGGCAGTGTGCTGCACAAGGGGACCAAAATATGGTGGGGTGCCTCTCCATCAAAAGTTTGCCTACAACAATTTTAAGATAATTAGAAATTCAAATTTCAAACATGTTAGAACTTAGGAAACTTAGAAATTCTAAGTTAGAATTAGAAAAAGTTCAAAATTCAAATAAATTTATTTTCAAAACTTAAAAAGTTAAAAGTTTACCTGCAGCAACATAACTTGCTGCATTATCCGTCACCACTTGCACCACATTTTGTTCCCCCACCTCTGCTATAACTTCCTCAATAACCTCACATAAGTATGTGGCGTTTTTTACATGAGCAAAAGCATCAATGGATTTGAGGAACATGGTATATCCTACAAGTAACAAAACAACGAATTATAATTACTATTAGCAATCAACAAATCAAAATTTGAAATAGTCAATCACGATTCAAAATTATGTATGTAGGAAAGTAGAATGATCAATCACCTCCACAGGATACAAGAAAATTGAGGAGTGTTCTTCCCCTCCTATCTGTCCAACCATCAGTCATGATGGTGCAACCCTTTTCGATCCACTCCTTTCGGTTGTCCTCAAGCTCATGCCTCATATCCTCAACCATTTCCTCCAGGAGGTATCCACTCAACTTAGCCTCAGTTGGGGCTTTAAACCCCAGACCACAAATGGTAACTGCATCTATCATGTTCTGCCAATAAGGAGTCCTGTCACAAATAGATAATGATATTGATTAGAAATTTAGATGTCAAAAACTAAAATCAGAAAACAAGTAGATATAATTAAAGTTTTACTTTTACTTTTAACTTTAACTTTGAAGATAACAAAGAAAAAAGAATCAATTACCTGGCTGCAATAAATGGAATGTTGCAAAAGTACCAGAATTTGCAAATCTCTTTTCTGGCAGCATCATGAATCTCCTTGTTCAAACCCATGCCCTCAAGCGTGGGTTGGGAGCCAGGAGTAGTGCGGGGCACAAAGTAACTATCCATTCTGCTTTTCCGCACTCTAGGCCGCAATAGGTTGGTGTTGGACTCTGTCTCAGTATGAGACCGACTACCACTAACACTCACATGAGCACTAGCACTAGGATGAAAAGGAGGCCTAGAAGAACCCTCTCCAACACAACCTACGGATGCGGAAGCTGATGCAGATGTAGATGCGGTTGCGGATGTGGGAGCATGGGAGCCAATACCTCTTAACCCTTCAAGTTGCATTTTCTTAGTCAACTTGTCTTGTTCAATTTTTTCTAATGCCACTAAACAAGAGCGTTTTGCCTCAGCGGTTTGTTGAGTGCAAACTGTGACATCATGGCCAGGTATGCCAGCAATGTGGTATTTCAATCTATAGATACCTCCCGAATTTATTTTTTCTTTGCAAAATATACATTTTGTTTGATATTTGGTTCTCCCAGGAAACTCTTCATTATATTTCCAGCATTCATCTTTTTTACCCATTGTGGAAATTGGAAAATGAAAGCAAAGGGCTGCTGCAATAAAAAAATTCATACAAAAAATCAAAGTTTGCAACTAATAAACAAAAACTACAAAACAACAAACCCTAGTTTGCAATTTAGTAAAACTAAAAATAAAAAACATTCAAGATTTGCAAATGAACACTAAAAAAATTTAACAAAAAATGCATACTACACTAACATGCAAAAAAAAAACCAACACTTACCTCTTGCAAATGAGTTGAGGAGTGTTGATATTGACTCCTTAATGCTCCCAATGCAATTTATGGCCTCCCCAAATGGACTTCTGATCTCTTTGGTGCTCTTCCTTCTTGCCGGTTGGAAACCTATGGATTCTCTTTTCTCTTCTTCTCTCTCACTCTTCCTCTCTTCTACTCATACTAAGCAAATAGAAGGCTCTTTAGGGTTATAACAAAGAGGAAAGTCAACTTAGAAAGCAAATAAAACATGTGTTTTTAAAAAAAAATTGAACTTTCTATCCTTGCTGCCGCGGCCGATTTCTGGAGATTCATGATGGCGATTTTGGCGATTTTTGCCATGAATCGCCGATTTTGGCGATTCAGGCGATTCACAAGAAAAAATCGCCACCAGCGATTTCCGATTCCAAAAAAATCGGGAGCCATGAATCTTATCGCGATTTCGGCGATTTCATGGCGATTTTTGGAACTATGATCAGAACTGAGCCAAAGTCGAAACAATAAACACCAAAAATATCCCGAGAAAACCTTTCTAGAATGAAGGGAAAAACCCAACCTCACATCAAAATATCATTTTTATTGATCATAAAAGTTCAAGTTTACAATATCCTTTGCTTGATGTGAATATATAACAATAGGAGAGACTCTTCACATTATAACTAAAGGTCTCTTGATATTCCCATAACTCCTATAATTAATTATAAGTGAATATATAACAATAGGAGAGACTTTTCACATTATAACTAAAGGTCTCTTGATATTCCCATAACTCCTATAATTAATTATAACTCTTAGAATTTCAATGCCTCAACACATATTGGATGACACATGTCATTACATTTAATATTACAATTTAAACATAAGTTTCCTTGTCAGCTGAAGGTTGACTATAACGGTAATAATGTCCATATTTCTAGAGATAAAGATCTCTATCGCAGCTACAATCTTTAACAGCCTCAAACATCTAGTCTATAATGAATCTCAATTTGCCCCACACGTATTTTCTTGAAAGATGTCCTTGCCAAATATTTTTGTATAAAGCTCAAACACATTATAAATATGGGGAGGATCATATCACTTTCACACATTAGAAGAGAAATGTCATTGCCTTCATGGGAAAAATGACATAACTTAGATGAATGAAAAGGATGACATGAATAGAAATCTCTGTCTCATTATTTCAGACAAGATGTTTTTACAATGCAATAAGGTGGTATGCTGTAAATGAGTTTTTAATCTATTTAGTTTAATCAATTACAACTTTGATTGAAACATAATTTTATGAACACATCATAAATGATGATTGGCTGCATTATATGACAAATTCAATTTCTTGAACCATTTATCCTGGCTGAATTGGAGTGATAAATCTTATATCATAGAATTTAATGAAAGTATTGTGGTCTACTTAAAATTGTTGTGATATTGGACATTTTTACATGTTTCCTACTATATCTTGTATGTTTTCTATTATTCTTCAGGGAATTATTTGCTCTGTGTACGCCCTGCAACTTCTGATAAGTCTGTTCCGGAGAGTGAAAGATCACCTTCCTTTGAGTGGTCAGAGGATTTGAAAGGTGTGAAAGCTGTCCGTGTTTCAGGGCTCTTTGAAAAATTAACGTATCATTTAAAACTGAAATTCAGTGGTCAGTCTACACAGTCAGCATTTAGCACCATTCACTGTGGTCCAAAGATGTCAGATTCAAAGTTCAAAGATATTTATTTTCTTGTTAGAACTACAAGAAGGAAGGTACCTGTGACTAGATCTCATACTTCTGGGCAACAAGGCCCAGAGTCCTCTACAGTTGCACTGTATGAACAACAGGATATCTTGATTTTGCCAACCATTCAGGTTTCCAATCTTCTTGAGGAGGAGATTGCAGTTTCCTCAGGTTATTGTTTGGTTAAGTACCATTAGAATTAATAATTGTACAAATGTTTATCACTTCTTTTCATTGTTTCCAATTTGTTATTTTATGTGCAGATACAAATGCAGATGAAGTACATGAACATAGTGACAATCATGCTATTGTTCAGGGTGGAAATAAAACCTACATGTATGAAGATCTCAGCAGTCTTTTCCTAACTATAACACTTTGTGATCTGAAACGAAAGAGCAATCCAGTGAGTGTTGGTGAATTCGGCAAACTGGCTCGTGGCAGTAAAGGTGACATGCATGGTCTAGATGTTGAATTGGACTTTGGGGATGGGCAAACCTTTGCCATGCTGAGGTTATCACGAGGAGAAACAGGCTTTTTAGAAGTGAGTAATGAAATGATATACATATTTTGTTGTGAAACTTTACCGTCAATTGTATAAGGTACACAGAAAGCTAGTTATCTTAACAAATGACAGACCTCTTCTTGTGCTGCATTGGTGCAGGCTATTATTTATACACCTTATGTACTCAAAAATGACACTGATATGCCTCTTGTTTGTTTCGCTTCAGAACAGAAGAAATTCCCTTTTTGGTATGTATGTTACATAAGAATTAGGATTTCCATCAATTCAGTGAGCAGTGTTTAATTTTTTTCAATCCAATGCTCATCAATCTTTCTTTATTTCAGGCGAGAAAAAGGCAAAAAGCCTTATGAATCAATGACATCAGGACATGGAGTACTTCTCAATCCTAAATCCAAAACCTCCTGGTTTCAAAAGTAAGAAATCTTCCATGATAGGATCTTGCTATGGAGAATATCTCATATCAGATATATTCCCACTTATCTGTGTAAAAAATAAACACTTTTTCTTTACCTTGTTTTATTACTGTGTATATTCTCAGAAGCAGAATGCACATGAGCAACTTTATATGTATCTTATCAAATTCTTGTCCACTATAAGAATAAATAATTTTTTTTTTCATATTTTCATTGGATCTGAAAATTATTAGGTTGTAACAGCTAACATACGAATTATTTTATCAGCTGTAATATGCAGTCATGAGTTCAATACTTTTGCAGAGTTATTGGAATACCTAGGTTAGAGAGTTTTGGATTTAAACATTGTTTAAGTTAAATACCTTAGAATAAAATTGGAAATGTTTGTTACTGTATTCACTTGGAATCACAATTGGAGAAGCCACTTTCAAAAAGAGAAAAACAAAAACGTCTACATGTTTACTGGGAAACATCAAAGCACACACATATACTAGATGACTTAGGCTTTATGACGATCACAGTTTAATTGAGGTGAGTCCTCCACCACAAGGGCATTGAAAAATATGTATTATATGGTGGTGTCATAAATTTGTAACAAATAGCAGGGGCTGTTCAAGGAAATGGTACAAGGCAACATGAATAATCAGATGAAGTCATCTGATACCTGGAGACTTGATTCCATTTACCATTTCCAATTCACATTTTTGTGTTTAATGAATGTCTAAGGATGTTGGTTAACAGAATTATCACCTAACTCTATTATCTGACACCCAAACAAGGTGATAAATGCAACCACAGTTGAATTGATCAAACAAGATCTATCATTGACCATTTCTCTGTTTATTTTCAAAGGTGGCAGCTACCTTTATATGACTTATAACTAAAACAAAATATTAACTTGAAGCTGCTTTTAACGAGAAAGCTTGCAAAGGTATTGTCCACAAAAGAAATTTTAAACTAAGAGATTACAATAACTTTAAGATATTTCATAGGAACTCATTCACAGATAAGATTCCCATATTCCATGAAGAGCAAAGAAAACTTCAACACATTTATCTACTGATATCTTTTTACATGAAAAGCATTCACACATTTTGATTCAAAGATCAAATATGCATAACTTCATCATGGCAATTGCGTTTAAGTCTTTTTAAAAGTAAGTCAATCAAAATTCATTTAAAAGATCCTGAAAAACTCAGTGATCCACTATTTAAAACATCACAAGATAACAGTCCTCTGAGAACTGTTATTTTGCCAAGTCTTTTGAAAAACTGAAAAATAAAGTTTCTTGAAAAACTATTTAAAATAAAAATCATAAAGAGTAAAAAACTTCCCTTGTTCCTGAACCTTGTACACTTGTTGCCTCGACCCGTGCAACTCCCACTGTTGCTTCCACTTCCCTACCTCTCCGATGATATTCCTGGTACCTGTTAGCATATGTCATGATTTTATCATAATATGGGATGACGGTGACCTGTAACTTGATTGTCCATTTAGCCAACCCTTTTTCTGCATCCCTAATTTCTTCAGGAATTTTCGTATCCTTGAGCTTAAGAGTGTTTAGGATTGTGTGCAAGTTGTTCAACCTGCTGAACATCTCTGAATCATCATCTTGGACCTTCCCCACCCCTTCAGACAACAACTCTTTATATTGCTTCCTAATTTCCTCCAACCCATTGACTTTCTCCCTGAATTCATCAGTCAAGTCCACATCCAAAGAACTAAATCACCTTATATTTGATCAGATTGCGAATGTTCTGATCATGGACTTGATTAAGATAACTGGTGTACTACTTATACAAAGAAAGTTTTCAATTAGTAGAATATAACAAGGAGGTCTGAATTTCAGCTATCTTCTCAATAACCAATACTGCAGGTTTTAGTTCCAGTATTTTTTCAATGGTTTTCACTAGAACATATAAGCTACTTTATTCATCTCTCATCTGTTTTAGTTCTTGAATCAAAGCTTGCCTTTTATTGGTGGTACTAATTTGTAGGCTTCTAAGGGTGGTTAGGTGTGCCATACCGTGATCTCGCATTTGTTCAACCCATTTGGCTAATTCTTGCATTCTATTGACACCATTATTGAATTGATCAAGAAGGACCTCTGTTTCAAAGACTTGCCTAGGGATAGAAGCTTCTCTCTGATAGAACTGATGACATAGGTCACAAATTCCATATAAGGCTGAACCTGTGCCAAATGTTCCTGTAGCTCACGACTCTTCTTCTCCAATTCTTACGCTCTTTCAGTTAGTATTTGTATATGGAAGTTTTCATGATAGGCTTCACTTTTTAGTTTATAAGGTTCCATATCCATGCTGGGCATATTGTAGTCAGCCTCTGTGATTCTATCCATGATTACATCCCTAACAGGGTTGGCTATCTCCAAAATGTTATGTCCAGTACTAGAATTGGCAACGACTCTAGATATCCTCTTGGCCTTTTTAGGCTTCCTAGATCTCTGAAAGTGCAAGGTAACGGTGTCAATTTAATCAGCATTCGAGATTACCTTATTTACTTTTCTACCTCTTGTTTCAACCAAATAGGGGAAGTGAGGCTTGATCCAACATTGTCAGTATCACCTGCTCCTGATGCAGCAACAGATGTAAGTGGAAGAGTTACAGGGGTAGGAGTTGGAGAAGATGATATTTCCATTATTGAAGTTATGGTACTATTCTGCATAATCTGCTGATACACCACTTTTCTTCAACTTCCTTCTATTTAGCATGGGTATTCTCTTCATCCCGTTCACATATGCTCTTCATCTCAACCTAATTTTTATTAGGATGCTTCTCATCTCCATCACTTTGCATATTCCTTTATGTTGGGCTAACAACTATGCTCACAATTCTCACCATGGTGGGAGCAAAAGTCCCTCCTTGGGTTGAAGGGCTAGCAGATTTTTCCTCTCTAGAAGGTACACCTTTCCTTCTCCATTTCACTTCAAGCCAATTAACTGTTCTTTTAAGTACAGGGTAATTTGAGCTGCTAGGTCAGACTTCTTCTGTAATGTTCATAAGGGCTTCCAGCCCTTCATAGTCTTATACCCACATAAATTGTACGCAAGGGGTGACTGTGCGGTGTCAGAATATACCCGTACAGTCGTCTATGCGGTATTGACTGGGTAGGCCATACGGTGTGGGTAGGCTGTACGATGGGACAAGGTGGAGGCTAGTAGAGTTGTACGGTGGGGTGAAGATGAGGGCGTACATTTGGTAGGATGCCGAACAGCTGTATGGTGGAGGAAAGAATCCATATGGTGCAGGTAGGAGGTTGTGTGATTGATGTCAGAGGGAATGCAGTGGAATTTGACAATGCCAATTGGGATGCAAATGATATATATATTAAACACAAATAACTTCCAAAAACTAGGGACCAAATAGATATATGCAGCTTGTTACCGAATAGTGATGATATTTCCGCATACAGATGGTGCTCTGATTTGTCAGATCCGAGCCAAACCATACATAATGGAATAGGGTGAGCGTTGAATCCCATCGAAATCGAAATGACCAAATAGGGAAGATCTTTCACTTTCGAAATGATAAACAATCCAGAACTCCAATAGGAATTTGCAGTACAAAAATAAAATCCAAAGATGCATACCAACTACTACCTACATGTGCTTAATGATGCAGTACAAGGCAAGAGAATCCCCAAAGGAGCATCTTAGCCCCCAACAAATAACCACAAAGCGGAAACACAACAACAATGCAAGATCTAATAGCAATTCACAACACTTCTTTTATAAAATAACTGTTTACATGCAATGTGCCCGGCTGTAAGGCTTTCTGGGTTATGGCCAAATACAATAGCAATTACAACAATAGTTCTGCAAGACCCATCAAGATCCAACCCCAAACTAGTCCAGAACCACACTCTTGCAGAAACCTCCAAGGAAGATCTAAACTTGTGCTCACAAGCCCACCAAGCAATCTCTTTGTTTCCCAAGCCGTAGCTACTAGCTCTTCAAAGTTCGCTCCTTTGCCACATCCTCTTCTCCAAGCTGGATGACAATGACTAAAGACTCCACAAGACCCTTGCTTATAGCCAACTAAGCCACATGTCGGCCTAGTATGTTATAAATTGAATAAACCCTTACATTAAATACATGTTGAGCCACAAGTCGGCCTCCAACAAATATTAAATACCAAATCCCTTAAAAGGTTTGCAATACCCATTAAATAAACATAGAACAAATAACCAAGACCCAAATAGGTCCAAGCAAACTCCCACGATTGCTCCACATCACGATCTCATGCAACATGCATTAAATACTCCAACTCGATTGCGCAAATCCGTAAGAATGCCATCTGGCAAGCCAACTTGCCAAGCCTAAGCAAATTAACAAGCATTGCCGAGTTCCTCACGTGTTGAGCAATAGTGTAGATGCCAAGCAAGCCTTCAATGACAGAGCCCCCTTCGTTGACCAAGCTCCTTAGCTAGCACTACTTTCAATAATGACTAAGCACCACTTCTTTGGTGACTGAGTCCACAACTCCAAAGCCAAAATCCTTCCAACATGCAGGATTGCTAACAACCCTAGGATGCTCCTGCATCTAACAACCCAAGCGCAAAAAGATGTTCTCAGAAGTTGGAAGAACATCTTTTGGGATTCAAAACATAAATCCTAGACTGGTTCTTCATATACATGTCCTCCAAGTCTTCAACTTGCACACTCTTTCCCTTGTTCCACTCTTTCTTCTGCACATCCATGCATGATGTACTACATGTTTTCTTTCCATGCTGATCTCTAACCCTCTTAAAATCCTTCAACTGAACTCGGTTGCCAATATTCAGGTTCCTCCTACCAAGTTCTTCATTCTGCAAAGGAATTAGGGAATGCTTGTGGCCACCTTTCTCAACAGTAATCACATTCTTGACACAATCATGCATAGCCTTGCAATCATACTGCTAAGGTCTACCAAGCAATATGTGACAACTGCTCATGTTCATAATATCACACAACACTTGATCTTTATACTACCCAATCTGAAAATCAACAAGACATTGCTCCCTCATCTCAAAAGCATGTTCATTTTGCAACCAACCAATCCTATAAGAACAAGTATGTCTCACTTTCCTCAAACCAAAGTTTTCTGAACCATCTCCTCAGCAACAAGGTTGTCGATACTACCACTATCCACAATCACATTGCAGATTTAACTACTAGACTTACAATGAGTCTTGAACAAATTACTCCTCTTACAAGGTTCTAGTGTCCTCTTATAAAAAATACTCGTTGATCCAACAAACTCTCTCCTTGCTCAGGTTCACTGATATGGTCTTCAGCCTCATTCACAATAGAAACTCTTGTATTACCAGCCTTAGGACATTCATAAGCTCTATGTCCTTCATGACATCTGAAACAAGTACCCTTAAATACACCTCTTTCTGTTCTCTTCCTCAGCTCAATAGGTTTTGGTTCATCTTCAGCAATCTGATTGTTCTTCACCAAGTGATCTTGCTTCTCCTTCCCTCGAGGATTACCTTGATGTCTCCTCTTCAGCTTCTCTTTTGCTCTCAAAGCATATTGATAAGCATCCTCAATCGAAGCAATATTCAACATACCAACCACATCTTGAATATTGAATCTCAAACCATTAATGTACCGAGCTACCTTCTCCTTAGTTCTCTATGTCCAGACCGAATAGTTAGCTTGTAGAACTCCTTGGTAGAATCCTTCACAGACATCCTTTTGCTTCAGATTTTGCAACCTCTTAAACAATTCAAGTTCATAATCAACAGGTATAAACATAGCCTTTAGTTATGTCACCATCAATCTCTAACAAGTCATCTTCATTTCACCTTCCTTTTCTCTATCTTTTTACAATTCTTTCCACCAAAAAGCTTCATGTCCCTTCAACTTAGTTTATGCCAACCTCACTCTGAGCGGGTCTCCAATATCCTATAGCTCAAAGTACTTCTCCAATTTGCCAATCGAATCAATCAAATATTTAGGATTCAAAGTACTTGAGAAATTAGAAACCTCCATTTTATGCTTCACTTTCAACTGAGATCTAGATCTATCAAATTGACCAACCCTATTTCACATAGGTCTCTCAACTCGACCAGTTCTATCGTTACCACTTGATCTAGCAACCTCGAAGTCCTCAGGAGCTTCCTTGTAACCATCTTTAGTACCCACATGCCGAGGTACACCACCTATAGCACTTATGATCTCAGCGATCATATGACTCTTCATCAATGCCATCTTTCTTCTTTAATCTTCTCTGAGATCCTTGGTCCCACAACATTACAGAGATCTTCAATCGCCCTAGGATCCAATTGTCTCGGAGGCATCTTCCAAGATTTTAATAGACCCTCTACAAAAAAATACCCAAATCTAACCTTTGACTAGATAATCTTCACCCTAGGTCCTGGTGCAAATTGCCTCAACTTCGGCAATCTGTCTACACACTCAGGGAAAACCTTCGGCTCTGATACCACCTGACACAATACAAGGCAATAGAATCTCCAAAATAGATGCCCTAGCCCCTAGAAAATAACCACACAACGGAAACACAACAACAATGCAAGATCTCATACAAATTCACAACACTTTATTCATAAAATGATTGTTTACATCAAATGTGCCTGGCTCTAAGGCCTTCTGGGTTATGACCAAATACAATAGGAATTACAATAACACTTCTACAAGATCCCTTAAGATCCAACCCCAAACCCCTTAGCTATTCCAGAACCACACTTTCGTAGAAATCTCCAAGGAAGATCTAAACTTGTGCTCGTAAGCCCACCAAGCAACCTCCTTGTTTCCCAAGTTGTAGCTATTAGCTCTTCAAAGTTCGCTCCCTTGCCACATCCTCTTCTCCAAGCTGGATGACAATGACTAAAGACACCACAAGATCCCTACTTATAGCCAAGTAAGCCACAAATCGGTCTACTATGTTATAGATTAAATAAACCCTTGCATTAAATATATGTTAAGCCACAAGTTGGCCTCCAACAGATATTAAATACCAAATGCCTTAAAAGGCTTACAATATTCATTAAATACCATAGTAACAAGAATTGGAATTGGTAAGGCCGAGTCAAATCGCAAATCGACAAATTTAAAAAACCCTTGAAATTTAGTAACTTATTTCATAAACCCTTTATCTCTGATTCAATTCATCGATTCACAGAAAATCGTTTGGCTTGAATTGAATAGCCGAATTCCGTGAATCGCAGGAATCCTCGCAATTCTCGTTACTATGTTAAATACACATAGAAAAAATAACCAAGACCCAAATAGGTCCACACAAACTCCCATAATCGCTCCACATCACGATCTCACGCGACATGCATGAAATGCTCCAATTCGATTGAGTGAATTCGCATTGAACTCCATCTTGCAAGCCAAACTGCCGAGCAAGACTTCACTGACTGAGCCCCCTTCGTTGACCGAGCTACTCAGCCAACACTATTGCCAACAATGACCGAGCACCACTTCTCGTCCACAATTCCAAAGCCAAAATCCCTCCAACATGTAGGATTGCTAACAACCTTAGGATGCTCTTGGATCACTTAAATACCCTTTGGAGGAACTCCCAAGGGTTTACAAAGATAGCCGATGACTACACCTATGGAAACAATTAAATAAAAATGGGTCCGAGATATACTAAATCAATCAGCTCCTAAACAATGATTTGATTATTTATTTATTTTATGATGGGAACATTATAGTCCTCCCGTCCCAAAATTTGCTTGTCAAGAAAATGCAATGCTGAATGCTGTATAATGTGTTCACCTTCTCAAGTTGCGTCGTCCAACGGCAAGTGTTCCCAGCGTACTAAGTATTCCCTCAAGGTATAGTTCCATAGAGTCTTCTCCCGTACATCAATGTTGTCAGCCAGTTCTCACACAAGCTTCCTTCATTGAGCATCATAGGATCTGTGGTTATTGCGATGTTATGTCCCACGACTTTCTTCAGGCAAGAGATATGAAAGACGTTATCGATGCGGCTCCCTTCTGGAAGTTCTAGTTCATAGGCAACTTCACCGATGCGACGAGCTACACGATAAGGACCATTAAAACATGGCTTCAATTTCTCTTTCGCTTTTGCCTTCAACGAGGATTGCCTATACGACTAGAGCTTGAGATAGACCAAGTCTCCCACTTCAAAACTTCTCTCGATCCTATGTTTGTCGGCATAGATCTTTTGTTGATTTTGCGCCCTTTGTGATCTAAGTGGATCCAGAGAACTTGAAAAATTTACAGTCTCATAATCTCATGGTATCAACATTAGTGACTAGAGCTTGATGAAACGATCTTGATGCAATTTGAATCGAGTCGAAAGGTCATGGTGAAAAGTTATGTTTGGTCAAAGTTTAAGTCAAACTGACAAACCAGAGGTTGACTTTATAAAACAATATGTGAAGTTTGACCATCTTGAAAGTGGTCAACAATGGGTTTCATATTGAAGAGTTCATCGAGAGCTTTCCAACTCATTATGAATGGAGGAAATCCGAGTTCATTTGCAAAAGTTATGGCCAAATGAAGTTTCCAAAAATAAAAAATAAAATCAAGTTGTTAGTGATGATATCAGCATGACGGTTGTGGGAAATGTGACAGCAAGTTGGTCGGGTTTAAAAATGGTCTTTATGGGAGTTGAACCCCAAACCTCCCAAACTTGGTAATGTCTCCTAAACCATTACACCATTCAACTTTGGTAAAGACATGCATGTTATTTTATTTAATTTGTAATAACTGCTCAGTGACATTTGGATCACTTTGGCTACAACCAAAGATTTTCGGGATTTCAAAGTTTGTTGCATGAGATGGTTTTGTTGTTATTTGGAAAATAGTACATTTTATATTGGGGATTGAACCTCTAACCATCCAGCTCCTAAAATTACTCTCTACCAGTACACTATTTGTTAATTCAAATATTGTCTAGCAACATGTCTTATTTAAAAGCATTTAGCCGTCAGGCTTATTTAATAAGGGTTATTGTTAAAACAAAACTTTATTTATGAGACGGGGATAAGATTTTCCATTGGAAAAGGATAAAAATCGCCATGTAAAGGGAGTTACAAGGTTGTTAAGTTGTTGTCACCTAATTTAGCAAATTTTTATGTATTTAAATGGGTGATAGTCCCTTTGTAAAGCCATTGTAGTTTGGAGAATTTCAGTGGAGAGAAATTTTGTAAAGGAATAATTTTTCCTTGTGAGAGATTGTAAGCATGAAGGCGTTGTGTATTGTCTTCAAGTGCATAGAAGAGACTGTGAATGCTTGAGGCTTGGATTCTGTAACAAAGTGTTTTGCTTGGCAGAATTAATAAAGCAGTCCCCAGATTGAGAAGTGGACTTAGAGACATCCTACCCAAAGAAACTCTATATCAAATTTTTTGTGTCTCTTTATTCTCTTTCTTATTCTCTCATCCGTTTAAGTTTCTTTTATATTATTCTATTTGATGTACATTAAACACATTATTTAATTAAGTGTTTAAGCATGATTTTTCTTGTAATTTCAATGGTTTAAAATACGTACCACGCAATTACTACTTGGATTTGGGATTAAATCTATATTTGGATTAAAGTTATAAAACTTGTAAATCCTAGTTTACACATCAAGTTACAATTTTAGGATTCACTAGGATATAGATTTAAATGGAAGATCGATACTGACGTTGCTTGTTCACTGAGCAAATAATACTTAGAAATGCGGAAGATCGATACTGACATTTGCTTGTGAACTGAGCAAATAATAGTAGCAACAGAACAAGGTGCCATGTGGCAAAAGATAATTCGTCTAACTTGTGACATGTGTCACTAGTAAATTCATCCACATCCAGTAACACCTAGATGCCATATCATTGTAAAACTACAATGTGTCATTTTTTGACTGCCATATCACCATTAAATGCCACATGTTAGTATAGGATTGGATGTAGATGTTGACTAGGATGTTGATGTCATCATTCGTCCATTCGGTCAACCCTTTCCTAGGTAACTTCAAACGAGCATAACTTCCACATACAATCTGTGTTTTCGACGAAACGAACGTTGTTGGAAAGCTCTCGATGAGATCTTTAATTTGAAATCCATTGTCTTAGTGAACCATAAAATTGTAAATGATTCATAACAAGGAGCTTACAGATCACTTTGTATGTTCTCCTTCAAGAATCTCAGGATGTCTTGTTCTTCTTGAAGCTAGTCCCTCGCTCTTGGTGCATGACTGTCAACTAGTACCATGTTGATAAATGAAAGGGGTTCATACCCGTATAGTGCATTGAAGGGTGTCATTCCAATGGACATGTGATAATTTGTATTGTAACAGTATTCTTCTAGATGCATCCATTTGACCCATGCACATTGTTGTGCCAAAATGTAGTTCCAGAGGTAGCTTTTTGGCCACTTGTTCACAATCTTTGTCTGTTTGTTTGTCTGAGGGTGATAGCTAGTACTTAGTGACAATTCTATTCTTGCCATCTAAAACAATTTTGTCTAGAAAATATTGAGAAACCGACCATCCCTGCCACTAACAATGATTCGGGGTAACCTGCGTAGACGAAAAGCTTCTCCAAAAACTAAGTCGGCTACTACTTGTGCAGCCTAGAAATCTGAGGAGATAATAAAGAAGTGTGCATACTTCGTCAGTCTCTCAACCACCACAAAGATACAATCCTTTCCATTTACTTTAGGAAGTCCGGTGATGAAGTCCA
This sequence comes from Cupressus sempervirens, assembly GCA_028749045.1. NCBI lineage: Eukaryota > Viridiplantae > Streptophyta > Pinopsida > Cupressales > Cupressaceae > Cupressus > Cupressus sempervirens. Next base: position 240,236,778 of record CM053788.1, on the reverse strand, counting down.
TAGCGATACTTTCCTACTTGTGTTCTAGTATAGGCAAGGGTTGCAATAACCCGACAGGTAAAATGCGTTCAGGTTTGTTTTGTTGGTAGACTGTGCATCCCCATATGTACTACAATACATCTCCTTTAAGTACCTTCCACGAAAACTTCTCCCTGAGCTATCTATAGGTTTTGAGAAATCTCGGGCACCAAGTATATCCGATCCTTATAGTAAATGATGTCATCCACCATCTTGTATCTATCATCCTTAGTGTCGTCATCCATTAGCTTACATGCAAATGCATTTTTGGAATATTCCACCAATAAGTGTGTTTTCCAGCTAGTTGAAATTTGAGACAGTAAGTAGATGGTAGGTTTTCTTGACAAGGCATCTGCAACCACATTGTTCTTTCCCTTCACATTTCAATGTTGAAATCAAAAGCGTAAATCTTGCGTACCCATTTTTCCGTTTAGATCTTGTTGCTCTAGAAAATATCTCAAACTATTATGATCGGTATGGACGACAATCTTGACACCCACCAGATACTACCAAAACTTGGTCAGTGCATGCATGATGACTAGCATCTCTTTGTCATAAATAGAATATAGACGTTCCGCTTGTGTAAGCTTCTAACTCTCATAGGCTAAAAGGTGTCTATCTTGCATTAATACCATGCCAATGCCCTCTCTAGATGCGTCACACTCTAGAATGAATGGTTGAGTAAGGTCAGGTAAGGCGAGAATTGGGAAAGTGCTCATTGCTTCTTTTAACTTATCAAAAGTGTGTTGTGCTTTTTCATTACATTGAAAGAAGCCTTTCTTAGTCAGATCCGTTAATGGTGCACTGAGTTGAGAGAATCCTTTTACAAACCTTCGGTGCACATCTTCTCCTAGTGGAGTTGCACTTCATAGTTATTGACAACATGCCCTAGGTACAATATTTCTATCATCCCGAATTCACACTTGGATTGCTTGGTGAACAAGGACTGAGCCTTCATGATCTCTAGGACTTCATCCAAATGTCTCAAGTGTTCTTCCTAAGTTTTGTTGGAAATAATGATATCATCAAAGAATACTAGCAAGTATTTATGCTATTGTTTGTTGAAGATGCGATTCATGCAAGATTGAAAAGTAGTTGGTGCATTCATTAATCCGAACGACATGACTAGGAACTCATCATGCCAGTAGTGACAGCAAAAGCCATCTTCTCCACGTCTTCTTCCCGCATGTGGACTTGATGGTATCCAAAACAGAGATCTATTTTAGAAAAATAAACCACACCATGTAGCTCATCCAACAATTCATTGATCCTAGGAATAGGGTATTTTTTTTTATTGTCTTATTCAACACACAATAGTCCACATACATGTGCATTGTCCCATCCTTTTTCACCAATACTACTGATGATGCAAAAGGGTTAGAGCTGGGACAAATCCATCCTTTCTTGAGCAGCTCCTAAATTGTCTTCTCGATCTCGTCTTTGATTTTTTTGGGTGGCGGTATGGCATGGTGATAACTAGTTTGGTGCCAACTTCCAACTCAACGGTATGCTCAAACCCAAGATGGGGAGGTATGCCAGGAGGAATGTCTATGAAAACTTTCTCATGGGTACTCAAGATATTGTTAAGATCATCATCCTAGCGGGGTGTCCATTGTCCTTTTATTGGTCTTGTCAAAACAAAACAATGTGCAACCCATGCAATGTCATCATGCCGAAAATTGGCCTCCATCCGTTGTGCCAAAACTTCCTTCGGTCCCTCATTGGCCATCCCATGGAGAACAACCTTCTTTTCCTCGATAACAAAAGTGAAGTCCATCCACTTGAAACTCTGTGTGTATTCATTTGGTGTCTCAATCTATTGTATGCCCAGAATAACCTCCATATCATCTACGTCCACTATAAAGAAATTCTCCATGACAGTGTGATTACCCATGGTGATACTCAGTTGAAGAACAAGGTGCGTACAAGGCAAAAGTGTTTCTTCAACGATCTTGACTTGGAATCTTGTGTGCATCTCAATAGGTAGACTTCTTCGTTTCACCAAAGATGAGTTTATGAAGTTTAGAGTGGCTCCGCTATTGAGCGTTACAATGACCTTTCGTCCTTGAAGGGTTCCCCATACATGAAATACCATTCATCTCAAGCTCCCAACTAGGGCGATGTTTCCTCCATGCCATACCAATGCGATGATTCTCTCCGTACAGTTCAAATTAACCATTTTTGGAGTCGTAGTGGGGATTATCGTGTTTTGTGGATAGATTCTCCTAATCTTCCTCATCATTAGATACAACTTTGGTGTAGTGTATTTTCCCTTTACCAAGGCATCTATGCCCAGGTTCCCACGACTCCTTACAATTGAAACATAATATCTTCCTTTGGAGCTCTTGTTTGGTAGCTTCGTCCAATGAAGGGTTCTTCAATAGAGGTTTGTTATCTTTGTCCTTTGGAAATACTGGCTATTTGGAGTGGGAGTAACCTGGAGAGGATGATGTCGATGATGATGTCATCCTTCGCACCTTTTTTATAGCCTCAAAAAGGGTGCTAGGATTGAAACTTTTTACCATCCCCTTAGTGTTTCTGTCAGTCCGTCCTGAAGATCACTATCCGTCTTTTTTCGAGAATGTTCGTAACAAAAATAGGGAGTTTTTGAAATTTTGTGATGTACTTTATCTCATCCCAAGATCTCTATAATATTTTCTCTATAGTGGGGTACCTTAGCAGTTCTCCCATAACCACAGTGTAGTAGGGTGTCTTGCTCGCAATTCTCCCTTACTATCACTATGATAGGGTGCCCTCAGCGGTTCTCCCTCAACTAATTTTGCAATAGGTTGCTCTAGCGGTTCTCCCTTAATTACAGAGCAATAGGGTGTCCTTACCGCAATTCTCCCTAACATACCGGTACAGTAGGGTGCCCTAGATATTCTCCCTTAATTGCCCTCTTAGGAAGGTGCTAACAATAGGGTTTCATTAGTAGTTCTCCCCTAATTGCCACTCTTTCCTTTCATTTAAATTGAATATTAAAGTTCTATTAATAATCATAAAAATATGTACATATATGTATTGTTTGTTATTTACAGATCAGAGTGTGACCAAAGTTGAACTTCCTCAAAGCTTCAATGATTCTCTATTCTCATATCCTCTCTTGATCACCATTCACACTCTTGTTCTAAAGCCTCTTCATTATTTATTTTGTGTGTTGCTTTGATTTGATGGAGTTGACTTTTCTTGTCACACTTATGTCCAGGTTCCCAAGGGCCTCTACATCTGAAACATATTCCTTTCTTCAATGTATCCTCTTTTTTCTTTTGGGCTTCCTTACTCAAGCATTGGTGTCCTCTACTTCATTTCACTTTGCAGAAATAACATTCTTTATCTCTCTGGTCTTTGTGTGAGTCTTCATTTCTATGCTCCATCTTTGTCGAGAAATTCTTAGATCTTTCTTTTGATGAATTTGATTCTACCATTTTTTCTTTTCTAATGGCTTCTTCCAAGTTTTGTGGTTCATGCGGTTTAACAGAGTGCCTGGTGGAGTCTTTTAATCCTTCTATAAATATATGGGCGAGTCTCTTTTGGGAAAGGTCTGGAACCATAACTGACAACTCTTGAAATTTGCGAGCATAGTCTTCCATTGTTCTAGTTTGTTTGAGTTGAGTTAGTTCTTTGAAATACCATTCAATGTCGTTATCATCAAATCTATTCATGAGCTTTTGGGAGAATTCTACATAAGATTTTATATCTTTATGTCCCAATGAGATACGTCCATGGTCCACCAATCATGTGCTGCTCCCTTAGATGTACTATAGCAAATTGCAAGCATCTTCCTCTGTCGTGGGATTTAGAATGAAAAATGTGTTTAGTTTCTCCAACCACTGGCTTGGTGTAATCTTTTCTGAACCATCAAAATGCGGAATCTTTATTTTGTTAATCTCATGTTTGAGTTCTTCATTTACCGTCCTTCTAGACATCTCCGTTCATTTCTCTTCACAAAATTCTCTGAATGATATCACTTCTCTAATGTTAGGTGCTAGAGCTGCGTATGCCCTTGCAATTTCCTCTGTACTAGTTAGGGATTGCTCGACCCCTTCCTCCTCCCTTAGATTTACTCTTCTAGGTAGGAATGCGGGTTGAGGTAGGCTAGAGCTTGAAGTCACATTTTTATTTTCAGAATGGACTGAATTTGTTTCTCTCCCGATGTTAGGTTGATTTCTCAAATTATTGATCGAGTTCCCCATGTTCTGTAATGCTTGCAGGAGGGCCTGATTTGACTTCTCCATTTGATTCAATATAGTTTGGTTGGTCTGGTGGGTCTGCTCCATATATGATCTCACTTCATTTGCTAAGTCATTCATTGTAGTTTTATTTGTTCTTCTTTCGCAAGTTTCCATAAGCCTTCATTCACAGGATGGCAGGATTATGCTTTGATACCACTGTAATGACCCTTAGCAGAATCAAATTTAAAATATCGGAATAATGATCTGACCTCTGCAATTCTCCTTTCTCCTCTTGAAGCTAGCCAGTCACTCTTCCTTACAACTTATAAATTTATATATATTAGATTAATAAATCTGCCTGTATATGTACTCTGCCTTTTCTTTAGTCATATATTTTCTATTTTTGTTCTGCTTTATTCTTCATACATCCTTAATTATGTTCTTTTTCAGTATATCCTCCTTTTTCACTTCTGCTGTTAGATACATATCACATTAAAAATCTGAATATGTACTCTTTTCTTTCTTCTTATTTTTCTTCTCAACTTCCTGACCTCTTCTATATGAATATATATTAGAATAAAAAGCTGATTATCTATTTCTTTTTTTATTCACTTATTATCCCTGGAACTTCTCCTCCCTCTTTGCAAATAATCTATCCTTTATTTATATTTGATTTTAAAAGAGATGTTACCTTTCAGCAGTAAGGACCATGTCCCTTTCAAACAAACTAAAAGTTATAATTAATCTTTCATCCTTAATTGTAATCGACATTATCTTTCATAGTTCGATGATAATCTTTTCTAAATATCAATCTGTAAATAATAGCTACTGTCGTGAATCATCATAGTAAATCTTGGTCTGACGTGTCTGTATTCAATCAAACTCAGTGGCACTGTATACCTTATTATTGTTTTTCTTGCATCTTTAATTTGGCTTCTTTGCACATCGTAGGCTCTAACTACTAATTTTTGTCCATCATTCTTTTATATATTCATATCACTGCTTTATGTCTTCCATCCGCCATATATTATGCTGACTTCATTAACTGTACTTGGTTTTTGATATTGTCGTTCTTATCGATATTGATGTTGTGCCTTCCCATATTTGTCTATGCTCTTTGTGAACTTTTTCAAGCCCTCCGATGCTATTTGTATATTCGTTGGCACTATGTGATCAATTCATCTTTGACTAATCTTTTCAACTCTGTTTGTCTTCCAAAGTCCGGATGTCTCCTGTATGTAATTTCCCAATGCTATCTAGCTTAGAAATTTGGGGACAATTAATTCGAACACTTGCCTCTTTATACTCAATATGATATTGTTCTATGGCTGTTTATACTTGCTCGTTGTAATCAATGGTTCTTATGGTAACATCGATATATATGGAATTGCTTAATGCCACATCACGATCTTTAAGTTTGACATGACCAATATTCATATTGTTGGAGATTAATATATTGGTGTCATTAATATCAAGATTGTCTACTCGATGTCACTTAACTCAAAACCCATATCATATGAAAGAATGAATAGCATTTAGATATATTTGTTTAACATTAACTTATATCACCTTTTTAATAGTATTATATTTTATTATAATCATCCTTTTATTATGATATTCCTTCTTGTTGTTATTATAATATATATAATAATATTATTATTATAATACTGTAATAATATTATAATATTATTATCATATTATGTTTTCTTGTTAATAATTCCTTTTTGGCTACTATCATATTATAATATTATTATCAACATGATTATTATAATATTATGCTCTCTTTTAAGATTATAAAATTTATTATTTCTTTGACTCATTATATTATTAAATTTAACTAGCAAAATAGGGGACATGATAGTAAGGGGTGTCCGTATGATGCCAAAATATGGCTATACAATCATTCGTATGGTATTGACTTGGTAGGTTGTATGGTGGGACAAGGTGGAGGCCAGAAGAGTCGTACAATGGGGTGAATATGAGGGCATACGGTTGGTAGCATGTCATATGGCTGTACAATGGAGGCAAGGATCTGTACGATGCAGGCAGGAGGTTGTGTGATCGAAGGCGTAGGGAATGCAGTGGAATTCGGCAATGCTGATTGAGATGCAAATGATATATATATTAAACACAAATAACTTGCAAAAACCACAGACCAAATAGATATACTCAACTTGTTACCGAATAGTAATGATATTTCCGCATACAGATGGTGCTTTGATTCGCTAGATTCGACCCAAGCCATACACAACGAAATAGGGTGAGGGTTGAATCCCATTGAAACTTAAAAAGCCAAATAGAGAAGATCTTTCATTTCTGAAATGATGAACAACTCAGAACTCCAATAGGAATTTTTTTGTGGTACAAAGAAATAATCCAAAGGCGCATACCAACTACTACCTACATGTCGTGCTTAAATACCCTTTGTAGGAACTCCCTAGGGTTTAGAAAGATAGCCGATGGCCACACCTACGGAAACAATTAAATAAAAATAGGTCTGAGGTATACTAAACCAATTGGCCCATAAACAATGATTTGATTATTTATTTATTTTATGATGAGAACATTACATCTTCCTTAAACCAATCCACTTTAGGAAGGTTTCTGCCTTTCAAATCATGAAATTCAGGATCAAAGAGATTGCTATCTTCTTGTGTTTAGGGAGGGATCTCCCAATTGATTCCAAATGATTCGATTTGTTGTATAGAGTGCCTTGAAAAATTTCTTTTAAGCACCTTTGCCTCATCTATGCAGTCCGCCCAACAATCCTCTAGTGTAGGTTTATGGATATAAATCCAAGCTACATATAGGTTTTTCCATGTGAAACCCTTACTGTCAAATTGAGCTTCCTAGGCAGAGTTGACAATTTTTTACCATAATCATTTGTCGACGCACTTCTAAAAACACAAGTTGGTCCATAGGGTATCTGGGAAGCCGTAAGGGTTCTCTTTCAAGACTCTGTATCCTCAGATAGTGTAATTGTCTATATTGGGTGAAAATACTTCTAAACCCTAACACGAAGTTGGCAACCTCCTGAGGTAATCTCATATTAGGTTGCCCTTCCAACTCTGACTAGCTACATGAGAAATGCATGATTCACTCGTACGTAATGTTGACTGCCCTTCTCCATAGTGAGATGGGGAACATTTTATACATAGTAGTCCAAATAGAATGTTTTTGTTGGTTAGTCAGGCCTTCCAAAAAGTTCTTTAGCTAGCAATAATATACTAACACAGGAAAAATTGAACACCATAATTTTTGGGGATTCCCTTAGTTGTGTATTAAAGTGATAACTCATGAGGCTGGCCCAATATATGAAATCTTTCTTTCCATAGATGATTAAAATGGATTTACACATCTAGAACTCAAAATTTGCACTACCTTATGCAATGGGTTCTTTGAAATGGGACTTTTTTAATTTACTAAGTAATTGGAACTTACCTCCTCTTTATAATTTGAGCTAGATTTTTGCAATGTTTTTTGAGATAAAATTCTTTGTGCTTTCAAATACTCATGTCCAACCTCCACAAAAAGCCTCTCCATCACTTTGTCGCGATGGATGCCTAAAGCTTGAGTAATGCTTTCCGAGTTGGTTTTGCTATGACCTTTCCATGAGCCATTCAGATTTCCCGCTTTGTAGTATCATAAAATATCGCACATGCTACTACTAATTCAAGGCATTGCATGGTGGACAAAAACACTTTTGCGTATTAGACTACTCTAGAGAAGTTGTTGCTCCCAAGGACTTAAGCTTTTGCATTCGTAGAACTCTAGGTGCTCATGAAAAACATGTTCCTTGGTATCCTTTGCCTTTGATAGCTGGCTTTGAATTACATTGCATGTCGAGGACGAAGCTTGAACAAGTAGCATATTGAAGGTGTTAACGAGTGATTTTGAGCAATCCACCACTCAAGTGATATATTGATTCGAACGAGACATGCATTAAGTGCGGCACCATCGTTCTTTTTGGGAAACGTGCACATTTCGTATGAACTTGCATGCAAAAGAACAAAGGATTGACACAAGGAAAAGACGCCTACCTGGAGTTACACTATGTGTTGGGACCCCACCAATTGCTTGGTTGTCCACATGCCTAAACTCACAATTAGCTATTAGGGTTTTTGGACTTCCTAAAACCTCTGTCCAAGCGAGTGGTAATAGTTGTGCACATTGGGAGATCAGGGACTTAAGAAACATTGTAACTCCGTGACAAGTTTATGAGAAACTTGGTGAGGCTGACATTTGGAGAATGGCTAAAAACCATGATAATTGGTCAGATCCTTTTGAGGAGAACCTTAAAAAGAAACAAAAGCGGAAGCGTGACTAACAAAGGACGAAGATGTCTTGCTGATTTCTGTTATGGCAAGGTGTATCGATATAGGTATGGATACAACAAATAACTGTAAAACACCGCATTCATATACAATCCAGTCTTGATAATCCTTGGATGAAATATCTCTTGAAGATGAAACATAAAAGAATAAACACAAAGATATGATACAACAGATACAATTCAAAATGCTTGTGATCAAATTGGAGGTAAAAGACAAAAACTGTAATGAAAGAATTTCCATTACTAGGAAAACTTGTAGTCGTGAAGAAAGAAAAATCATTACACATATTTTTAATGCAAAATGAGAACTTCCTAACTTTTCATCAGCTTTGCTAACCCTTAAAACCGACAAAAAGAATATGTAGCAAAACACATTATCCAGAAATACTGCATATATGAATTATATGTGCTAGAACAAATGAGTTTCAGTTTTCTATCCCTTTCTATGACAAATTAAAACTTTCGAAGCTCTCATGTTTTCATAAAGTTTTGTGGTCTATAGATTATATTCTGTAGCCTCATGTTTTATACATTCCCACTTTTACCTTGGGTTTATTTGGAGATAAAATGGGGTATGGGCTATTTGGGGGCTTTTGATGGCATTTCCCATATAAACACGTGTCTAATACAGGACAATGAGTATCATGGTGAGGGATGGTATAGTAACTTGGGTTCCACATCAGGAAATATTTGACATATTGAGTACATTTCCCTTATAAATGTGCATCCTACATGGGGCAATGAGTATCATGAGGAGGGATGAAGTAGCTGGTAGCCTGTTTTTTCAATCCAGAAATGTCTCACACATATCCAACGTGTTTCTTTTTGGAACTTGTGAATTTTGCATATAATTTCATCTGTTTTTCGCTATTTGAGAAGCCCTAAGCCCAGAATTGCCAATGTATAAATCTTAGTTATATTGCTATTCACATCTTGAAGTCAAAGCTTCTATTTATGTCCTCTTAGTATCAAAATGTCCTTCCTATTATGTTGCATTCTTTTGTTTTCATCCTGAACATGTATATAAGTTATATATGCAGTCCTGTAGGCGTCGAGCAATAGTTGTATATTGCTTGCAATGTAGCAGTGAGTAATAAGCATTATAGAGTATATACTGCATTCCCACAAGGATAAAAGTCAGTTAAAATGATCATGTGTTGTATGGTGGTGGATTAAGTTGCCACTCTACCGCTCCAACCTCAATAGTTAGTTGCAGGTTGTGTTTACTGCTATTCCATGACACTGATTTAATGTAGCATGTGGGAGGATGGTGGAGATACAATGGTTGACAAGTGTCTACTGCATCATGGTGCTGACGTATATAAACTCTATTACGATATAAGAATCCTAGGGGAGAGGTACACTAGTTATCCACCGGGTCAAGTGTAAAAAAACTTCTAACCTTATACCAGTTTGCTGATTGTAAATGAGAAAAGGTTTTCTATGTTTTTTGTCTTTTCCCAATTTTTGATTTACTTTGAAAATATATTTTCAATTTTCAAATATAGACAACAATTTCAAATTCCCTACTACATGAAATAATAAACATTCATCAAAGCTTTGTCAAGATTTTATTAATTAATTTCTGAAATCAATACATATGATAGAACCTAGCGTCTAGTTTTGGCACTTGCTTGCATCAATGACATCTATGTATCACAAGTGTCCAATGGTACAACTTGACACATGAAATCGGCTCCTTCTAGGATGTACAGACCATCTGCAAATGATCACAGACTCTCAAGAAGGCTCCCACAGAATATAAATAAATCGTAGGCCTGTAAGTTTGCTGACGACTTGCCTAGAATGCAGCCACAGGCCCTATATGGTGCACAATATCCCGGTTGGCAACAACTATTGGCCCAATTCAAGCCGCACCACACACGCAATGATTGTCTGCCCCCTTGCAACACACGTGACCTCCCAGATTGCAGTTGCATTTCTAGTTCTAGGGAATTTGTTGATGGATAGGAGATGGCAACCAATGAAGTCACAATGCACACCCTTAGACAAATTCGATGATTCCAAATCTATGTAGATAACCTTTTACCAATCTCAGTAACTCTTTAATATGAAATGCAGCTCCCAGTAACAGACTAGAATTGATGAAAAAGTTCACAATCGATTTGTTGTCCAAGTTGAAAAATGCTAACTCCAGATTGCAGCTCTTCTTAGACACAGGTATCACAGTAGAAGAGGAGAGGGAAAATTATTTACCTCAGCATAATTTGCATACACCAACTCAGAATTCTCAGAATTATAATTCCAATCTCCCAGACACAGATAATCACAGATAGGAGATTTAACCAATGAAACCACTATACATGAGCACTGACTTCAAACAATCTTCTGAAACTTAGAAACCCTTATACTTCAGCAAGGGCACAAAATTCGGACTTAGGAAAAGCCACAAAGGCAACAAAAACAAATATATATTCAAGCGTGCTTTTCTCAACAAAAGGGCTTGTATTTATAACCTCCAAATTCCCTTTTGTTGACAAATGCAACTTCACTCAAGAAGCTTCACCACACAATGTTATTTAGAAGCTTCCTTTAGATTCTCTCACTTGACTTGGCTTAACTAATTAATAATGACACTTTCCAATGATAACTCAACTCCTAAGTGAAATTGTAAAGTTAAATTATAACTTTATAATAAGACATTTAATAATTAATAATAATTTGGCCACTAAAATATATACTCCCAAAATACTCATCATTTAAATATGCCGTCTGAAATAGGATTCATACTTATTATTTCTCCATGTGACCAAAATGCACTTTCCAAAAATAGAAAGGGTCCATCTCGATCAACACCAACTTACCACATATAGTAAGTACACAAAACTAAGCCCAAACGAAGTCCGATCTGAGCCAAATGAAGATCAATTTGTAGCTTACTAAAATATGGAGAAGATAAGACCCTCGCAATGCCAAGCCACTACCACAGAAGACCCTCTATCCACAATATTTAGTCTACGAGGATCACAATAATAGGCTAATCCCTGAAACTCCAATGTTGGGAAAAATGGGAGCATTACATCAAGATTTTGAGTTGTGATATGGCAGTAAGAGAAGCGATCGCTAGTAATATGAAGGTACTGCAAGCCTGCGGAGACTGAGGGATGAAACCATGGTTGTCATGCAGTGAAGTAGGGGAATGAGGACCACATTTCGAAACTATTTGCACAATTATCAATGCATAAATAACTAAGTGTCTGATAACTAGACTTACAACCATTAAAGGAATACATATGATTTTGAGAATTTGACTTTGTTGCTTTGTGGAGAAGGCACCAGTCTATTTTGCCCCAATAACAGATTCAGATTCATTAAAATTTATAAATGAATGACAGTTTTGTTGTAGGTTTTAGATTCTTTTGATTCTGTTGTACGTTCTATATTCTTTTGATATATTTTTCATTTTGGTTAATCCATTCGTTGGCCATATCCAGCATTAGTTCCCATCATTTGAGTAGGCGTTTCTTTAGGACTCAATGATTTTTTGATTTGGAAACCCCTATTTCCCATATTAATATGCATGCTATATGGTGCAATGGTTATCATTGAGAGCAGATAGAGTATTTGGTAACATAGGCATTACATCAGGAAATGTTTCATGAGCTCTATACATGATTAGGCTTTTTAGCTGGTGTTTTTCATACAACATTTTTTGTAGAGGGATGGTGCAGAGTCACTATGATACAAAATTAAGTCCAAGGATTTTTTTTGAAATCATAAACATTAGATTGCTGAATTTGAGTTTTAACTTGTAAACTCTAGGCTTCTTGTTTTGAGATTTACCTCCTAAACGTTTGAGAATGCTTTGCTTTTCAGCTTCTTCTCAAAACAAATATTTAGTTTTAGTAACATTAAGTATTCTTGAACTTGTTTGTGAGACATTTTGAATAATATTATTTAATTTGTTTGACAGGTCTAGCAAGATACTGATTCGAAGGTCAGAACAAAATGCAGTCATATCGTCTTTGGATTTGGAATCCTTTTCAGGCTTCACAGAAATGAGTTTAGAAATTCAAGAAGAAACAGGTATGAAGGACTTGGTAAAAGTGGGTGTTGGTTCACAGCTCGCTTTATCCAGTGCATTGGAGCCAACACAAACTATCTATCTAGTCCCCAGATATATTGTTATGAATCAATCATGTGAAGATATTTTTGTCTGTCCAAAAGGTTTACAGGTTTGTTTCTAGATAATATTTGATTTGGTTTATCCTTCATTTAAACCACATGCAAAGTTTGTTCTAGCTTCTCTTGATTCTGCTCTCTCTATTATTTCTTGAAAAGGAAACTGGAGGTGCTAAAAGTACTGTTAGCCCTGGACAGAAAGCTATGCTTCATACAAAAATATTTCCAGGTGAAGATAAAGTGATTCGTACTGTTGATTACAATCTCAAAAATGAAAGAAATGCAGGGATAGATTTATCACTATATTTCCAGTTTTCTTTGAGGGAACCTGGATGGAGTTGGTCTGGACCGATTTGTGCTGCTTCTTTAGGGCGCTTCTTTCTGAAATTCAGAAGCCATGAAATTTCTGCAGCAAGTGGTAACACTTGTAGGGAGATGCAAAGTATTCGATTTGCAGTTGTTGATGTCAAAGAAGAACGAAGTTCATTGATCATGTACTTCAACATGCAATCACCTGAATATTTGCCATATCAAATAAATAACAGTCTCCGTAATGCTTCGATTCTATTTCATCAAAAGGTGATTGCTCTTGACCTGTTCTTTTCTGAACTCTATTTTGTATACTGATTCTAAACTTCCATTTCGAAATGTTCACATGTGCTGAGAGTTTTGATACCACAAAGGAAAATTTTCAGAGTTGAAATTGTATTAGAGTTCATATGTCCATGTTGCTGATAGCAGAGAATCTACATGTATTTACAAATTGCTTAATCATAATATCAACAATATTGTAAAGTTATTAGTTTATGATTTTCCTTTTGCCGTTTGGAACTAATGCTCGTAGAAATTGAAAAAGAGCAAAACTATTCCTTTTGATGAACTATCAAGGTCCTTCCGTTATTCCTTTGGCAATGTTCATGCCATTTCTGCACTAATAAATTTGCTGATTCGAAAAAACTCTAATATTAACTTTGTTTTTATTATGTAAGTTACCTGTCCTAATAGGGGTGCAAGTATCAGGTATGGTGCTAGGCCAATTTTTCCCTTAGGTATAGATAAGATAGATAAGATAAGATAAGATAATGATATTAATGTCCAACAAAAGACCAACAAGGTTTTAAGGGATTGGAAGATACAACAAGGGATAAAACTAACCCAATAGGAGCACCAAACGGTGTTCGAAGAAGAGCGAAAAAAAAGTAAAGAAAGGGAACAGCAACCAATAAGAGGACTAACTATCCTTTCTTGGTACAAAGAAATCTAGCATTGAAGGATAAGGCCCAGAGTGATCCTAGGTTCAGGCCCGTCTTTGAGTAACCCTGGATAAAGGGTGTCCTTGTTTGGTGAAACCACAATGAGCTCTAATAGATCTGCTGTGCCTAGAGGCGGGTGTGTCCAGCAGCCGCTTCAGGCCCTTGGAGGAGGACATGGGTGGGAAGAAGGTGGTGATAAGCTGATTTGAGGCTTGGCTTTGAGGAAACATGCGCTGAAGAGTGAGATCACTAAGTTGAGAAGTCTCATGGAGGTGCAACACTAAACACTGCTGGTCAAAATAGTTGAAAAAGGCCGAGAGGGATCTATAGTCTCTGAATAAGCAGTGGAACTTGCCTCTTATCTCATAATAAATGGGCCATCTAAAGATGAAATGGATCTTAGTCTCAATCTCAGATAAAGTACAAAGGCGGTAGATTCGATCATCCCTAGTCAAATGGTGATCCGTTTGGCAGCGAGTCCGTTGGGAATCGACTCTGAAAGGTCCCAGAGATATATGAAGGGCGTGACACCAGTGCGGACTCAAGTAAAAGGGACAAACAATAGTCCCATTGTGGATCTCTAAAAATGCTCGAAGTAGAAGGCCATCCACAGTCTCAAGCCCCAAGGAGGGTTAATCCAAGTCGTGGTGATGTATTGTCTGTAGATGTCGAGTTTGATGTGCCCATTCAACCCCTGTCGTGAGGGGAGGAGATGAGCGGGAGCATCCAATGAGAACTGGTAGGGTGGGAGGTGATCGATGTCAATCCCTACCAAACTTAGCAGGGTAGTGGCTTGGGTATACCAACAATGAGCTCTAACCCTCAAATCAGATCTAGCAATCTGCACTCAGGAGCAGTAAGCATGGTATGAGTATTTGTGGTGACTGTTAACAGAGTTTGTAAAGCTTTTGAGGCGGTAAATGAACTAGATCAAATCGAAGATGGCACTAAGTCTGAAAGGATGGCCCCTAAACTCGGCCAAGATAATACTATGTGGAGTGAACTAGTGACATATGATAATCCGATGGAGAAGGGTTTGGACCCGCTTGATCCTTTTGGCAGTGAAGCCGGTGGGAACTGACTCTGAAAGACCTTAGAGAAATGTGAAGGGCGTGACACCAGTGCCAACTCAATTAAAAGGGACGAACAATAGTCTCATTGTGGATCTCTTAAAAATGCTCGAAGTAGAAGGCCATCCACGGTCTCAAGCCTCTAGGAGGGTTAATCCAAGTCGTGGTGATGTACTGCCTGTAGATGTCGAGTCTGACATGCCCATTCAACTCCTGTTGTGAGGGTAGGAGATGAGCAGGAGCATCCGGTGAGAACTGGTAGGGCGGGAGGTGATCAGTGTCGATCCCTATCAAACTCAGCAAGGTAGTGGCTTGGGTATACCAACAATGAGTTCTAACCCTCAAATCAAATTTGGTAATCTGCACTCAGGAGTAGTTAGCATGGTATGAGTATCTATGGCAATTGTCAATGAAGTCCGCAAAGCCTCTGAGGTGGTGAATGAACTAAATCAAATCAAAGACGATGCTAAGTCTGAAAGGGTAGGCCCCAAACTCGGCCAAGATAATACTGTGTGAAGTGAACTAGTGACATATGATAATCTGATGAAGGAGAAGGGTCTAGACCCGCTTGATCGAGGCCCAATCCGAATCTAGATGGGACGGCCCCCAAACCACAAAACCATATATAACAGTTGGTCTAACCAATGAGTCCAAGAGGGATAACTTGGACTCAGTTTCTTGAAAGTGATGTCAGAAACATTGCCTTTTTAGAAGTGCAAGGGAGCCCATCCCCTTAGCAACTATGGGTAGGTGAGAAACTCTAACTTGGGAAGCAAATTTTTGACTCAAATGTAGACGTGGTGCCAAGATGGCAAATGCTCAAAAAATTGGAAAACCCGAAAAATTAAGAGATTTTTAGGGATTTAAAACTTGTTTCACATACCATTTGATAAATGAACCTTAAAGACATAATAACATCATGAAATCAAAGCTTATATGAAGTTGGTGGCATCAAACATTTTAAACAAATGTTTGATGTACTCTTCCTAATTTGTTGTACAAGCAAAAAAATTAGGGTTAGGGTTCCATCTCACTAACTAAATATCCTTTTTAAAATGCACCTTGAGACTTGAATCGTGTAACCAAAGCGATATGCAAATATCGACATATACGCTTATATATATAAACCAAAAATCACCAAAAATCGGTCCCAAAAATCATCATTTTAGTAAAAAATCACTGAAAATCACCAATTTATTTTATGTATGTGGTGGATTTATTGTTTATTTTCCTTGTTTATGCATGTTAGGCTTTAGCTTCTATTTGATGATGTTATAGTGTGTTTAAGTTATATTCAATAAAGGGTACATGAAATAAGCGTTATATCATTAAAATTGAAGGGTTTTTTCATTTTTCTGATTCGTAGCTGATTCATAGCCAATTCATGCCCAATTCATGAGTCAAGTCAGCCTTGCTGATTCTGATCCGATTGCAAGTTTTGGTTCTTTGATATATATATATATAAAAGAGACCCAAAATACTTGAGGTTCTATGGTGTCACGAGGGCATATTCGGCAATAAGACTTGGTGTTATAGGGAAATTTTGAATTTGGCTAGGGCATTGAACTAGCCAACAACAAGCTGTGATTGGGGACAAGGATAGAAAGGATGTAGAGAATCTCAGAGTCTACGAACAATTGCAGGTTTTCTGTACTTTATGTAGTGGTCATATGAGATTAAGAAGATAGGGCATTGTTTTGTAGATGGGCGTAGGGAAGAGTACGCACAAACCGGAAGTGGACACAATACAAGGAAAACAAAAACATGAAAACTTTATTCACAAATGTACATAGGGGATGGAAAGGAATCCTCCTTACCTCTAGGAAGCTTTGTAGAAGTTATATGAACCCAACTACAAGCGGAGGAAATTTAATCCCATGGTGAACGAGGATGTCCACCTTGAAAAATTATAGACAATTTTGAGAGTTTGCTTTAGGTGATTTACCCAGTTGAGCCTGGACGACTAAGTAACCAGCATTCATCAAAGACCTTTGAGTCTTGATCTTTGCCTACCTAGACTCAATAAGCTAAGGATTTGACCCTTGGCTAATTTAGGTTTAAGGGCCTATTCGGAGGCAGATTTGGGGGTTCTCTTATCTGGATGAATAACAAAGAAAAGGGATCAATTACTTTTTTGCAGACTACTTCAAGGTTTTGTGCTAATTCTGCATGTTTGCCTAATACTAATTGGACCCTCCTATACCTGGCTCCAGTTCTTCTATGCCTCCAGGTGGTTGTATTCAAACTAGATAAAATGTCCTCTTGGTCATCTTGCCAACCCAAATTTGTTGCAGAATTGGGAATACGTTGTCATTGGCTAAACCCATTTCTCAGCCAACCTATTGTACTTTCATCAGTAATTCTTCTTCATACATAGGGATGTGATGATTTTTTCTCAATTTCTTTTCAAATTATCTCCAAAAGAGTTACCAAAAATCTGTTGGTTTACCAATTTTGCCACCTAACTCTATGTTCTTATGCTCAAACAAGTGACAGAACTGTTCCAACAGTAGAGGTAAGTGTTACATCCTCCTGCAATCACTTGGCTTGTTTTACAAGGTTCAACTACCTTCTAAATATTTGCAATTAATTTAAAAAAGTGTATGCCTTTCATTAGAAATCAGGAAAGGCAAAGCTTTTAACTAGAAATATTTAAAGGACATGCAAACTAACTCAAAATAAAAATCTCCTAATCAATTCTCACTCTCATATCACAGTATGGTGGGGATTAGAATGCAAAACATGAAAAAGATACCTTCATTCTGGCCATTTAACATTTAGTCACAGATAAATATGTCTTGACAAGAATCGATTTGAAAAGAATCAATTACTTCAACTTTCTTCATAGAAAAATGAAACAGAGACCATCTAATAGCATGGAGAATGAAATTCAATCAATAATAGCAGTCTGTCTACAATTTTAAGAACCACATCATAATTTCCATTTCCAAAATATTAATGTAACTGATGGAAAAATCAAAACATTGAAGTCTTTTCCACTCTTTATGACACATAGTTTGCATTAAAGCCAAAAAAGAAGATGTCTTTTCAGTTATTCTATCTGACGGAACTCTAAAATTCAAAGTTGTTAAGTTTATTACTACAAGATCGTGTAACAAATTCTCATGGCATTATTGTACCTGTAAGAGGATGTCGCAGGTCGTCATTAACTATTCATAAAGGAAGAATGAATACAACGCACAGGCTGAGCCAGCATAGAAAATAGCAGATGGGCAGCATTTAGATCACTGTGATTTTTAACTACTGTTGTTCTTTTCAGATTATACTAATCTGTGCCGCATATATTTGTACACTGATCGAATACCCACAAGATCTGGCATATATCGTAGAGGTATATTCCTAAGGCCTGACCAACAATGAAACTACTGGTATCAGTGTCCAAACTTATCAGGGACCTCATCATAGATCATAGTCAGTGTGTATGCTCCCTGCTTGATTCAGCAGTCTCTTCAGCAGTAAAATTTGAAACCTCTTGATTAAATGCTCACAGTTTATAAGTGAAAATAATAAACTCTAATGAAGAAAGTGATGGACATATGTGAACATTATATGATGAACAGTTTCAATCACAGATAAATCTAGATCATGAGGATTTTCAGAACGGAATATATTCAATATTATGGTTTGTCAATAAAGGGTGACAGGCAGGAGCAATAAAAATATAAAGAGAAAAGATTGGAATTTTTTTTGTGCGCCTATGGAATCTATACAATTCTACACAGTTGACAGGTCTCAAGGCTCTCTTCTAGTGCACACTGCTATGCCAGTCAATTTCTAGATGATCACCTCCAGCAGTTTCAATGGATGTCAATGAGTGTCTCAGTCTAAGAGAAGGGAAAATAAATCAGGTGTCTCTATCAGCGAGTGAGGAGAAAATCCAGATCTTATCCTCAGACCCTATTTTGTCACCATCAAACAAGCAATTGATAAATAAAGAAAGCGACGGGCAGCATACACCCAGGCAGCAGCCAGCAGACTAAATACTGCAGCAATATAGATAAAATATATTCAGTCTAGAAGATTAGAAGAGATAGTATGAAAGTTTTGAATAAGAGTGAGTTTCCATGTTTCAGTGGTCTGAGGCTCTCACCGAAATATATAATATTCGCAATGTAAAGGATGCCGTGAATTGGAGATTTTAGTACCCATTCTTTGCAGGACTTCCTGAACGGTGACGTTATATTATTTATTATTTCTCGCTGTGTTCAATATCTAATGTTAGTTTATATGTTGTGCAGGCCTGGAGCGTGGAACGTGTGACCACAATTTGGAGGAAAGTGTGTTAGAATCCAGCGTTGGGCGCATCTGAAGAAGCTGTTGTTATTTAAGGAGATTTGAAGTATACAGCGGAAGAAGAAGATAGTCGTGCCCTTACCAAGTTCGGGTGTTCTCATCACTCGCATGATACATCGCGTTCACATGAGTACAGGGTTTTATCGCATATAAAATTATTCATGGAGGTCGCTGTGCGCGAATATGTAGAAAGAGATGCCCAGGCGAATGATGGTGGTCGGGGAGAGAACAAGAGCAAGCAGAGATATTATTTAAAATGGCGTATGTTTGAGGGACCTACGTAAATGGAGTTACAGCGGCAGTTTTTGGTTTTATTACCTCTTGATTTAATTAACATTCAGTTGTTTTTTTTAAAGAAAATTAAGACAAATTGATTAGTTATGGTGAAGAGGTGCGTTGCTTGAGGGAGCAAAACCGACAGCTCTTTTATATTTATAAATATGTGTAAAACAAAGATGAGAAGAGATATGAGGGGTTGCTCTTAAAAAAGGACAGTAACTTTCTATCATCAAGCATACATATTTGAAATTTGGTTCATTTTAAAGGAGAAGTTGGATTTGTGAACTAAGCAAAGAGATTGTAATTTTTTGAACACTGGTTCAGGGATTGTGTGGATTTTATTGTGCTGAGTAGAACCCCAGGAATCTGAGTGTCTTCAGTATAATTTATCCGGCAAATAAAAAACAGTAAGAATTTCAATTGTTTTTTAGAGTTGGAATGCATATAGTTTGTCCTTTATGGTGTTGATCATTCATTTGTTTATAATTTTCTAATTTGATAAGCACACTAAGTTGTTTATTGTTCTTCAGATTTGACAAACACAAATAACATAGGATAAGAGTTCTTTCCTATTATTTGTATCTATTGTGTCTATTAAAGGTTAAAGAATAATAGACAAGTTTGAAGTGCGTTAAAATATAACAACTTGTGGCATCATAATTAGTAAGTTTTTAAGCAAAGTTTACATTATCAATATCATAAAGTTGTATGTAAAAAATATATATATTGGACTCTATTACCCAATTGAAATTTGACATTGGTCATAAATTTGTTCAAAGTTACATAAATCGAATGCTGGCAATTTTTCATCTTCTTTGTTTAAAAATCTTTTATTAAACAATCCTTTTAACATTTTTTTTCAGCAAAATACAATTCTAATAAACAATCCAAATTTAAAGTCATATATCACAAATCTAGAAGTTTTCCTTAACACTTGCCAATTGAAGGAATCTGTTTTGCAATCCGCTATAATACATTTTGCTTCCGAGATTTGAATTGGGTAAACAGGCCCTGGTCCAGCGGAACCTAAAGCACAGAGGTTTTAATCCTGTTACATTGGCCAAACTAAGTTAGATACCCAGCATCGAGCAAGCAAGGCTCGTAGGATTCCAATCTGTAGTTTTGGGAACCAACAGATTGGCGACTCTACTGGGGACGTCGCAAGTAAGATTTACTTACTCCAGGACCAGTTTAGAGTTTCATTTAGGCATAAGCCTAGAGGTGAGATTTCTGATTTTGTTCTTTCAGTTAGATATAGATACATTAGAAAGTTCTCTTTTGTTTCCATTTGTTGTTTATGATTTTTAGATTCCAACATTCAGATTTTTAATCATCATTGTGATAAAATTTACAAATCTTTTCTAAAAATTTTAAAGCTGTGCTCAAAAGTCTTAAAGTTTTGGCTTAAATTCTCATTTTATCTAATTCACATAAAATCAGCAACTAAAAAGAGATTTCTTTTCTTGTTTTCAGCAAATTGTTTTTCAAGTTATTGGCATAAAAATTTGCTGGATAAAGAACCCAAATTTTCATTTCTTTCTGTTTACAAGAAAGTGGCGACTCTATAATATATTTTGACCAGCATTTGTTTGTTTTACAAGTACATGTGGGGTAGAAGATCGGTAAACCCCCAACCTAAAAGACTTGCACAACTCTCTTTTGAGAAAAAGCCAAAGAATAAGAAAGGTAAAAATCAAAAGGCAAAAATGTTTTATACAGGGCATAGAAATTTTCAGGAAAGAGCTAATAAACAACTTGAAGTTTGTGAATCAAGCCATAATAGCCCGAAAAATGAAGAAGAAAACCCATTCTTTCACATTCCTAGAATTGATGAAGAGCCTCAATGTGAAATAACTCGTATAGAGAATGATAATGAACAAGAACAAATAATGCAGTGGGGCATGATAATAAAGAAAATGGCTGAAACTACGAATGGCAATAGCGCAATATTGGCAAAAGCATTAAAAATGCAGCCAGACGATGTCCTAGCGAAAATAGGAATGTCAAAAGACCTTATTACCTCCCCGCCTAAACCTTCTAATGAACAAAAATCAGATAGGTGGAGGGAAGAAAAATCAGATCAAAATACTCTGCCTAGGTATAACCCACCTCACAGAAAGAATTTGGAGGCACAATATGCTACTAATCATGATAATCTGCTCTATGAGAATAGAAGACAGAGAGATCAAGATAACAATTTTAATAGATATAATAATCAGCGAGTATGGAACAATGGACAAAATAATAGAGGAATTCAGCAAAATAGTGGGAATACTAGACAGCCTTATAGGACAAATCAGAATAACAATAATCAAAACATTCAAGGATATGTGGCTCAAAATCAAGGCAATAGAAATCAAGTGATGCGGCAACCAATGGAAATTGAATGCTATAGGCAACTTGATTTCAATGGGATTCAAGGATATCCGAATCCTATTTCAAATGATTTGAGGAATGCCATACCAAAATTTTCAGGAAATGGAACTGAATCAGCTGAAAGACATGTTATCAACCTGAAAAATGTGGTTGAAGATTTTGAAGAAGAACATGAAGATGTGTTCATGAAATTATTTGTTCAATCATTAACTGATGACGTTGCAGAATGGTAGAGAAGTTTGCCAGATAGATCAATTTCTGGCTGGTGTAATTTTTTAGATCAATTTATTGAGCAATTCGAGGATCACACTGATACATCTTTTGTGTCACATGAATTGACCAACATTAAGAAGAACTCAAATGAATCAGTGACAGAGTTCAACAAAAGGTTTAATAAAGTCCTCAACAGAATTCCAAGAGAAACTAGGCCTGTAGATTCATTCTTGATTGATTTTGATTTAAGTGCCTTTGATAGCAAAACCCACTATGAAATAAGATCTCATAGACCTTCTTCGCTGCCCCAAGCTTTCAAAGTTGCCATGACCATTGAAAATGATAGGATAGTAGCAGGAAGAGTTAATAAGAGGGATGATCCAAAACTGTATAATCCAAAAATCCCTAAGGACAAACTGAAAGAAATAATGGACATGTTAAAGGAGATAAAAGTCAAACAAAGTAGAAATGAGAGGCCACCATTTAATAGAAATGACAGAGTAAGATTACATGATATGCCTTACAACACAAATTGGAAGGATGAAAAACCAGAGAGACCAACTCATGCTAGAGATACACCTGATCCTTTGAAGAAAGTGAATATTGTTGAGGATGGCCCATGGTGTGATGCGTGCAGGATGTCCCACGATCCTAATCATTGTATTGTTGCGCAAGCTATTTTTGAGGAAGAAAATTTGGAGAGTAAAGAAAAACCCTTAGTCAACACTATATCATCTGAACCACTATGGGGGAGAGACGAAGATTATTCTGAGGATGAAGATCATAATGCTAATTATTATTATAGGGGTTCTAACCAGCAGCAATGTACTCAACAAGTCTTTTCAGATGAGGAAGACAATCCTACCTTTCGTAGATTAACGCCAAAAGAAAGAAGAGCCTATACTATTGCAGCAGTTGAGCATGCTAAACATACATATCAAAGAAGGAGTAAAGATAATAATGCTGATCAAGGGACTCCTGCTGGTATATTTGTAAGAAATCAGCAGCAGATTGAAGCATCTAAGAAGCCTGGAAATCAAGCTCAAACCAAACAAAAGGAAGGTAATCAAACTTATAAAATTACCAAGCAACCAGTGGTGCAAACTAATGGTAAGAAAATATCTAATTGTCATAGTTTTATGAGTCATGCTTTATCTTAGTTAAAAATTACTATGCCTCTAATGGATATGATGAAATTTTCTGATTACAGGCAGGAAATTGTGAAGATATTGTCTAGTGTGCAAGATATTAACAATAAGGATGATGTTAAAAATAATGAAGAAACACCTATTGTATATCTAGGAACAACATTAAATAAGAGGACAAATCAAGTAGACCCATTCTATTTAACATTGTTGATAAACAATAAATTGGTAAAAAATTGTATGATTGATTCTGGCGCAGCAGTCAATATTATGTCTGCTGATGTAATGAAGGAAATAGGACTTAAAGTTGATACTCCTTTTGGAAAATGTTATGCCATGGATAACAGACCTGTCCCTGTTGTTGGAATAATTAAAAATGTAGAATTTCGTTTTCCATCATTTTCGCATATATCATACAGAACTGACATTGCAGTAGTTGAAATATCAACAAGTTATGGTATGTTGTTATCTAGGCAATGGTCAAATTAGGTTGGAGGTCATGTACAGTTAGATATGTCTTATGCTACCATTCCTGTGGGAGGCAAGGAAATATGAATCGAAAGGGAACCTCAGTCATATTATTTGGTTGAAGATTACATTTCGGATCCCGAGGTTAATTTTTGCCATTCGGACATGGACAACTTCCAAGTAAGCATAACCAAACCTACTTCTAAGATTGTTGATCCAATTTCAATTTATGTAAAAGAAAATTGTTAATCATTGGTCTTGATATTGCAAAAGCATATAGGATTAAAATGCTCATTGTTTTAGGAGATTCAGATCTAATTGTCTCACAAATTAGGCATAAATTTTCAACTAGGAACCCAAGATTAAAACAATATCGGAACTATGTATGGGATTTGATAGAATTCTTTGATGCCTTTTCAATCAAATGGGTCGATAGATCAAACAATTACCTAGCTGATATAATGGCTAATCTAGCTATTAGGCAAATGGATATCCCATTTGATGAAGTTATTCAGGTTGAAGTGAAAAAAAAACCTTCTATACCTAACAATGTTCAAAACTAGCAAGTTTTTGAGGACGATAATGATATCATTAAATTTTTGACTTGCCAGGAAGATAATGAAAATCAATTCATTGATTGGAATGGTTACATAGAAGAAGAAGATGGTAAGGAAACATTGTTTGGAAAGGAAATAATGCAATTGAAAACTAATAAAATACCAAAAGGTCTAGTTGCTTTAGAACAAATCTTTGACGAAAAGGAAGGTCCAAAAAATAGCAAATCTACCAAGATTCAAAATGAAATTGAGGAAATAAATTTGGGAAGTGAAAGTTCTCCCAAAAAGGTTTACATAGGGAGGAAATTGTCATAAAAAATAAGGGCTGACCTAATTGCTTTATTAAGAAAATATAGACACGTCTTCGCTCGGAGTTATGATGAGCTTAAAGCATATAGGGAAGATTAGTTCCAGCATGAAATACCTTTGAAACCTGATGCCAAACCATTTAGACAAAGATGTCGTCCTATAAATCCAACATTAGCTCCAAAAATGAAAGATAAACTCATCAAATTAAGAGACGGCGAAATTATAAAACCAATAAGGCATTCTACATGGGTTTCAAATTTAGTCCCAGTAAGAAAGAAGAATGGTGATATATGGATATGTATAGATTTTAGAAATTTGAATATATCTTCCCTTAAGGACAATTATGCATTACCTAACATGGAGATTTTATTACAAAAGGTAACCGATAATGAATTACTATCTATGATGGATGGATTTTTGGGTTATAATCAAGTCAAAGTGAAAAAATCCGAACAATATAAGACTGCTTTTACCACACCTTGGGGTACCTATGTACCTATGTCTATGCCAGGATGCCTTTTGGGTTAACAAATGCAAGGGCTACCTTTCAAAGGGCAATGGATGTTGCCTTCGATGGATTGATTGACTTGATCATGGTTGTCTACCAAGATGACCTTACTGCTTATTCAAAGAAAGCAGAAGACCATTGTAAGCACTTAGAAAAGATCTTCATAAGGGCCCTTGAATTTGGAATCTCTTTGAATCCTAAAAAGTGTCAATTCGGGGTAACTGAAGGAAAATTGTTAGGTCATGTCGTCTCAAAGGAGGGGGTTAGAATTGATCCTGAATGGGTAGCAGCCATTGATAACATTCAGATACCTAAAACGACTAAGGGAATCCAATCTTTCTTCGGGCAAATAAATTTTGTGAGAAGGTTCGTTTCTAATTTTGCTGAAATTGTTAAACCTATTGTTAAGATGCTTAAGAAGGGTGCTAAAATTGCTTGGGATAGTGAGGTTGTAGGGGCATTCTTTAAGATAAAGCAAGCTATAAAAGAAGCCCCGGTTCTAAAAGCTTCCTGATTTTAAGAAGCTGTTCTAGTTATTTTCATTTGCCTCTTACCATACCATAGCTGCAGCCATGCTACAAAAGAACGAGGAAAGGTACGAGCAACCAATTGCGTTCTTTAGCAAGAGTTTACAAGCAGCTGAATTGAATTATGATATAAATGAAAAACAGGCTTATGCTTTGGTTAAAGCAATTAAATCTTTTCGACCTTACTTAGTAGGGGCTGAAGTTATCACCTATGTGCCAAATGCTGCCATTAAAGACATTCAGACAATTTGAAACCACTGGAAGACGATGTCGTTGGATAAATCAAATCCAGGAATTCAATGTGGACATTCAGATTACCAAATTAGTTAGAGGGCAAGGTCTAGCTAAGCTTATGGCGGAGTCAAATTTGGAGGCTGTGCAAGTCAACCAAATTAGCGATGAACATACTAAAGTTAGTATTGGGAGATGCTCTTGGTACGTAGATATAGTGTATTATTTGCAGCATACTAAATGTAGAGATAATTTGAATGAGAATCAGAAAAGGACCGTTAAGTTACAAGCTGCAAAATATGTTTTAATTCAGGGTGATTTGTATTGGAAAAATCAGGATGGGATTCTATTGTTTTGTTTAGATATTGCACAATCAGAAGTTATTCTCAAGGAAATGCATGAAGGGGTTTGTGGGGGTCATTTTTCAGCAAGGACTACAACTCATAAGATATTGCGAGCAGGGTACTATTGGCCTCAGCTCTTCGAGGATTGCCATGCCTATATTCGAAAATGTGAAGCATGTCGGAAATTCTCCGATAAATTAAAATATGATGGCACTCTCCCATTAAGGACAATGCAAGCGGAAGAAACATTCCAAATGTGGGGGATTGATTTTATAGGAGAAATCAGTGAAAAGTCAAGTGGTGGACATAGCTGGATCTTAGTAGCCACCGATTACTTTACCAAATGGGTGGAAGCTATACCTACACAGCAGTCAACAAGTAAAGTGGTTATTAAATTTCTTATGGAAAATATCTTGACTAGATTTGGAGTCCCGCAAAAAATCGTAGCAGATAATGGTATGTGTTTTAGATCTAACGAATTTGTTGAGTTTTGCAGGAAGTATGGTATTGCAGCTTCATATTCATCTCCATATCATCCCCAGGGTAATGGACAAGCGGAATCCAGCAATAAAAACATTCTGAAGATCATCAGAAGAATGCTAGTTAATAACAAACGCGCCTGGGATTCAAAGCTAAATTTGGCACTATGGGCGGACAGAATCATGGTGAAGAAATCAACAGGTTTCTATCCTTTTAACTTAGTGTATGGCAAATAGGCCAAGTTTCCCTTAAATAACTTGTTACCTGTTTACAAATTTGTTACCGAAGAGCAATTAGAAGATGTCAATTTTATGGAAAATAGGCTAAATGCTTTGATTGAGCTGGATGAGGTAAGAAGGTTCGCGCAAGAGCAGAATATAAATAAGCAGCAGCAAGTCAAGTTTCTTCATGATAAAAAATCTTCTAAGCGATCTTTTAAGGCAGGTGATCGGGTTTTGAAATAGAACGCTAAGGATGAGGACAAAGGTAAGCATGGCAAATTCGAAGCCTTATGGCTCGGACCATTTATTATTTCTGATAAAGCAAGAGAACAATCTTACTTTTTGCAAGATACGGAGGGTCATATACAAAATTTTCTAGTTCATGGACAGTATCTCAAACCATTTTTTCAGTAAGCTTGAAAGGGAAGATACTCTGCCTTTTTCTTTATTTTTATTGTTGCTTAGTTCTTTTATTTTATTTCATTTTCTAGATTTTTATGTGCAAGTATGCGGACTAATTTGCTTTATTTTGCTTGGTAGGTCAACTTCTCCAAAGACAATTGGAATCTCATTATGCCCACAAGGACCATATGTCCCCAGCAAGAGCCACTGATGGAACTCTAAAATTCAAAGTTGTTAAGTTTATTACTACAAGATCGTGTAACAAATTCTCATGGCATTATTGTACCTGTAAGAGGATGTCACAGGTCGTCATTAACTATTCATAAAGGAAGAATGAATAGAATGCATAGGCTGAGCCAACATAGAAAATAGCAGATGGGCAGCATTTAGATCACCATGATTTTTAACTACTGTTGTTCTTTTCAGATTATACTAATCTGTGCCCTATATATTTGTACACTGATCAAATACCCACAAGATCTGGCATATATGGTAGAGGTATATTCCTAAGGCCTGACCAACAATGAAACTACTGGTATCAGTGTCCAAACTTATCAGGGACCTCATCATAGATCATAATCAGTGCGTATGCTCCCTGCTTGATTCAGCAATCTCTTCAGCAGTAAAATTTGAAACCTCTTGATTAAATGCTCATAGTTTATAATTGAAAATAATAAACTCTAACAAAGAAAGTGATGGACATATGTGAACATTATATGATGAACAGTTTCAATCACAAATAAGTCTAGATCATGAGGATTTTCAGAACGGAATATATTCAATATTATGGTTTATCAATAAAGGGTGACAGGCAGGAGCAATAAAAATATAAATAGAAAAGATTGGAATTTTTTTTGTGCGCCTGTGGAATCTATACAATTGTACACAGTTGACAGGTCTCAAGGCTCTCTTCTAGTGCACACTGCTATGCCAGTCAATTTCTAGATGATCACCTCCAGCAGTTTCAATGGATGTCAATGAGTGTCTCAGTCCAAGAGAAGGGAAAATAAATCAGGTGTCTCTATCAGCGAGTGAGGAGCAAATCTAGATCGCATCCTCAGACCCTATTTTGTCACCATCAAACAAGTAATTGATGAATAAAGAAAGCCACGGGCAGCATACACCCAGGCAACAACCAACAGACTAAATACTGGAGCAATATAGATAAAATATATTCAGTACAGAAGATTAGAAGAGATAGTATGAAAGTTTTGAATAAGAGTGAGTTTCCATGTTTCAGTGGTCTGAGGTTCTCACCGAAATATATAATATTCGCAATGTAAAGGATGTCGTGAATTGGAGATTTTAGTACCCATTCTTTGTAGGACTTCCTGAACGGTGAAGTTATATTATTTATTATTTCTCGTTGTGTTCAATATCTAATGTTAGTTTATATGTTGTGCAGGCCTGGAGCGTGGAACGTGCGACCACAATTTGGAGGAAAGAGTGTTAGAATCCAGCGTTGGGCGCATTTGAAGAAGCTGTTGTTATTTAAGGAGATTTGAAGTATACGACGGAAGAAGAAGATAGTCGTGCCCTTACCAAGTTCGAGTGTTCTCATCACTCGCATGATACATCGCGTTCACATGAGTACAGGGTTTTATCGCATATAAAATTATTCATGGAGGTCGCTGTGCGCGAATATGCAGAAAGAGATGCCTAGGCGAATGATGGTGGTCGGGGAGAGAACAAGAGCAAGCAGAGATATTATTTAAAATGGCGTATGTTTGAGGGACCTACGTAGATGGAGTTACAGTGGCAGTTTTTGGTTTTATTACCTCTTGATTTAATTAACAGTCAGTTGTTTTTTTTAAAGAAAATTAAGACAAATTGATTAGTTATGGTGAAGAGGTGCGTTGCTTGAGGGAGCAAAACCGACAGCTCTTTTATATTTATAAATATGTGTAAAACAAAGATGAGAAGAGATATGAGGGGTTGCTCTTAAAAAAAGACAGTAACTTTCTATCATCAAGCATACATATTTGAAATTTGGTTCATTTTAAAGGAGAAGTTGGATCTGTGAACTAAGCAAAGAGATTGTAATTTTTTGAACACTCGTTCAGGCATTGTGTGGATTTTATTGTGCTGAGTAGAACTCCAAGAACCTAAGTGTCTTCAGTATAATTTATCCGGCAGATAAAAAACAATAAGAATTTCAATTGTTTTTTAGAGTTGGAATGAATATAGTTTGTCCTTTATGGTGTTTATCATTCATTTGTTTATAATTTTCTAATTTGATAAGCACACTAAGTTGTTTATTGTTCTTCAGATTTGACAAACACAAATAGCATAGGATAAGAGTTCTTTCCTGTTATTTGTATCTATTGTGTCCATTAAAGGTTAAAGCATAATAGACAAGTCTGAAGTGCGTTAAAATATAACAACTTGTGGCATCATAATTAGTAAGTTTTTAAGCAAAGTTTGCATTATCAATATCATAAAGTTGTATGTAAAAAATATATATATTTGACTTTATTACCCAATTGAAATTTGACGCTGGTCATAAATTTGTTCAAAGTTACATAAATCGAATGCTGGCAATTTTTCATCTTCTTTCTTTAAAAACCTTTTATTAAACAATCCTTTTAACATTTTTTTTCAGCAAAATACAATTCTAATAAACAATCCAAATTTGAAGTCATATATCACAAATCTAGAAGTTTTCCTTAACACTTGCCAATTGAAGGAATCTGTTTTCCAATCCGCTATAATACATTTTTCTTCCGAGATTTGAATTGGGTAAATAGGCCTTGGTCCAGTGGAACCTAAAGCATAGAGGTTTTAATCCTGTTACGTTGGCCAAAATCAGTTAGATACCCAGCATCGAGCAGGCAAGGCTCGTAGGATTCTAATCTGCAATTTTGGGTTCCCTTCATCATGATGTGTCATTAGCTCGACTTTCCTGGGTTCCATGTGTAACAAATAATTTTCCTAACCCATAATTTCCTTTAATTTTATCAATAAAAAATAGCTATTTACATAATCACAAACATGGGATTAATGGTTATAATAAATTAACTCTATTCACATGAAATACCTTAACTACCAACTAAAGATCTATTACCTATATATATATATATATATTTCTAGCTGAACTCGAAATAAGACATGAAAGGAAATCTAAATACCAGCTAAGTTTGAATCACATTAGGCTAAGACATGTAGACCCATTTTGTCTGGTGCAAGTCTCGACATTGGTGGAGAGGAGAAGCATTTTTAGAGGCCTAACCAGCCAACCACGGCCTAGTATATCCCCCACTCATTCTCAACTGAGAATGGACCTACCTTGCACGGGATAAGGCACATGTACACCATCTCCTCCTGCTAGCCGAGCATCTTGGTGTCAGAGAGTCAACTACATAACTGGCTAGACCGTGGAACCCTCCTAATAGCCTATCCATCCAACTGCAAGTTATACCGACCTCTAGTGATCATAGCAGCATCATTTGCCGCCTTGGCCAAGGACTTATATGGACATTATGTGCCCGATCACTCACCGCTCGACTTGACAAACAAGACATCACCCAATTCCCCATTATGAGCTACTAGCTATAGTTTTCAGATTACAATTTGTTAGTTTGGTTCTGACATAAATTTTTGTTTCATTGAGGGTGTTGTACTACCCATCTTACATAGATTACACCACACATCTCTGCCTTACATGGGCATCCTTGATGATTCCTGGTTAATTTTCCAGTGTACTTTATGCTATTTTGATTTATGCAGGAGAATATCAACATTCTTTTTAAGAGTTTTTAAAAATAAAATCAAGTAAATAAATTATAAGACTTTTTCAGTCACTTGACACCCAACAGGGTATATTTCCATGCTTTCAGCGACATATGGAAAGATGCCACTATAACAGGAAGTGTGTGGTCTCGCACGATTGCCTTGTCTTTATCACACTAAAGTGTTTAGATAAACGATTAAAGACATAAGTTGCAAAAACAACTTTGGGCTGACAACTCATCCCATTATTGGCATATCGGTAGACTAAGTTTTGAAACTCTATTATGTGAAGATCTATGTCCGCTCGAACCATCTAGAAATGAAAGAAAGATACCAATGCATACATTCGATCTAGTTTTGATGAAATGGATAGATTAAAGATTATGACCCGAGAAAATTGTGATACAATACGAATGTGATTTATTTCTATTGCTCCCAGCCACAAGCTACAATCTCTAAGTTTTAATAGCCATTGTTCGACGTCAGTAGAAGGATAATTTTCCAAAGAATGAACTATTACATAATGGTAAGAATTGCAAGCAAGAGTTTTTAGCAAGCCTCCACATTGCTATGATTTTCCTCTATATAGAATGACGCTTGTTATATAGGACTTGAATCCGATCAACGCATTATGTGCATGAAAAGATATGCAAGGTGGCGAGCACGAGCTTGAAGATCTTGAGAAAACTTGAATAGTAAAGGTAGTTGAATTATTAAAACAATATAAGACAAAAAATTTAATTCTTTAGCAATTGGCCTACACCTATTATAGATAATATTCATATTATCTAGGTATAATTGTACGTGATGTTACACGTATATATAGCTATGCTTTATATATTAAAATTGAGTACACATGTATGTATAGGCGTATTAAGGTACACGTATGCACATATGTGTTACTCCAAGTTATTCACATACATACATATGTATGTATAATGAATTACATACAATTATACCTAAGATGAATGGAACAAACTTTCCAAGTGGTATATTGTTGGTTGTTTTATCATTGATGTCACAGGATGGTTGAATTTCCACTTATGTTCAGTATGCTCCATATGTGCGTTGGTTAATCAGCTTAGTGTTAGGTAATTAATCATAATCTGTGCAAAGACATTCTGTGTGTGCAACTACTGCTATAAGCAAGTTTTTAGAAGGACAAATGTATTAACAACATGCTTGCATTTGCAATTAGCTTGTGATCAGTCGACAACATGCTTGTAACTGTTCTGCTAGAGCTGTTGGCTTTGTTTAGCAAGTGTCACCAAAATGATGTATTCCCTTGCAGGCTTTATCCCATTCCCTCTACATGTGTATCGTGTGAAGATTCTCACCTAAATAAAGTTAGTCGCAGCAACACTAAGGATGTGGGCTCATCATTGTGAGTTGAGCATTATGTTTTTTGTGAAAAAGAAGTGCATCTCAATAAGGCACATGTGCAGTTTAAAAAAAACACTTATTATGGTCAGTTGATACTAAGTTCAGTAAAACACAAAATCCTCCAGGCGGTTATAATTCTTTACCTCTTTTTGAAGATTTTGTGCGCGAGCTGGCTAAAAGATAGTGCAGCACAACAATTGCGTACTTTTGATATGGCAGTGTGTCGTTGAATGTTATCATTTTTATTGGACTCCAACACGCTTCATTGGTGGCATTCAAAGGGTGAAAAATGCATTTAGAATGGAGTTGGATTTTTTATTATTTCTTAGTGTAATGAATTCATGTTTAAGAGAACTCTGCAAAACGAAGGCTATAATTCTTGTTGGGCTTTTACATAAAGGTGAAAGTCTTAGATAGTGCAAAACTGACATTGGTATGGGATAATGCGGACAAGATAAATGTTTTTTCCATGAATGTGATTGCCGACATAATGAAATCTTCTGAGAAAGGTTTTTGAGAACTGTTTCTTTTATATCAAGTGTAGTGCATTATTTGACGTGTCTAAAAATGCTAGGTACAGGGTGCTACGAGCCCTTTTTCTTCTGAACCTTTTCTACAGATTGGAGGTTTTCGGGAGATGTTTATTTTGAGGAGTTGGAGCTGGTGTGAATTTATTGAAACATGCAGAGTTTTTAAAAAGAGGTTGAGTAGTACGTATGCTACTGAGAGGATTCTTCCTGAGAATGCGATGAGTAAGACTGAGCCTTTTGGCATTTTTGAAATGGTCATACCTATGCAAGAGAAGCTTGGTGTGAGTGCTGAAGGAGTATCATGCCTTTGATATACATCTAGAGGAAAAAATTTCATTTTGAAGGCTACTTTTGGGAAGACTAAGGAGGAACAGGAATATGCATAAAGGGACTACGGTTCTATAATCTTGAGCTTGTTGATTGTGGGCATGGAGATGTTGAATACTTAAAGTTCCGTGTTTCTTTTGAGGTAATGAGGGAGGTGTTCAGTTGCATCAATTTGTGACCATTGAGTTTACTAAGGCTTAGTTGACATAAGTGTTTTTTGCTGTAGCATCTAAATCCATTGAAGCTTTATCACTTCAGACAAAGCTATGTTTCAAAAGCTTGGCTCATCATCACCCTACCATTCTCATTGTGTGAGATATAAGCCTCATAGTTTAGGTTGTAGCCTGCGTGGTGAAGTGAAATGGGAGAGTTGAAGCTCTCTGATGTAAAGGGTTGAAGCCCAATTTCGTTGGAGTTAGTGTATTGTGGTTTTTTCCCTAAAGGGTTTCAACGAGTATATCTTGTGTTCGTCTTTCCTACCTTTTATGTTTAGCTTTGTGTTTAAAAATGTATTAAACTGCTGAAACATTGATTAACCCCCTCCTCAGTATTTTTCCCTTTCAGATAGAAGGTAACAATTTTAACTCTCTTTTATTTGTTTATGCGAAGTATAAATGTGTATATGTATTTGGTGACGTAGTTTGCTCATGGTGGACACTTGCATTGTGTAGTTTGTCCTAGCCCGCTTTCCCTTGACCATGCTGGTTTAGACAAATACTAGATAGTTTGGTGGCAAGTTGGTGTGCACATGCTCTATTCCCTCTTAGCCAATGCTTTCCCCCCTTCGTCACGCTCCAACAAGAGGAAAATAACACGGTGAAAGCATATTTCCACACCATTCAAATGCAATTTAGTTTTCATAACTAGAACCATATTAACTAACCATTTCCAATTCATGTAATAGCATAATGATTAAGCAATATCTTCAACTCCTTATAAAATATAACCAATAACCAATAATTCCATTTCATATGAAATAAAAAATAACTAATTTAATCAACCATTTTTTATTTTCTTGAAATCTCAATGGTTAAATAGAATATTCAAAATTAACAAAATAGGGGAGGTAACATCATGGGCTAACTAGGACTTTCCAGGGTTCAAAGTGAGATTTGGCCAAGGCAATTCTAGTTTTAAGCCAATCAAAGTTGATTCATTAGGGTTTTCAGATGCTTACTATTTATAGTAAGTCACTAGGGTTTAGTATTTTTGGCATTTCATCATTGAACATGGAGGATTTTGCCAAGATCTTTCTAATGAGATTTCATACATGGTTTTTTAAGTCCTATTAGTTATCCATTTTAACGCTGCAAATTAAATAGTTATTAATAAAGTGAGCACTAAGTTGAAGTACATATTAATATGCCACTTTGTTATTAATAAAAGGCCTTTCATTTTCTTAAATGGAAAAAGGAGATTTTAAAAAAGGGAATAAAAGATGAAGAGACAAGTAGGGGAAGTCGTAGGGCTATTCTTTAAAACAACAAAGTGGAGCTTATTTCCATACACTTGGATTATGTTTTGTTTTTCTTCTCGTGGAGAATTTGGAAGCTCAACTTTCAGCCCGTTTGAGGATGGAAACCCTCGAGCTTAGAGACAATGGATGGAACCCATTGCCGATTGGAGACATTGTGTAGGTACTTCACATTGTGTTTCAAGTTCATATTTCTCATATTCATTAGTTTGTGTAACTACAATTGGATTTTGTCATTGTTCTGAAGATTTAATTTACTTTATACATTTTTGAGACTATATTCTCATCTGGGTATTTTTTTGTATTTTTATGGTTGGTTTGAAATATATTCAATGAAATTATATATTTGAATTTCTAAGATATCTTTTGAGAAACTTGGGGAAAAATATCCATTTTGGATATTACAAGACCATGAGCATTTGCATATACTATCATGCATTTGCATTTCTGTGTTACATAAGCACAATCACTATATTCTAAGTCTTCCAAGTGTGAATTCAATACGGCAAAAGAATTACACTTGCAACTAGCCAAGTCTAGATATATTTAAATGCGGATTGAGTACGAAATGACATTCTCATGTGGAATGTTGATAGTTGGTTGCCTGATTATCTGAAGTAAAATTAAGAAAGAATATTGCCTATTTAAACCTATAAGTAAATGCAACATCAAGAAACTTACATCTTCCTCTTCCTAACTCTAGCAAAAAAAAATAGGGGAGAGGCAGGCAATCTAATACTAGGAGTCCATTGTGGCTTTGCTTCCTCCCTTGGTAGGATTGGCTATGGCTCAACCTCTTTTCTAAAACAGCACGATAAAGAAATTTAGAGTACTTAGCAAATGGCATTATCGAGTTTTTGTAAAAGTCCCTAAGTTACCAATGCATTTGGAAATAGGGCAGATGCGTTCTGATGCTTGTAGGCATTAGGATGCGTCATGGATGCTGCTAGAAATCATGCTTCCCTCCTGTGGATGCATGCAGGATGCTTGGGAGAGCATCTAGAGAGAATCCGTTGAGCATCTGAGCACATCCCACGAGCATCCAACCATTTTGAGCACCCAGTCACTTAAGTGACTTATTAAAACATGTGTTTAATATGTTTTTTTATTAGATTTTTTCTCCTATTTACCTCACAACCCTAAAACAGCCCTAAAAGATGCCATTCCATGCCATTCATTCCCATATTACTGTTATTTCAATTTGATTATGCTAATTGCTACAGAATGGTTTATTTTTGTATATTTCTTGTATTTCTTTGCATACATAAATTATTGTATATATATATATATATATATGTATGGACGCATTCATACACATCCAAAATCACCTCCCCCAAAAAAATCCACGCATCTGTGCATCAACACCCCGCACCCACATCAACATCAGAACTAGCATCGGTAACAACCATAGTTATAGGACTCTGCGAGTTCGAGGCAAAGTCCACCTTTCTGAGGCAAATGGTTTCTGGATTCGGACTCAATCGAGTCCTGGCAAAGTCCACGTGGACTCGCCGAGTCCAGAGACTCGTCAGACTCACTGAGTCCCAAGCTCAGGACTCTCGCCAGTGGGTGCAGCAAAAAAGAGCAAAAAAGGACTGATCTGTTTTTTTTGTTGTCTTGCATCATAGTTATTGATGCTGGTTTGTAAAAAAGAAGCCATATGGAAGCCCCAAGTTCTTAAAACTTGTATGAACCCTCATCTAGAAGACTATTGTTGGCATCAAATTCATCATAAACCCGCCATAATGAGATTTATGTTACTTGCATCTGAAAATGTAGAATTTCCTGCTAAGGTTGTGGTAAAGAATTTGAAGTCTAGATATTTTGATGATCACAGAAATCAGTTTTAAGGAACTTTTCATCTTCAGATCTGAAAACGATGCAATATAATTTTGAAGAGTTTACTTTGCATAAGGGAGCAAGGCAGACCATCTCAGAAAATAAGGCAGTGATATTTAGATATATCATAATAACACACAAGCTTATCCCAAAGAATTCAAGCTCTTATGAAAAGAGGTTGACTTTTCAAGGAAGGTGTGGAGAGTTGATAAAAAGGACAGTTATCTAAAATAGGAAAAGATAGCAGCAGTATAAGATCACAAGAAGAATCACTAAGATCTGTACTGTCACTGTATAGTGTTGAACAATTCAATGATACTGCAGTAGAAGCTAGCCAAAGATAGTCAAAAGTATTGGAGAGACTTATGATAAATGGTATTCAAGATCAACTCGATGATAAATAAAGAGATAATAAAAGCTCAGACCAGCAGTGGCAATTCTGTGGAGAACACAGTCATGACCCTATGGAGCAATGAACAAGAATTTGTAGCTAATGTGATAAAGGACGTTGTTATTTACATTAATTTACATGGCCTCAAGAAAGTAGAGAGAAGAGAAGAAAAGGTTATGGCTAGGAGACCATGTAGAAAATGATAGTAGATTACACCCAAATTGAGCAATTCTTGAGGGTACAGTCACAATATCAATGCATAAGTATTAAGGATATCTTTAAGAAAAGAAAGCGTTGTTGCTTACCTTGTAATAATCATGCAACAGTTAATTATGATGAATGCTCTCGGTTTGGTCGTATGTTTATAGTCTTTCCAAGTGTGATAGCCGAGTCTGTAATAAGTATTTCATTAATAATTAATTAAATAGATGATTAAAAGAATGTATTAACTGAATATGTATAGACAAATATCACTGTTAGTATTATATACATATTGAATACATGTTATCATAGTTTAAAATCTGGTCAAGAATTGGCAGATATACCAACTTCTTGTGAGAAGTTCTGGCCGACAAGAAAATACATAGTTTTCGCGCCAAAATCTCGGTCTCTGCCACTTGTCGCCAAAATCAATCTTCAGGTGATTGTTGAGGTAGGTTTTTTCCTTTAGAATTTCGCTTTTATACTTATGCGATCTATGCAAAATTGTGTATGTGTATTAAGTAGCTTCAATTTATCTTAGTTATTGTGTATTTGAAATTTTGATGTTATTTGACTAAAAGATGCATGAAAAAATCTTAAAATCTTTTAAAATCTTTGAATTTCATGGGTTTTTCAAATTTTCAAGTCCTTGCCTAGTTCAGTCCCCGAGTTCGAGTCCGAGTCCAATTTTGACTTTCTGAGTCAGAGGTGAGTCCGAGTCCCATAACATTGCTTTGGACATCTTAAATTGTTAAGGACAATTGGCTCTGTAGAAACATCTCTCCCTACTCAATGCAGTGGTGGATTCAAATAGGATGCATAGTTGCACCGAAATGAAGGAGCGAGATTGCTGTACTTAAAACATCATGGGTTTGTAGGTACCAAATTTATTGAAGTTTGTAAGCAAAAGTAAATTTGAAGGAGTGTTAATTTTGATGTTGGTTGTTCAGATTTATTCTCCTATTCCTACCATAGCCTTTCATAGGCATTGCCAGATCAAATACCTGTTGCAATAACCAAATCGAGTATTGTTGTACCATATGAACTATGAAGTGAGATGGGGAACATTTAAAAGTTATTACAGCCTTTAGTAAGGAGTCTTAATGACAATAGAACTCTATTAAACTTGTTGTGATAGAGTATCACAACGTATCTCTTTGAAGAAGTGAGTTGTAGGGAGGATGTGGCAATGTATCTAAAAGCCCAGGGATCTGGAAGCCCATGATGCACTTTTAGAAGCATCCACACTGCTTTCATGCCTGTTTCCGCCTCCCCAACATTCGTTTCTAAATTCAGTTGAAAGCAAGCCACATTGGTATCTAAGCATTTAAGGTAAACACTAGCCTAGCTCTCGTGTCCTTAATCTCCACACATGCAACGCGCATGTAAGGTTGCCAAAGATTATCATCATTCACATGTAAGGAGGGACTAATTCTTCAAACTTGCCAAGATGTTTTTATTAATTGTAAGATTGTCATAGGCTTATATCATCTACTCAATCTTTCCCATAGAAGAAGAAATTTTGTAGTTAAGAAGATTAGTACTTCTAAAGAATGGAACAAAACAAGTTTTTTAGAACCAACAAGCCTCACAGTCATAATCATAGAGTTTTTTTGTGAGGTTTTCACACCATCGCTCCACTGCAAATGCACCCCTCCCCTCTTTTCTCTCATAGTTGTTAGGTTTTAGTAGTTGAGGTGACAATTTAGAGCTCAAAAGATGGAGGAAGGGTTGCCTAATCAAGTTGTTCGGTTACAAATGCAAATTGGAATGTCAGGTTAAGCTTTTTTTGTATCAGGTTGTAGTAGGTTGAGATAAATATCTGAAGTGCATCACTATTTTGCTATTCAAATAGTCCAAAATATAGTAGAAAGGCCTTATTTTATGAATAAAGGATTTAAGGTCCTTATAAAAATTATTTGTTCATACTTTAAATGTAAAATATCCTTATGGAAATCAATTTTGCCTTACAAAAATATATAAAATCTGGATGGAAATATAATCTTCCCACTTAAAATGATGAAAATCTGGATGGAAATACAATTTCCCACTTAAAATGCATAAAAGATGAATGGAATAGAATTTCTCACTTAAAATGATTAAAATCTAGATGGAAGTTTAATTTCCCCACTTAAGAGAGATATTTATGATGAAAAGTCTAAATGCAAAGTGATTTCAACCTTGGATTTATAATTAGAAAGTTTTAAGGCAACTACTTTGTCCAGATGATTTTCCTCTTTGTCCCAATGA
Source organism: Cupressus sempervirens (assembly GCA_028749045.1). Taxonomy (NCBI): domain Eukaryota; kingdom Viridiplantae; phylum Streptophyta; class Pinopsida; order Cupressales; family Cupressaceae; genus Cupressus; species Cupressus sempervirens. The sequence goes on along the minus strand of CM053788.1, from coordinate 240,197,291 downwards.
AGATGATTTAGCCCCCTTTTTCAATACTTATAAAAAAATTTAGTTCCAAAGGAAATTTGGATGGATATGGATTTTCCCTTTTGTCCCCATGAAGACCTCCCCTCCCCCGTTATGAACAGTAGGGAAAACTTTGAGATCCAATGTCAGGGAGTTTGAATGGAGTATGAAATTCCCCTATGTCTAGATGAACATAGAAATCCCCCGAATCCAGTTGTGTAAAGTTTCTGCAAATTCTGAACAACCAAACTGATACAATGCCTTTCTCTACTTGCTGAAAATGATCTTGAATATATAAGACCTGTATAAAAGATGTTATCTGGAGTATAATAATTATTCTGCAAAATGTTTTATACTTGCTACAAATCGGATAGGGCAGTAATGCTAAAGGAGCAGACCATATAACTTTCGTGTATCCTTTATCCACATTATTAACCCTTATTTATAAGGCAATCGAGAGGCATGTCCTTAGAAAGGACATGACTCTTACCAAGTTGTCCCTCTATAAACTCTCAATTTATCTTGCCAAGTTCGGCATCTAAAGGAGATTATGATTAGTTAGTAAATGTACTAATTATACTATGCAAAATAGAACATAATAAGTGCCCCATTAAAGAAGCTGATTAGGTCATATAAATGATGTATTTAAGAGACTGATCCTAAGGATCTCCATACTTTACTAGAGCTAATGATCTATAATTCAGACCAGTCATGATTATCAGAGTTATATGGAATTAACACTCCCTCTTAATTTGATAATCATACCAAGAGATAAGATATCTAGCACCATGAATCAAGATGAATAGGCATAGATTGATACTCTCTATCCATCTAAATCTTCTAAGCATGTGATATCGTTAAACACATGATACTATGTCATATTACTATCCCTGTGATATGAAATCACTTAGACTAGTGATAACAATATCACATGGAATGCAACATACAGGATAAAACCGGAGAATGATTAAATTCTTCCTTTATCCAAGTTGTGACTCATAGGTATTGGTAGGCTTATATCACAATATGATCTTGAGTTAAGATCTACCAGTGCACAAGATAAAATCCGGAGAATGATTAAATTCATCTTTTATCCAAGTTGTGACTCATAGGCATAGAAATGCCTACATCACAATATGATCTTGAACTCATCCAGATTTGACAGTAGTTCTCTATTGTTCAACACATTATCCAAGAGATCGCCATCTCTCATAATGTCTTATATATATGTGTTGATTATCTTAGAGATCGTCACCTCTTAGATAATGAATACAAATGGTGAAGCCCATAACAGTCAATAGCCTGACAATAATAATTTTGATTCAAAATTATTTCATCAATAATTAGAGATTATAATTATATTATAATTCAACCATACGAAGTCTTTTCCTGAAGTGATCTATCTTCACTTGAGCGAGAGGTTCGGTAAGAATATCTATTGTTTGATCTACAGTGCAAGTGTTTTGTAATTTTATAGTATTCCTGTCTACCATACCTCTTACATAGTGGTAAGGAATTTCAATATGCTTGGACTTGTCATGAAAAACTGGATTTACAGAAAGCTTGATGGAACTCTGATTATCACAATAAATAATAGTAGGATTCATGGGTAGACCAAATAATCCCACAAGTAACTTTCTAAGCCAAACTGCTTCTCGAGAGGCAATTGTTGCGGCAATGTATTCAGCTTCTGTGGAACTTTGTGCTAGTGATGCTTGTTTTCTGCATATCCAAGATATCATCGTTGGGCCTAAATTGAAGCATCCTGAAGTGCTTTTCCTATCAGTAACACTTCTAGCCCAATCCGAGTCTGTGTACCCAGGTAAGTCCAAGTCAACTTTCTCCAACTAGGTGAATCTCCTTTGGCTCACACATAAACTGACTTAAAGCATTAACAACATAGAAAATATCAGGTCTTGTATTTACCAAGTACATAAGAGACCCAATCATCTATCTGTAAAGGGTAGAATATATGGAGGGTGATTTTGCTGTTGCTTCCTTAAGTTTACATAGATTAGTCTCTATGGGAGAAGACATAGGCTTGCAGTTCCACATTCCAAATCACTTCAAGATGTCTAATGTATACTTTCCTTGATTAAGTATGATGCTGTTAGAGTTTTGCCATACTTCTAGTCCTAGGAAGTAATGAAGGATTCCTAAATCTTTCATTTCAAATTCTCTGATTAGATCTTTTTTGCATTGACCTATAAGATGATCATCACCTGTTATTAGTAAATCATCAACATATAGTATCAAAATTATCATATCATCTTTATCCTTTTTATAATAGAGATTTGGATCAGCTTCATTCTTGGAGAATCCTAAATTGGAGAGATACTTATCAATTCTTTCATACCATGCCCTTGGAGCCTATTTAAGCCCATAGAGAGTTTTCTTGAGCCTGTAAACAAAGACTTTAGCGTTATGAGTTTCAAATTCTTCAGGTTGTTCCAAATATACCTCTTCTATAATTTTTCCATTCAGAAATGTTGTTTTCACATCCAATGTTGTTTTCACATCCATCTGATGCACTTTCCATCCCTTCGATGTTGCAATAGCAAGGACTGCACTTACAGAGGTGTATTTGGGAACTGGAGCAAAGGTTTCTTCATAATCAATTCCCTCTTGAGAGAATCCTCTAGCTACAAATCTGGGTTTATATTTTTCAATGCTACCATCAGCAACATGCTTGATTTTAAATATCCACTTAGAAGAAACAACAAATTTTCCTTCAGGCCTTGGAACAATTTCTCAAACATCATTCTTAATAATGGATTAGTATTCTTTTGTCATAGCATCCTTCCAAGTTGTATGCTCAATAGCATTTGAAAAATTGGTTGGTTCTGATTTTGATAAATCACTCATGTTTGTTGCATAACTAGAAAATCTTTTGGGTCTTTTGCTTTCTTTGAAGGTTCCAAACGGTGCAGTGAAGTTTTGTGCTTCCTCTATAGTCTTAATAGCCCAAAGTGGTCTTTTCTTAGGATTTTGAGTTTCCTCAAGATTAAGATTTTTAATTTCATCTTCAATTTCTTCAATGTTTTCCTTCTGAAACTCAGATTCATGATTTTCTTCAGAACTAAGTATATGTGTAGGATCTTCAGAACTAAGGGGTCTATTGAATGCTAAATTTTCTTCAAATATTACATCCCTCCTAAGTTCAATATTTTTTTACCAGGTATGAAAACTTTGTATGCCTTAGATGTTTCACTATACTCGACAAAAATACCTTTCCTTCCTTAGGGTTCTAACTTAGTTCTCTTTTCTTTTGGAACATGTACGTATACTAGGCACCCAAATATCCTAAGATGGCTTATATTTGGTTTAACTTTAGAAAAAACTTCATCAGGAGTTTTATCTCTAAGACTTATATTTGGTTTAGCAATAATACAAGAAGCTTCTACCCAAAGATAATATTTTAAATTTTGATCAAATATCATAGCTCTTGTTACTTCTATAATTGTTCTATTCTTCCTTTCTGCTACCCCATTTTGCTATGGGTTATAAGGAACAATATACTTCCTCTTAATTTCTATTTCTTTACAAAAATCTTTAAACAAGTTTGAAGCATCTTCCTTTCCATTATTAGTCCTAAGAGTTCTAATTTTGTGTCTTGATAAGTTTTTAGTTAAGATTTTGAATTCTTTAAATCTCTTAAGGATTTCTTCTGATTCTTTATATTTTAAGAAGTAAATCCATGTTTTCCTAGAGAAATCATCTATAAAAAGTATATAGTACCAGAATCTTCCAAGAGAAGGAACAGACATAGGCCCACATAAATATAAGTGGACTAATTCCAAAACATAGTTAGTTTTTCTAGTGCTATCATGAAATGGACTTTTGGTGTTCTCACGCAGAGCGCATCCTTTGCATATGCTTAAATGATTTTTATTTAACTTAGGTAAACTAGTAACCATCTTCTCCATAGTTGATAAGGGTTTGAAGTTTAGATGTCCTAACCTTCTATGCCACATTTTGTTTATATCAGCAACTTCATGGATTAAGGCTTGAATAGTTTCTATGTTTATTTCATACAAGTATCCTTTTCTTTGACCAGTCAACTTTGATTTCTTAAATGAAAAGTTTTTAGACCAAGTCATTACTTTATTGTCCATGAATGCAAGATTATGTCCATCATCTTCAAGTGCTGTAGTAGAGATTAAATTCCTCTTGATTCCTAGTACATAGAGTACTCTTTTGAGATGGAGAGAAATAGTTGACTTCAGTTTCAAGGTGGAGTTCCCAATTCCTTTGACCGAATGATTGGAATTATCACCTATGGTGACTTTTCCTTTAACTTCTTTTGATATTGATTCTAGTACTTCTTTGTATCTTGTAATGTGTCAAGATGATCCACTATCAATTACCCATGTTGTGCTTGATACTTCATTTGATAGTGCAGAATACAATACACGTTTTTCAAGATCATAGTTTTCTTATTTCCTAGTAATGTTTGTACAATTTACTTGTTGCTTTGTATTCTCATGGCACTTAGATCTATAGTGTCCAAATTTTTCACATTTGAAGCATTTTATTTCAAATAAATCTTCTTAGGTGTGTCATTTATTTGATTACCCTTCTTCTTACCTTTATAAGAATTTGTGTTGAGAACATGAAGTTCTTCATCTTTAGTTGTCAATTTTCCTCCTTTCTTAAATTCCTAGATTCTTCTTGAAGGCAATCTCTTTTAAGTCTATTGAAGTTTGGAAGATTGTCTCTAGCACTTACTCCTTGAGAGAATGTTTCCAATGAATTTGATAACCCATCTATAGCCATAAGTGTTAGCTCTTTGTCTTCAATTATGGTCCCTATACTTCCAATTTCATCTCTTAGACTAGCCACCCTTAGGAACTATGAATTCATAGATTCTCCCTTTTTTATTTGTATATGATTTAGTTGCCTTTTTTAGTGCAAGGGTTCTAGTCGCTTTGTTAACCTCATATGCATTTAATCATAGTTACGGGACTTAGACTCGCCTCCGACTTGGAAAGTCAAAATCCGACTCAAACTTGGACTCGGCACAGACTCGGCAAAGATTCAGAAAATTGAAACCCATAAAATTCAAAGATTTCTTCATGCATCTTTTAGTCAATTAACATCAAAGAGATAAATAGAAGCTACTTAATACACATACACAATTTTGCATAGATCACATAAGTATAAAAACAAATTTCTGAAGGAAAAAAACTTAATAACACAATATAAACTTGAAATAATAAACATAGTGTCACCGCAGTGTCAAATGTCTACAATATTCATGGATTACGAAATCCATGGTATCAAAAGTTCAAAACGTATATCAAAATAACAATTAGAGTGTAGAACAATAGAAGACTAAGGCTCATAGTAGCCTATGTCCTTCTACTAGTACGCCTAAGATAAGTCATGGAAGACTGTAGAGCTATCCTCTCTCCTTGTGTTTGAAGTTGAACCTCATCTTCATCCTCATCCTCACCCACATAATCCTCATCATTAGACTTAGATCCATCACTCCTAGCCTCAAGGTCCTGCACTCTATCTCCTCGCATTCTAGCCTCCTCGATTGCCATCGCTACTGCCTCAGCTTCCCGATCCACCTGATCAACGCGCTCCACATCATCATTATCATTGAAGATAGGATGAACAATCTTTGTGTTCCATTTGCATGTGGATCAACATTCTCAAGTACAATTGATGGTGTATTGGTGCCCAGGATCTGTTTATGGCGATGACGAAGGTTGTAGTGAACAAAGACAAGATCATTCAATTTTTTCATTTCCAACCCATTGCACTTCTTCACGTGTATATGCTCAAATAGACTCCAATTACGTTCGTATCCTTATGCACTAGATGACTGGCTCAAGGTGCAAATCGCAGTCCTCTATAAATTTGGCACCTTACTGCCAAACATCTACCATGCATTTGAAACAAGAAAATTTTAAATCAATTCAATAATTTTGACTTTATCAAATTAAAATGGTAATATAATTAGAAATTAGGATGTAGAATCAAAGATTTTTACTAGGCATCAATTCTATCTTATTTTTCTTGCACAACTCCCATGCAAATAAGTCCCCTTGAGCTTTCTTAAACAACTCAATCTCACGCACTACAATTGTTCTAACTCTTGAATCAGGTGACATTTTCTCTACAACATCATAGAAGCCACTCCACACCTCATCATCAGCCTTGAAATGTGGGTTGAATTGGTATGCTAGATTAAGTAAGTAGGCCGTTGCATGTATAGGCCTATGAAGTAGATTGTGCCAACGTCTATCAATGACATCCCATATAGGCCCATACCTATCTTGATTTCTTGCAAAAAAAGATCAAATGACCTCTTTCACCCCATCCATGCCCTCATAAATATAGCCCATTGAGGACTTCTCTCCATCAGTAGTTCGTAGGAGAACAATAAGTGGCTTTACGAACTAAAATCATTACGAAAGTTGGAAGAGAAAGTTAGAAACAATCAGCTTTAAGTTTTTTCTTTAAAAAATGAACAATAATTTATAACATAATTTCATAAACAAAAAAAGTTGAAATGGGGACAAAATGGAAAATTATCGTCACAATATCAACAGTCGGTGTCCAAAAGGAAGCCTCATAAAAAACGTGATCATCTGCATCAATCCCTGCAGTGGTCTTTGCATATGATGATGCAATCCACTCCTCACTAACAAACATGTGTCTTAAAATGCCCTTTGAATCAAGCAAAGATTTCAATGTGAGAAAATTGGTTGCAAATCTAGTGACCCCTGGACGAGAACTCCTTTTAGTCATGAGGTTGAGGACCCATGTATGATTATATATGAATTTGAATACACTCCTTCCTTGCTCTATAATTGTTTTTATCCAAGGGAGTTTACCAAGATCCTCTAACATGAGGTCAATGCAGTGAGCAGCATAAGGGGTCTAAAATATATGAGGGTGCCTCTCCATAAGAACCTTTCCTACAACAACATAATTTTCTGCATTATCTGTAACTATCTATGTACACCACATTGTCCTCACCCATGTCTTTTATCACTTCATCCATTACCTCACAAAAATATTCAACATTCTTTGTTTTTCCTAAGGCATCAATTGATTTCAAAAAAACCATGGCACTTGAAAAAAAAGAAACAAATTAGTTTAATGTTCAATGATGAATCATAATTTATAAACTTAATCACTTAAGTACAATTTATGATGAGGAGACAAGAAAGTTGAGGAATGTTCTACTCCTATCAGTCCGACCATCAGTCATGATGGTGCAACCCTTCGTCTTCCACACCTCACGCTGCTCTAGATTGCACCTTTTACATCAGCCACCCTTTGGGTCAAAATAGGCCCTCCTAGCTCGTCAACACTAGGGGCTTTCAACCCGGACTACAAATAGTAACAACATCGATTGCAATTTGCCAATAAGGGGACCTAAAAAAAATTAAACAAAATTTAAAGTTAAACAAATTGGTATATTATAATTAAAGTTGAAAACAAAATACAAATTAAAATAAACAAAATAAGCATATTATTGTCTCTTGAAAGTTGAAACTTGAAAGCAAGAGAAGTGAGACATAAATTAAAATTTAAATAAATAAGTACCTTGCTGCATTGAATGAAATGTTGTTGTAGATGAAGAAGTCTCCAAGCGCCAATTTTGCATCATCATGTTTCTCCTTATTCCAACCCATGCTCTCAAGCGATGGTTGTGCACCTGGAGCCATGTGTGGAACAAATATGGAATCAAGTGTTGATTTTTGCTTATGAATGCGAGGCCCAATGGTCACACTCGTAGCAATAGTAGCCTTCATAGGTGGAGTAGGGGGATAACGGAGAGCGAAAACTAGAAGATCTCTATTGGGCTAGTTATGCCATTTCTTCTTGTTGCTTCTTTTTCAATTCTTTTTTTTCTATTTTTTCCTCTAGAAGAGTTTGCATGTCTCACATAACATCTTGGAATACATCTTTGCATTTTTTAGCATCATGCCTAGGTATATGTGCTAGGTGATACTTCAATCTATTTATGCCTCCCCCGTTATATACTACACCGCAATGCCAACATATAACAACTCCCTTTTTGTGGCCTAGGATGGCATGTTTCCAAGCCCTATCCTTTGCTATTGCAGTTGGGTCTACATCAGAGTTAAATGCAACCCTAGTTCCACTTCCAGAAGGCTCACCCTGAGGCATGATGTCAATATGTTTGCTACTGCAATATGAATATACTATAAATAGAAAAAAGTTAGCAGCAAATCAGAGTTATATACTTTAGGGCCTTCTTAATTTGTCATCAAGATAAATTAGAATAAATCTAAATTCTAAATAGTAGATAGTAGAAGTAGAGACTTAAACAAATGTAAACAAAATGGAAAGTAAAAAATGTGAATGCAACTTGAACTTGTTGCTTACCTCTTCAAATTTGCACAAAGTCAAACAATGGAAATGCAAGTAAGTTTGTAGAAGCCTCCTCCAAATGCTTCCTTAAGCTCCTCACAATGCTTAAGTGTAAGCTACAAAGTTGCACAAACCATCAGCAATCGATATGGGAGAGCCAACCAGTTTGCTAATTTCTCTCTCAAAACCCTAATAATCTTCTCTAACTCTTTCCTCTCTATCACAAGCATAACAAAATGGTGGAATGACCTTTTTAGGTCAAATGGATGTTATAACAACTGGAAATTTGCAACTTAAGTCCTTGTACATTTAGAAAAATTCACTTTATTATGTTTGCTTCTGGTGAGAGTCCTGGGCTTGAGACTCGATGAGTTTGGCGAGTCCACATGGACTCTACCAAGACTCGACCGAGTTTGATTCTAGAGGCCAATTGCCTTGGAAAGTCTGCCTCTGCCTCAGACTCGCAGAGTCCTGCTCAGACACGCAAAGTCTCGGAACACTGCATTTAATAATGCACTCATCATATTAAATGTTGTTTGATGTTTCATTAGCATAGGTACTATTTCTTTTTTAACCCCATCTAATATGATTTGCATGGCTTTTTTGTTTCCTTTAATCCAGATAGTTTTATGAGGATCGGCATCAGGTCGGTTGGATTCTTTATCAACAAATTGTATTACATCATTGTCTTCAATAATCATCATAATTCTAATTTTCCAAGCAACGAAGTGTTCTTTTCCATCAAACCTATCTTCGGGTCTGATTGTGCTAGCCATTGAAGGTAGATTGTGCTAGCCATTGAAGGTAGAAGGAGTTGCTAGATATTTTAAATCTGATTGTCAATTTGTAGAGCCTAGGTTCGACGACCAGAGCTTTGATACCATATAAAGTTTTTGCTAATTCTGAACAACCAAACTGATATAATGCCTTTCTCTACTTGCTGAAGATGATCTTGAATGTATCAGACCTATATAAGAACTGTTATCTAGAGTATAATAATTATTTTGCAAAATGTTTTATACTTGCTACAAATCGGATAGGGCAGTAATGCTAAAGGAGTAGACCATATAATTTATCGTGTGTCCTTTATCCACATTATTAACCCTTATTTATAAGGCAATCAAGAGGCATGTCCTTAGAAAGGAAATGACTCTTACCAAGTTGGCCCTCTATAAACTCTCAATTTATCTTGCCAAGATCGACGTCTAAAGGAGATTATGATTAGTTAGTAAATGTACTAACTAAACCATGCAAAATAGAACATAATAAGTGCCCCATTAAAGACACCGATTAGGTCCTATAAATAATGTATTTAAGAGACCGATCCTTTCTATGGATCTCCATACTTTACTAGATTTGATGATGTGTAATTTAGACCAAGTCATGATTATTAGAGTTATATGGAATTAACAAGCTGGAGGTCGATTTTCCCCTTGGAAGCTATTGAAGATGAGTGAAATTCTTTAAGGGATTGAATTTATCCCTATTTGGATCAAATTTTGCCACTTGGGTGAATGAAAAGTAACAATGAATAATCCCAATGAGGTTTAAATTGAACTCTTAGAAAAGAAATCTTCATAGAAAATATACAAAGCATAATAAGCCAACAAGTCTTAGTTAGTTTTCAATTTAATTGCGTATGTGAAAGTCATATGACTATCTTCCGAAGACTTAAGTCTACCAGTGAGAAATATTGCAACATACTAGATTGTAGCCAAAGTGTCAACTCAAGGTATTTGATAAGTGTTCAAAAAAACTTGATGTCAAAAGGAAGGGATGGTTGCAAGGAATTGAACAAATGAAGGGGAAACACATCTTTAAGTTCAAGGACAAGAATAGCAATGAAGGACGACTAGCCAAAAGTGATCAAGCTTAAAGGACAACACTTCAAGATAATGCACAAAAGTAGATAAGGAAAGATGGATTCAAGAAAGCAATTGCAACAAGGATAATTCCTCAACAATGCAAATGGAACTTGATATATTCAAGAGAGAGACTTAGAGGATTCAAGATCAAGCCTTCATCAGGCAAGAACGTGGATGAGTCCAGATTTAAAAAAAGGAGTCCATGGACAAGTTCAAGTTCAAATTCAAGGACACTCATGTGTCCCTATGTAAGGAAATTCTCCTCTTGATTAAGTGCTTGAAGGATGACGATTGTCTTATAGGACAATCAGCTTGTCCTTATTCACGTTAATTTTGCATAAGGATCAAGTAGGATTCAATTCATGGACAAGATCATAGGAACTCTAGTTTGTCCTTGTGATGGATTGAGGCTAAAGAATCCCAAGTGAAGGGGGTAATAGAAGGTAGCAAGGATGTCCCAAACAATGGGAGAGGAAAGCTTCACCACATGAGGATGATTAAAGCTAAGGAGTAGCAAGTCTACAAATGAAAAAGGATTATCATCATAAAAGTTCAAGGACATGAAGCTTTACAAGTCCATGATCAATAAAGGGAAACCCACCACTTCAAGAAAATTGAGATATCAATAACAAGTTCGAGAAAACATTCAATGAGAGAATTTTCTAAAGAAAGAGGATGAAGGATTGAAACAAGGATCAAAGGTGAGCAAGATGAGGTGGTATCTAGTCATCATTCAACCAATCATATAGCTCCAAGTTTGGCATGCCCAAGATCATCCATTCAAAGGTGGACATGCAAAACACATTATTTTCTCATTGGTTCATCCTCGGGGGGATATGGAATGTAATTTTCTCACTGGCCCATATATTGGGGCCTCATTATCATTGGATGAACATTTAATGTTTGTAGAAACCCTAGTTTTGGTTTTGTATGAGTTAATTTGGGTCATTGGTTTTGAATTGATCGTGGTCATTCATTGTAGTTGGGTCTGCTAAATAAACCCCAGTCCTCTCATTTGTAAGGGAAATTGTTGCTAATATATTGTAAAACGCACTTTATTGTTCATTGTTGTGTTTTGCATAGTGAATGATCGTGATATTTTTGGAGTATTGTATGGTGATGTATATTCCTCACTTAGAATAGATTTGACTTCAAGTATTTAGTTAGAATTTTCTTTTAGTAATTTTGAATTGGGGGAGAGGGGATAAGAGATATTGTGAATGCAACCTTTCTTGGCTCGATCATAGAACAACCCACTAGCTACTTTTGGGTTGTGAAACCTTTTCATACAAGGTTATAGGAAACAAGACCCACCTTCTCCTAGCACATGTAATGGTGTACCCAATATGAGTACAAGTACGAAATGCCAAAATTGGCCTAGATACTGTTTTTGTTTGTACCCAAAATTTAGGGTTTATTTATTTATATTGTTCTCCATTGTTATTTTATAGATTAATATTTATAATTTTATTTATATCATTATGCAACACTTTTAGCAAGATTTTTAATATAAAATTTTATATATATATATATATATATATATATATATATGCCAATTTTTTAAAAATAGTTAAGTAAAATCAAACTTACATTTAAATTAAAAATAAAAGTAATTAGAATATAGTATAATTCAACAATTAATTATAGTTAAATATTTCAACATTTCAATCTGACTATAAAATTAGAGTTTTATATTTAATATATTAAGTTGTTAACAATGATTAAATATAACTAAAATATAGATGTGTATATATATGTATGTGTATGTGTGTAATTAGCATATCCATCTGTATACATATTAGGGTGTCTTAAAAATAGCCATATCCATATGCATGCAACTTTGTTTGTATATTTCCTAGTGGTTCAGTTAAAAAAGTGCATTAAAAACCAATACATTTCCAAGTCATTGTGAAGCTTAAGACTATATATTATTTCTATCTTACTCTTCTCATCCAGCATGATCTGTAAAAATAAGATTGGAGAATAAATGAACATATTTAGATCTAGAAGGAGAGTTCTTTGCACGAGCTTATGCAACCTTTATTTAATAGAAATATCGGTTTCTGAATTAACAAGAGAAAACTATGTATTATCCGAGTTAAAGTACTTTAGGTAGGATATAATGTCAGAGTAGAAGTAGATGTGTGGAGAGATGCTGTTTTATGTTCAATCGGTATGGCTTCCCATATAGGAGCTAAATCATCCATTTTCTACTCATCTCTTCTTAAGATATTGTTCTCTCCCAGCTTAGCAAATTTCTAGATTGTCCAAGTGTCATGATGAATTCCAACCTTTTCATTTTTGGGGTTCTGGATCACATAATCCAACTACCATAAACAGAAAAAAAAAAATCCATTGATAGCATAAAATCTTTAGTTTTATTATGGAGTCATTTAAACCTTATTCTATTCCCTTTTTCTGTGTCATCTTTTGAAATTTGAACTACTTCGGTACAAAAAAAAATTGCAATTTTCAAATTAACTTCATACAGTTTCCTGTTATTCAGATTCCAGAATGATGAATTTCATGGTATGTGTAATTTGTTTAGCTCCTTGTTTATCTGGATTATTTTGGTCCCACTGCATTCCCTTTAGTTTGGTAAGTGGTAGTGTACAGATGTTAATTGTTTTTAATTTGCAGAGGTGGTAGCTTTTGGCATGAAAGTTTCACTGGTGTTTGAATCGACATGTTTGGAAATTTTCAGGACTTGACAGAGGAGGATACTTTGAATGCTGGTGCTACTGTAGGTTATGTTTGGGATGACCTCTCTTTAAACCATGAGCTCATTGTACAAGTGGCAGGTAATTTCTTTTCCTTGTTTAAGACCAATCTAGGGCTCTTCGTATCTGTTTTTCCTTTCTTTGGTGGGTTAGCAGTTGAAGTAGGTGTCTCATTGTTTGATGCCCTTGTCTTGACTCTGTTGGTTTGCATTTTCAGGCACACAGTTCAATCGTGCAATAAGCTTAGATAAGTTATGCACATGGAAACCTTTCCATAAGATACAAAATAAAGGACTCAGCTTGACTCTTTCATCTTGCAATGGCGATGACATATCAGATGAAGTGGATTTGTCAAAAGTGGGATATGAAGTATACGCAGATGGACCAATCAGAATCTTACAGATTTCGGAAACTGACACTCAGAAAAGAAGAGAACGGAGAAGTAATAACCAAATTCTTAATGCCAATGCTTATTGTAAGGTTTCGTATATAGGAATCAGCTTACTGGAGGAAGGAACAGAGGTTAGTCTGCTCCCTATGGGGCTATAGCACTTTGGATGTATGTCTTTCTCAAGAAAAAGTTATATTTCATATTTAGTAGCAAAAAAAATGCTCCTTTAAAGTTGTCTTACTTGTGACAATGTATATTTTGATTTGTTTCTAATAGGTCACTGAAATATCCCAAATGTATATTTGCTCTACTACTGCTATGGAGTTAGACAGAAGTTGCAGAAGAATGTTGTTTCTTTTTGTATTTTTCAGAATATAGGTATTACAATGAATAGATAGTAGTAACTGATAAAATAGAAGTGATAGAAATCACATGCAGCAATACATACTAATCTGGAAATGATTCTAAAACCGTACCAGCAAAGTCTAATTTATTTCAAAATAAATTAGCTATCTATAGCTATCTATAGTGAAGATTCCGATTCCCCACCGCATGCCCTATTGATTCTTAGGCCCGCCCTCGTTTCATATGTGTGCTAGTTACTCCTGGCTAGGTGCCATACCTATCCCAATCCCATAGAGTGTATTATCTATATAGTCGGTAGTCTTCTGGCAGAGCATATAGATAATGGGAGCCCGGAAGATGGGAGATGGCTCGATGATGCTTAGCTTTAATGATGATGGAGCTACCGGCTTTACCACCCATCCCCATGAACAGCTGTTCAGACACCAGCTGAAAATGATAACCAGCTACAACCAAACAAGTTCAAATGATAAAGCCCAAGTTGTTGCAATAAAACAATTCCAGTCTGCTGCAAATAAACACTCCAAAATTCCTCATGTGACCTGCTATAAAGAAACGCTAGGCTGAACCAAAGTGACTACCTTCCCTAAAAATCCATTGCCTGCAAAGTGTAACTGCAACACTAGAAATCGATACCCTGCCTTGATCAAATTGTATGCATAAGAACCTTTAAATCTGATCTTGTTGAGGGCTACATCCCAACAAATATGCTCTCAGCACTAGGGTTTGTGTCCCAGGTAAGGAATGCTCTTCCAAAGCAATGGCGTCCAAAATAACAAAAGATAATCACCTTTAGGTTGCCATCTCCTTATATCCCCTCTCCAAGGCAATTGAACCCTAAAAGAACCCTAAAGTGGATTTCATTTGAACTTTATAATATAACATTATTTCTCCAATAAAGGCATCCAAATAGAGAGAAATCATTACTTTATTAATGACAAATAGCTCCAAGCATCAAATAAGTCCTGGCAAGTGATAATCAAATAGTAGAGACTGCGCTCTTTCCAACGAGCTATCACACATAGACAAATCGATCCAAATGTAGCTAGAAAACTCCTTATTGTTCCAAAATGGCTAAACACTTGGCCTTATTTAAATTATTAAAATACTAACTTAGGACAATATTAAAATATATTAAAATATTTTCCAAGTAGCCAAAGAACAACCCAAACACCTCGAAAACATGAAACTGAGTTTGTCACCTACTTGTGACTAATGCCGGACAACTTGGGCCAACTGCCAATCTCACCCTCAAATCTAGGGATACTCTTAAAAACTAGGGAACACACCCAAATCTCCTAAAATTGAGACCAGGGGGTGATCTCATGGAAGCTCAACTTTGGAAAATGTCACAACCTCCTACTACAAGCTAGGAATCTCCTCCTACAATCAAGGAACTGCCTCCTAGAAAGTACGAGATTGAGTTTGTCACTCTAAAACTGAGTACTAATGAATCTCCTCTATTGCGTGCATCTTTAGAGTCTGTCAGTGAAGTGGGAGTTCTTCCTAAAAATTAGGAGATGCATCCAAGGTCTCCAAAATGTCCCTAGTGGTCTCTCAAAGCCTTCTAGACAACTCCCAATTAGTCCCCTAAATAAGGGATCCCTCCAAGATTTTAGAAACCTATTGTTGATTGCCCAAACAAGCCTGAAAAGCTCATGTCTAGGTCTATATGCCCTATATGAGTCCCCTACACACTTTATTGGCCTATGGGAACTCCAGTATTAGGCCAATCCATGAACAAATGTTTGTCATCCTAGAAAAGGGACATTACAAATCCTCCCTTCTCGGAGATTGCTTGTCCTCAAGCAATTTGCATCTACATACTGAAAACCATTTGTTGAATTCTCATATCAATTTGGAAAACACTACACCCAATTGCTGCTTTACTCTGATATAAACATCAAAATCTTCTAAGTGTAGCATCTCACCATGAATCCACTAGAAGAATATATTATACATGTCAATTCCTGAATTCCAAACCAATTTCAAAAAAAATGCAACATATTCATATGGCACCCATTTGAATAGATGTGCAAACCCATATTGCCAATGCCTTTCCGTAAGGTCCCTACTAACAATCCTTGATCTTGATGCAATCTGGGGAAATTGACAAGATAACATGCTCAACCATAGCATGCGACCCTCCATATCTCTCAAACATACAACCAACTATTATATTTTGACAAAAATGCCCAAACACTCTAAACCATGAAGCAATGTATGGAAGTCTATGTAAAGTGATGTTTCTCGAAAATCAAAACCTAGGTCCCATAATCAAACATATGTCGTACTCTGTGTGATGTAAAAGAACTTCATATTATCACCATCACTATCAAGTAACCCTCTGTGTATGTAGGACACCATGACAGCATAACTATGGGTGAGTAATATCTTGCATGCTCAAAAACTATCAACAATGGCCACCCTGTCTCACTGTTATAACTCTGATCAGCAACACAAGTGATATCAAACATGCTATCAAACCGGCACTCATTGAAAGAGTGGGTTATCTAAAATCAAATTGGCACTCATCTCGGAAATGGGGTTATCAACAATGACTGAATGTATGTCATCAACTTCTTCAAGACTATAGGCAACAAACTCATGAGAGTGGGAAGTAAAATTGTTGCTATCCAAACTCAGAATTTTGGAATCCTCCTCTATACCTTCTTTGGAATCATCTTGTATATCCTTAGTATTAATGGAACTACTGATATCATTGGATAATGTATCATCAAGTGGATCCTCTTCCTCATTCACCTCATGAATATGTTGTCTATTTGAACGGGTTGTTTTTGATTAGATAAACAGGTTTTACAGGGATCCTGAAACTCGAGAGTTAATACAAATCAAGCTGAAAATAAGCATTAGAAGCCTAACCACAAAAGAAACAAGTCTAAAGGCTGAAGTAGCACAAGGCCCAACCAAATAAACAAAGGCCAAAGAAAAGGCCAAACCAAAATGACAAAACGGAACAGCCAAAAGCCAAAACGAAAAGCCAGCAAAAAAGGAAAATAACAGGAACTACTCCTCGATCTTTCTTTCCAGCTCCTGCATGACCTGTGCAGCCTCCTGAGCCATCTTGTTCTCCTCGGCCTCCTGCTGGTGAGTCCTGAGATCTTCCTGGTCCAGAGTAGAAAAGGTGATATCAGTGGTATTGTCTTCATCGGATTTGGCTTTACCCTTGTCTTTTCCTTCCACATCCCCCTGCATGCCTCTATCTTTAAGCCACTCAGTTAAAGATAAAATGTTGTTATTGATCGAGTTGAGCAGTGAGATCGTTTGGCTCGACAGATTGCGATTATAATTTTCGAGATTGTGGATCCTCCTTTCTGCCAGGCTATGCCTATCATCATAATTTGTCCCTTTCTCCAGGCCGTTAAGATTCTTGGCTCCTTCCATTTGAACCACCTTCTCCTTAACCTCCTCTAGCTCGTGAAAAAGCCACTTGATTGACTTGAAATTATCAACCATGCTGTTGCGGGCATTGTTCAATAGGTTCATCCCCGTTTCCCTAGCATTATCAGAGATAGTCACTATCGCAGGGTTAATGAGCTCTTCAAGACGCGATTCCTCTTGATTGTCCACCAGGATCTGGGGGTTCATCACTTCCCTGAAAATACCCATTTTCGAGGTCCTCACATTAAAATTTCTCCATGCTTTCCTCCTATCTTTGGCCAGCACCTCGCCACTCTCAGCTCCAAAACTATCCTGAGTCTACACCTCCGGATGGGCCTTGGGATGGACAGGGGAGAGAGGGATCGGGGAAGAGTCCAGGTCCTGCTGCAACCTCTCATCCTCCATGCCCACCCTCTTGTGTTTCTTCCCACTCTGGGAATCCATTTTTTCCTCTTGCCTTTCCTTTTCCTCCTCTTCAGACTCTATCGCCTCCTCTTCATCACAGGTGTCCTGTTCCTCCTTCTCAGTCTTCTTCTGACCATGATCTCTAGGGATAATTCTTCTAGGGATGATGGGGGAGGGAGACTTCTTAACATTTGGTGAAGCTTTTTTACCCGCGAAGGTAAGCCCTCCTTCCTCAGAACTAATGCTCTGAATATCATCCAAGTCAGAGGAATAGCTAGAGCTATCGATTTCCTCATTCCTAGCCTGCGACGGGATGTTACTAATCATCTGAGCCTTGAAGTGCTCATAGATGAGTAGTAATAGCCCCTCATGCAAAGCAGGGTTTGCAGAGGGTTTCATTTTGAAGCTTGATACTGTCGTCGGTAGAAACTGTGTCAGTCGACTTGATTGTCGTCGGTGTTTTTTCTTTGTAGCCGACGTCGTCGGTAAAGATTTTGTAGCCGACAGGTAAATAGTTTGTAGCGGACATAATGTTTGTGGCCGACGGACTCCTTCGAGAAGGTTCGGCAGATAGTATTTATACCCTGTCTGGGATCATTGTAAATGATTCATCTTATGAAGCATAATGTAATGTTCTGGCATATGCGAATAATCTAAGGAGTTTTTCTGTTCGTGTTCATTATCTGTGTGCATTTCTTAATTAACCTATGCGGTAAACATTTGGCGCCGTTGCCCTATGAACTTGGAAGGTGGGAGGAATGAAGATTAATGCCAAATCAGCTTAACAAGGATCGAAATAAGGTCAAGGGAAAAGATGGAATCCATACTGCACAAGAAAAATTAATTCTGGCATAGCAAGCCGAACACTGAAGGAGATTCCAGAAGATTGCCAATGGAAACCAGAGCACGGAAGACTTGTTGGAGGAAACTCGGCAGCGGTTGGAATTGTTGGAAGAAGCATGGGAGGAGTTTTTGAATTTGTGTTCACCGAGGGAAGAGAATCCAGTTAAAAGAGCATCGACTCGCACGGCTCAGAGTGCCGACGGAGCAAGAGCGTGGAGTGAACTCTTCGTCCGAGAAATACTTCCATAGGGGACAACTTCAGAACACCCTTCGTCACCAAGGTTCGCAGCTGTTGAGTCTGACGGTGTGGGAAAACAGTCTGCCACTTCCGCAGGGGACAACTTCAGAACACCCTTCTTCACCAAGGTTCGCAGCTGTTGAGTCTGACAATGTGGGAAAACAGTCCGCTAGTGTGCGAAAATAGTCTGCCGGTGTGGGAGAACAGTCCATAGGTGTGGGAGTGCAGACCGCCGATATGGGAGTGCAATTTGCCGGTGTGGGAGACCAGTTCGCCGGTGTGGGAGTGCAGACCACCGGTGTGGGAGTGAAGAGCGCCAGTGTTGTAGGATTGAGCAACGCCTGTTTACAAAAACCAATTGTGATGGCGGGACCAAAAGAAAAACTACTGAAGTTTGATGGCAATGGTATGGCTGATCCCATTCGACACTGCAAAACATGTGAAACGATCTGGAGGGCAAATGGGATCACTGATGAAGACGACTGGATGAGACAATTTCCGGCCACCCTACGGGGAGTGGCAATTGACTGGTTTACTAGTACAGATCCACAGAAGCTAGACAGTTGGAATAACATTAAAAAGGAGTTTCTTGTAGAATTTCAGCGGTTGCGCAATGATAATGAAATTGTTGGCGAGATCTTCAATACTAAGCAGGAGAAGAATGAAACTGTCCACGTCTATACCAGGAGATTAAAAGACTTGATAAACAAAATGGAAAATAAGCCAACGGACGGACTTCAAAAAAGATGGTTTGTGGAAGGTCTACACCTAAAGTTGCGGAAGAAAATGAAAATCGTGTTGCCGTCGTCATACACAGAAGCTTATAACAGAGCATTGAACTTGGAAAGCGAGCAGAAGACGAAGAAGAAGAAGACTAGCTCCTCTGATTCTAATGACGATGAGCCTTCCGAGAAAATAGCAGCGACGATGAAGGCAGTAGCAAGAAGGTCCGTGCCCTACAGAAGGACATGATCTGCATGATGGAGTTTAAAAATATGCAGAAGGAGACAAAGAGCAGTGAGCTGTGGTGCACAGAGTGAAACCGATGGCCATGCTAAAGGATCTTGTCCAAAGAACCAATTCTGCGATATTTGTCAAATCATGGGCCATTCAACAAAGGAATGTCCCTTTAACATGAAGACCAAAGGATCTCTGCAGGTACTTCTTACACAGGAGGCGTCTCCGTCAAGCAGTAGCGGAAACACCAATAATGCAGGTGCCACGTCAGGAGGATACAAGAATAATAACAGAAGGCAAAACAACAACAATGCGAACAATAACAATAATAATGGCAGCTTAATCCAGTATGATGCAAATGGACGATTGATTGTTCAATTTCGAACATGTAATTTGTGGGGTCATTTTGCGCGGGATTGTACAACGGCAAACACCGAAATTATTATGCAGATGGTGCAGACCCGGTGACCATGAAGATGCTAAGTGCCCAAAGTCTGGAGTAAATTTGATCACTGTCAGCACAGATGAAGAGGAGGTTCTGGCAATTATACGGAGGCAAGCGAAGGTGTACCTGGACCCTGCGGAAGAAAAGAGAAAACTGGGGGAAGCGCGGGCGGAAATTGAGTAGGCATCGTCCGCGGAGACATCTCAGTTAAAAGACATCACCAGCACCTTGGCAAGGAACTACGCAGAACAAAACATCGTATGGCAGATCTTACAAATGGAGGTACCGGTCAAGATAAGTGACCACCTTCTCACAATGCCCCAGTTACGGACGGCCATTCTGAATCATACACCATTTTCGAAAGCAACGGAGGACACAGGAAGGGACAGTAGGGAAGTGACGACAATAGACCCAATGCTGCTGGCACTCACAATTGGAAGGCATCCGACGGTTGTTGAGACGGGGATTTTGGGACATGTTCTGACAGACACAATTGTTGACGGAGGGTTCGGCATGAATGTGTTACTGGAGGATACTTGGAAGAAGTTGGGAAAGCCGACGTTGTGGCCACCTACATTCCAGTTGCTCACGACAGACTAGCATGGGATCAAACCGTTGGGAACCTTAAGGGCGCAACCCATAACTATTGGAACATAGGCATTTTTATTGGACTTCGTGGTCATTCCATTGAAAAGAAAAGGATATGGTGCTATTCTGGGACGGACTTGGTTGGTGCAAGAAAAAGTAAAACATAATTGGAAACGAAATACCCTATCGATGGAGCACGGAGGCAAAAGATTCATAATTGACCTGCACACACAAATGGTAGGTGAGGAGGTAGCATCGTCAGATTCAGAAGGTGAAGGCGAAAGTGACGACGAAGGAAAGAGGAGAATGGAACCGGACGAAGGAGTATTGACACTAGAAAGAGGATCCAATGACGATGACTTAGACTCGGTGAATGGCCTTTACCACTGGCAAATAGAAGACTACGAACTCTTTCCGAGTTGTAATATGCTAAGGGTCGACGAAGGTGAGAAAGAAGAGGAAAATGAGTGTCCGAAGGAATACAAAGAAGCAGATGACGCAAAGGAGGTTACGGTTGAAGAAGAGGACATAATTTACAAACTCAGAAAAAAAAAAAATTCCACCATCCGGTACACGGTGAACGGACCGCACACGAAGAAAAGAATGCATTGCACCATAAAATTACTTGAAGGGTGCCGACAGCAAGGAAATAAGCTAGATGCGCGACGACCGCAAGCACAGTGAGCGACGAAGGTGACACAGAACAGACATAAGGCGTGACATGAAAAACTCAACAGGTTTTAGCCGGGGCAGTTGGTACTCAAGAATGACGGTCGGAATGAAATCAAACAAGAAAGGTTTAAGGCAAGATGGGTTGAACCATATCAGATCCGGGAGGTCGGCGACAATTGAGTGATAAAGTTGAGGATGTTGGATAGAAAGAGGTACCTCACGCAGTCAACAGATCCTACCGTGCCAGGAAGATGCCATCGCCGTCACTGTCACAGAATGATTAGATGATTCTCTCGTCGTTGTCATTGCAGAACGGCAATGCCTCGAGGCAAAATTAAGGTGCTGCAATTTTTTAATTGTTAAAAAAAAGAAGAAAAAAAGTGTGGCTGTGTGTGCTGTGGGCACCTGTCCGCAGCCACTTGTCCGTGGGCATGTCCGAGGAAGGTTGCTCTGCGGGCATCTGTCTCGGGCAACCTCTGCGGGCACCTGTCCGCGGGAGACATTACTGGCGGCCGCAAGCTCGGTCTCCTTCGCTTATCTGATTCCCTTCCGCGGATTTAAGCGTGCCTTTCTGTGGGCTTTCTTCCGCGGACTTCTTCATCGGTTACCTGTAGAGGTTATTTTTCCCAGCAGACAGATTATTTTGGCGGCCAGACTTTGGTTTTAATACCACGTTTTTGCCTTTTTTCAACTGCGGCATCCATTTGTGTGATTTAAGCTCGTGGAAGGGGTTTCGATCTTTCAAATGTGGTGTGTTCGATGGAATAAATCTAGATCATGGTGTGACATTGGTGGGTTATTGGTCAGCTTCCCACGTTGAAGATGTGCCTTGCGGCTAGCTTTCTCTCTTCCGCGGATGGTTTTTTTTTGGGGGTGTTTGTGAGTTCGACGGGTTGCAGCACTTTTACCCTGAAGGACAAATTCAACACGGAGGAGTTAATATCAGTTTCATTGTTGAAAGGTACTCGGCAGGATAGGAAAGAGGCATAGCAACGGGCGAGTAGAGGAAGGAGCTAAAAAAAAAAAAAAAAAAAAAACGACGACAAATTCAAATTGTTCGGAATGAGTAGCAGATGATGTCAAAGGAAAATGACAAAAATAGTGTGTTCCATGCAGTTTTGTGTGGGTTTCAGAGTGCTAATTTGGTCTTGGCGGCGAGGGGCGCTACCCGAGGACCCCATGAGGGCGCTACCCCTCGACCCCCTTGGGGGCGTTGCCCCCTGGACCCCCAGTCGTTGCAGATATCAGTCGTGAAGTGTGACCAGTTGAGAAGACTTGAAGCTGCTGCAGGCATGGAGTGTCCGTGTACTAGAGGTACTAGGAGTAGGTGTTGGCCGAGAGGCTGTCTTGGTGGATGTGTAGAGAGCTCGGGAGGAGCTGATCATCCAGTTGTGTCAGAAGCAGATTTATCTTGTTGTAATCAGTCTCGTAATATATTTTGTAATTGTCGTCCGGAGACGACTTTTTCTTTTGGGGGGATGATGTCGTCAGTAGAAACTGTGTCAGCCGAATTGATTGTCGTCGGTGTTTTTGTATTTTGTAGCCAACGTTGTCGGTAAAGATTTTGTAGCCGACTGGTAAATAGTTTGTAGCAGACATAATGTTTGTGGCCGACAGACTCCTTCGGGAAGGTTCGACGGATAGTATTAATACCCCGTATGGGATCATTGTAAATGATTTATCTTATGAAGCATAATGTAATGTTCTGGCATATGCGAATAATCTAAGGAGTTTTGCTGTTCGTGTTCATTATCTGTGTGCATTTCTTAATTAACCTATGCAGTAAATAGACACCGCCTTACTCATAGAATTCAACAAATAGAAAGGGAAAGAAACTTTGCTATCATGACGAAAATGGTTCATAAGAACAAAATGGTGGGTGCGAACACGATCAAACCTAGGGTCAAGAGTAATGTACTCATGACAACGCGCAGAACATACCTCCAAATCTTCGTTATAGACTCCAGATCATAAAACATATCACTTTTTCTCAGGGCATTTAGCTCCTTAGGATTGTTGGCAAAGTCATTCATAACACTAGCTGAAAGCTTTTTATCCCTAAAGAACTTAAAGCCCACCATTGGAATCTCCGTCACAGCCGAGATCACCTCCTCCATAATCAGAAAAGCTATCCCATTCACCTTGACTCTACCATCCTTCCACGAATTGATCATGCTGTCAATCACATTTTGGTTGTAGCCATGCAGCTTCGTGATATACCTTGAAATCCCGCCCTGAACTAGCTGCTCCCAAACTTTCTCCCTGCTTGTTGTTGCAAAAGGCAGGTTTTCTGATTTTGTAGGTAAAACATGGATTAAAATCAACTCCCTACTCAGTTCTTCAATCTGATTTTTTGCCATGAGGAGAGCTACTTGAGAATTTCTCAAAGTTTCTCTAACTTTGTTGTCTGAACGGGTTGTTGCAAGAGGTAGGTTTTCTAATTTTGTAGTTAAAACATGGATTAAAATCAACTCCTTACTTAGTTCTTCAATCTGATTTTTTGCCATGAGGAGAGCTGCTTCAGAATTTCTCAAAGTTTCTCTAACTTTTACAAGTTTTGAAATAAGCTGATGAATCTCCTCTTCTTTCCCCCTCAAAGCAATATAGTGAATAATACCAAGGTCAAGAAGATGATCTCTATTTGAAAGTAGGTTTAAGTAATTATTCTTCATTGCCTCCATGGCTGTCTTAAGCACATGCAAATCAGAGATTGATGAAGCCATTCTTCATTGCCTCCATGACTGTCTTAAGCACATGCAAATCAGAGATTGATGAAGCCTCTTCTTTACATTTGTCTTCCCTCAAGTTGGATCTTCCAAATGTAGCTCTCTACTAACTTGTGGGAACTATCAAAATGTGACAAGGCTGCAATGACCTTTTCTTCACCAACCTTTAGTTGGCTCTCCAAAACAAGCTTATGAACATGTGTAAATCTATAAGAAAAGGACGTGGACTGCCATTGAAGAGCAGGGCTCTCTTCAATATCCTCTTTTGATTCCCCTCCAAGATCTTCATCTGGTAATTCCTCTTGCTAGTTGTTGTTGGTCGTTGTTTCCTTTGTTGACTTATCTTCTTTCCCAAGACTTTGTTTTCTATCCTTTGATTCTTCTTTCCTTCCTTGCTGCTGATATGAACTTTTGGATACCAAATCATCCTTGGCATCTAATATACCCATAAATTGTGTGAATGCAAGCATGTCTTGTATTTCCTTAGGAAGAGAACGATACTGATGGTAGCCGCTCATTATTGCATCCTTGAAAGCCTTAGCACGAGTCATCTTACTTGTACATGTTGACGGAGGTGAAAGCTTAGAGCACCCATTTTTAATTCTAGCCATGGTATTGACCTGCAATTAACCCAACAGGTTGGTAGGTTCGAGGCTCTGATACCACTGAAATATCCCAAATGGATATTTGCTCCAATGCTGCTATAAAGTTTAATTATATAAATTATATTTTTCTATAGATTTTTCTTTGATCTTATAGAGCTCGACAGAAGCTGCAGAAGAATGTTGTTTCTTTTTGTATTTTTCAAAAATATAGGTATTACAATGAATAAATAGTAGTAACTAATAAAATAGAAGTGACAGAAATCATATACAACAATACATACTAATTTGGAAATGATTCTAAAACCGTACTAGTAGAGTCTGATTTATTTTGGAATAGTACCAATACAAATGTGCTTCAAACAAGGTTGACACCAGCTGAAAATGGGAACCAGCTACAGCCAAACAAGTTCAAATGATAAAGCCCAAGCTGCTACAATAAAACAACTCTAGTCTGTCGCAAATAAACACTCCAAAATTGCTCATGTGAGCTGCTATAAAGAAATGCCAAGCTGAACCAAAGTGTCCACCTTCCCTAAAAATCCACTACCTGCAAAGTGTGACTACAATATCAGAAATTGATTCCTTGCCTTGATCAAACTGTATGCATAAGAACCTTTGAATCTGATCTTGTTGAGGGCTACATCCCAACAAGTATGCCCTTAGCACTAGGGTTTGCGTCCTAGGTGAGGAATGCTCTTCCAGAGCAATGACGTCCAAAATAGGTTGACAAAATGATAAAAAGTAGTCACCTTTAGGTTACCATCTCCTTATATCCCCTTTCCAAGGCAAACCGAACCCTAAAAGAACCCTAAAGTGGATTTCATTTGAACTTTATAATATAACATTATTTCCCCAATAAAGGCAACCAAATAGAGAGAAATCATTACTTTATTAATGACAAATAGCTCCAAGCATCAAATAAGTCTCGGCAAGTGATAATCAAATAGTAGGGACTGCATTCTTTCCAACGAGCTATCACACATAGACAAATCGATCCAAATGTAGCCAGAAAACTCCTTATTGTTCCAAAATGGCTAAACACTTGGCCTTATTTAAATTATTAAAATACTAACTTAGGACAATATTTAAATATATTAAAATATTTCCCATGTAGCCAAAAAACAACCCAAACACCTCCAAAATATGAAACTGAGTTTGTCACGTGCTTGTGACTGATGCCATACAACTTAGGCCAACTGGCAGTCTCACCCTCAAATCTAGGGATACTCCTAAAAACTAGGGAACACACCCAAATCTCCTGAAATTGAGACCAAGGGGTGATCTCATAGAACCTCAACTCTAGAAAATGTTACAACCTCCTAAAAGGTAGGAATCTCCTCTTACAATCAAGGAACTACCTCCTAGAAAGTAGGAGATTGAGTTTGTCACTCTGACATTGAGTACTAATGAATCTCCCCTATTGTGTGCATCTTCAGAGTGTGTTAGTGAAGTGGGAGTTCTTCCTAAAAATTAGGAGATGCGTCCAATGTCTCCAAAATGTCCCTAGCGGTCTGTGGAAGCCCCCTAGACAACTCTCAATCAGTCCCCTAAATTAGGGATTCCTCCCAGATTTCAGAAACCTATTGTTGACTGCCCAAACCAGTCTGAAAAGCTCATGTCTGGGTCTATATGCCCTATATGAGGCCCCTACACACTTTATTGGACTATGGGAACTCTAGTAGTAGGCCAATCCATGAACAAATGTTTGTCATCCTAGAAATGGGACATTACAGTCACACATATATTGTTAGTCAAGCACTATTTTCTCAGTCTGATAGCCAGCTTTTGCTGAATAATTAGTCGTCAAATAGAATGAAATCTTAACACTCGTCTTACTTTCCGGATTCTACATGATGCATACTATTTTACACAATCTTTTTTAGGGCGCTTTACCCCAATATTTTGTCTTTTATTGGAGCAATAGGAGAAGTTAAGCTGAAGCCTATCACACAAGAGCTTGAGCTCATAGCATAAAAGGATTTACTATAGCTCATTTGTAGATTGAGTCGTTGAATATTTCAATTTGTAATGTCCTCTTCCCTTTTGCCAAGTATTATCTTGCTTTATAATGACCCTTGATGGATGAACCTGCATGTGAGCTAGCATATCTTTATACAAAACATGTATAAATACATGAAACGGAATACAAGTTTATCCAGATTCTTTCATATAATAAGGGTAAGAGGAAGGGAGGCCTTGCCTTGAGCCAATTCTACAAATAGGTCCAAGAGAAGTTACTCTGTAGAGCTCTCTATCTCGACTTCCCGTGACTAGATAATAAGGGTAAGAGGAAGGGGGGCCTTGTCTTGAGCCACTCTACACCAAATCCAAGAGAAGTTACTCTATGCAACTTTCTATATCAACTTGGTGGCTTATGACTACCTCTCCCATTCTTATCTCCTTACTAATGCTTGTGAAGCGGCCATGGCCAGGTTACTTGCCTCCTTAAGGTAAGGACCTCTTGGGGTCCTAGCCACCCTTGTGGTCATCCCAGTGCAACCCTTACAAGCCATTATGTTCACCACCTCATTATGCCTCATCTCTTCCTAGGCCTTATGGATACACTATTCATTCAGTATATCCATCCTATTATTATATACATGCATCATTTACATTTTCACAAATGTATATTGACCTTTGGAATATATTATTCCTGGCTTAATCTGTGCAAGGAATTTAACTATCAAACTTTAATGTGAATGTCAATAGATGGCTCTGATTATTCTGAGTATCGCAGAATTTATATTTTGTATAGAGACAATCTTTTTCTTTTCTGCTGCTTGCTTGATCTGATCTCCAAAACTTCTGTTTGCTGATGATAAGTATCAGTTCCTATTTGCTGATTCTGATAAAACCTCCTGCTCAATGATCCTGAATGAGAAGGATCAAAATGTCTTCTGATATCGTGAGTGTGGATATGATGGCTTGCATTTCCAAAAGACACCTCCATATCATCTCTCTTTGTATTAGACTAATTGCATCCTTGAGCAATTAATCAATTGACGGTTCCTCTTTAATTACTAATATGGTGTTTACCATTTCTGCCATCTTTTCACTATTCTCATAATAGATATTACTAATATGGTGTTTACCTGTTCTACCATGTGTAATCACTATTCTCATAATACTAAATAGATATCAATTCCCTATTAATTATGATATCTCATAATTTATCTGCTGCTCTCTATCATTGACTTGGCAGATTTGATAATTTGCGATATGCTTGACTATACCATTCCCTAATCTACATATATAGTCAATATCTTCCTCAGAAATAATGTTATTGGTTTTGACTCCTTGCTCATACCAGTGTCTTCATTCCATCAGTGTCATCCTTAATGTAGCCTCTTACGTTAGTGAACCCCCGCTCATTGGATTCAATCATTTGTATGTGATGTTTGATGTCTTTGATGACCATGGTATTTCTTACCAAAGTAGAAATTAATTCTTGGTAACTAAGAAATCTCTTTGACATTGTCATCATATTAGTCAGAGTTCTTCCTTTTATCAAACTTCTTAGTTTTTCCTTTACGTGAATGATCCTTGCTATACCATGATTATTGGTTGTGTACTGATTCAAATGGACTCTAATATGTTAACAATTAGCTTTGTTGGTCATGTTATTATATTACTGAATATTATAATACAACAGAAATTTCTGAGGTTTTCTATATGAGCTTTTTGTATATTTGCTGGTCAAATCTGGAATTTATTAGTCCCTGCCGGGGACTATAGTTTTCAGGTTAACATTTTGCAATAGTTCAAACTTTGATTTCTGTGAAAAATTGTCCAACATTGGTTGTATACTATGGTTGTCAAATATTTGTTTATTAAAATGAATTCACACTTACAAAATTCCTATTTTTCTATTGGTTCATGTGCTTTTTCTTGGTGCTCTTTTTAATTTCTTCCTTCAGAAATTCTTCATAAAACTCAGCTCGACGAGTGGCAATAGTGGTAGAAAGTGGTGGCAATTGGGGAGGAGTCCACTGCAAAGTTGCATGATGCATCATGCATGCTACTACACCTGTCATTTGCATGCGAATTCCCCTCCAAAGCATTGGTTTGCATTTCTGTGTTTATTAAAATGTTCCTTCTTTCATAATGTTGAATTGAAAGAGAGGTCTTCTTTCATTTTTGCATGCAACCGCTTCCCCTTAATGGAGTAGCAGAAAATAAAATTATATACTCTCAGAAAAGATGGGAATGGAAAGATTTGGTATTTGGAGAGCCATATTTTTCAGTGTCTGCCTCCATTGTGCTTCAATCACAGGTGCTTTCTCTAAAAGGAATATGATATTCAGAAAAACGAAGGAATATTGTGTTGTGATGATCAAGAATTAGTTTTTAATACACAAGTCAAAGTTTTTTGCATAAATTACATTTGATAAAAGCACGTAGATTAATTTTTACAAAAAATAAAAGCAGTTTCTCTACAATCACTCTCTGACTGGTTTTTTACTTTAACTATTTTCCCTAATTTTACACAACCTTAATTTCAGTTCAATGTGCTCGCTCTGATTAACTTGTTCATTGCAAACTTGTCCTTGCAAATCCAAGAACCTTACAAGAAAGAATTGATCTCTTTAAACAGCGTGTTTAAGTTAGCTATAGGTGCGAGCCATCACCAAGAGCAGCTTCAGCTCTTTGGTGTTTGGAACTACTTGCAAATTACAAACTACTCTATAGACCTCAGGTCAGAAATCTTTAAGACTTATATTGCTACTACTTTAGTTTACTGTGTCTCTATAGAAATCCTAAAAATGTCCGATTCAATGTAATGTCAAGATTTGTTCTAATCTGGTTAAGGTTCTGGAAGCTTTATTGATCCAAGCCAAATAGTTTAAACCTAGCCATGATTTACTTATTTTATAGCAATAAAATCTTTTGCCTGGTGCTTACAGCAAGTTAAAAGATATATTGGTATCCACTTTGATTATTGGGCTAGCATGGAGATGCATGCCATAAAATATTGGGTTTTATCTAGGCTTTGGTGTGAACCACAATTATTTTTCTTTCTCTGTGATACTTTTGGTAAGTTTTGATCCCCTTCCCTACCAATGCTATAGATTGTGTTTTTTTGTACCTAAAAAAGGCTGAAAATCCTTTGCATCTTAGACTAATAAAGTGGTTTCTCTGCAGCTACAGGTGAAGGATGAGAATGTTCTGACAGTTAGTGTAGAGTGCAAGAGGGAGGAGCACCATATAAAATTTGAATTTTTCTATTTCCATGTATATTTTTACCTGTTCAGGGTAAATATTTCTCTTTAGGGTCGTGAGCATTTTAGAATGAATGTCTCCGGCTGTACCTATTCTTATGCTTCTTATATTCTGGGTTCTTTTCAACTTAGTTTGGTATGTTCGATTAGGTTAACAATGTTCTCCTGATGAATATACCCATAATAGCTCTCTGTGTATATGATAGCTTTTTAACTAAATAATCTGATAGTATCAGATGATCTATAAATAGAGCCCTACTTTAAATTGCTAATCAACATTATCTATCCTTATGCTTCTCTGCTAGTATCTCTCTTTTTCATATCCTTATTCCTAGCCCCAAAAGAAAGAAATGCTAACAGTCCATAGCCTGAGCCTTCTGGAAATATTTTTACGAGCCCTAATTTTTTCTGATTTGTCCTTCTTAGTGGATTCTGTGATGTAATTTTAACTATTATTTAAAATAACGAACATTGTTCATCATGCATCTCAATAATCATGGCAATGAATCCTTCAATGTACCTGTCTTTAAATGGCTGGCGCCTTATCCATATTCAACAACTTCGATAAGTTGATTGACATTTACAAAGTAACGAGTATTGGGTCAAATTTTTAAGAGTATAAATTATCGATCAAATCAATATAATAAATTATTTATTTTGGCCGATTGAATTGTCAATGTGAAAGAAAAAACCAATCTAGACATTATACCACTCATAGAGATTAGAGAAGAAAAGCATATCCAACTCATCAACTAAACAGTGGCAAGAAATTTTTCTGAAGATTCCATTGCAAGATTAACAAGGAAATGGAATATGGCCTGGACCCATATACAAATCAACCAAAAAGACAATAAAAACTTGTCTTTCAAAAAAGAGATTGAAACCACCAAAATTGAAGGGGATAGCAAGGACTGGATACTGTTTTTGACTGAAACAAAGAACCAGGGGCTACTAAACTTAACAAAGTACTTAGAAGGGCTGGATGAGAATTGAATGTCCTCTCATTATTTTAAGTATAAATGCCAATCTAAAGAACTCTATATCACAACATGAGTTTTCTTTTAATTTTGCTTGGGGATTCTTTGTCCACATTAATGTGGTCATTTTCCAGTTTTTTTTGGGCTCCTTCCTATCCACCAAATTAGAGGTCAGAAGAGAACAACCAAGGGCTGCACTTGTAGTGACCCTTACCAACAGGCCACTAAACAAACCCTAAATATAATACACTGCTGAAAGTATATTGCTGAATTAAGAAATTGTTCTGCTTAAATAACTGATGTAAAATAGTGCCCATGTATTCATTCAATGATCACCAAAATGTTTTTACATATGATATGCAATTTTCAGCACTGAACCATTACAACATGGCACATTACAGACAAACCCTAACTATTTGAATCCAACTAAGAACTTGTTACAACTATAGACTAAAATGAAGAACCTGGATTGATCAAGTGCTGGAGGCTGAATGCTGAAGATGATATGATGAAAGTGCAACTCCAGTTGAAACTCCAAACCAGCAATTAAGCACAAGTGAAAGGACTGAAATATCCTTCCCACAGCTGTAATAATTCAGGTGATCTTTCACACCCTCAAAATTACATACCAATTGAGAGTTTTCATTCTCAATGGCCAATTGTGACTACTTGCAGAAACCCTAGGCTCCACAACGCATATCAGCAAATATCAATAATAAATCTCGATGATAGGCAATGAGCCCTCAATGCCTATTTATTCTTTTTTTCTCGATAGGTCGGCCTCCTTTTTAATTTTTTCTCTGCTTCTTCCAGCAATCTCTAGAAGATTGTGTTTTATTTAATGACTTTATAAAATATATCATTTTATTAAGTTAATTAAATATAAAGTTATCTTGTAATATATTTTTTTTATTGATAACTTTATAAATAATTAACTCCTCCAAAACCCAGGACATTACAACACTAATCAAATTTGAAGAAAAATTGCTATCAGCGGGGCTTTCCAGTACAACTTGTTGAAAGTATGAGGAACCTAAAGACTTATAAACATGATTTCTCCAAGTAATTTCCAGCACCATTTGGATATAATGAGGATGAGGTAATTCCTCATCAGAAATTTTGACCTTTTTGATTTGTTTACAAAAGTGCTCACTGAGGCCTAGTAGGACCTTAGCTCGAACTTGCTTCTCTCCTGCACCACCATGTAGAAAAATGAAGAGCGTAGCTTGGATGATGGGTACAATGCTCCTCCCTGCATGCATTTTTTTGTAATCAGACACATAGATTTGGCTAGATTTCTTCTTGTGCTTTCCTTTGCTGAAACTTTTGCCTTTTTTGTGTGTTGGATATTTAAAAATTGGGAATTTTGGCTGCTTGTTTCATAGTATGGTTTTATCAGTGATGGGCTTTGTTTTGTTCTCTTGTGAATGTTACCTTGGTTTGGTTTTACTGAGCAATGGATTAGTTTGATTACACCTATGGACATTTGCACACTGTTCCTTTTACTGATGGTGGATCTGATTTTAATTTTTCTCGCTGTCATTTTGCCCATAGGGTGGAGGAATCTGTGTGGGAGAACCCACAAATTCGGATGCTTTCTTAGTTGACTATGACAACATTAATAGTGCGCCTAAAATGGATTTCAAGCATATGCCCTAGTAAAAGTAAAAAAATATTATAATAGTTGCGCTGAGGTTTTTGGTTTTGTTGTTTTAGTGTGTGCTTATTTGGGGGTGTTAGGGCTTTATTTTTCAATTGTTATGTCAATATTAATGGGGCATTTAAAGAATATTGGGGCAAACTTCTAAAAGCTATATAATATTTGGTGGAGAGAGGGTACAAGTTATTTGGTGGAGAGAGGGTACAGGTTATTTGGTGGAGAGAGGGTACACGTTAATTTTGTTTTGATGAAATTTGAAATCACTTTATTATTTTTAAGATTACATCCTTCATCCTATATATTTGAATCCAAATTATGAAAAAATTGCAGAATTGAGTCTAGAAGAAAAGAACAATTCAGCCCAAATGCTATCATATCAAGAAAAGAAAAGAAAAAATATTTATTCATGTTCTTCACATTAGTATATTGCAATTATTTCAATAAGAATATTTAAATAAAAGAATCAATTTTAAATAATCAAATAAAATAAAAAGATAAAATAAGGTAAAGCCTAACATGTGAGCCTCTCGCTTGGGAGGTCTTGGATATAAATAATTATTGAAATTATGTAAAACATTAATTATTGATTTTTTCTTTATTTTTTCAATATTATAATAATTTTTAAGTAATTAATTTAAATTTAGTTTATCAAAAAGTTTTAATAAAAAATTAAATAATATTATTTTTTAAGAAAAATATTTATATATTGTAAAAGATTTTTTCTTTATTTGTAAAAATAATATATTATAATAATACAAACAATCTTTTTTTTGAAGCATATAAAACTTTCGATCTATAAATATTATCATCTCATTGTTATTACCAATAAATATAGTATGATATATTTCAATTATTTTAAATGTTAAGATCTTGCCCATTATTATTTCAATATCATTGTCAATAAATAAATATGATATGATATATTTCAATTATTATCAAATTTTACAGTTTACCATTTAACTCTACAACTATACCAACCAACCATTTACCTTATAGTTCTTTTCTCTGTTTAATTACAACCTAGAAAACTAGATCAATGAACTATCTTAATCAATTTAACCTAGAAAAATTGGAGCAATATATCAGTTGAAAATTCTCATTCAATTACCTACTAGAAGAAGTCAAATTTACTTCCTACCACCAAACATTACACCTACACAGAAGACCGTATCTTGTATTTTTCTTTGTGAAGTTACAACTTTTCAAAGCTGGATTAGATGTACTGGTGACCTAAGGCTCAATTAATTACTGAAAGATAGTCAGATTTTGTACTTCCACTCTTTTTTAATGCTTGGATCTCATAGTAGCTACATTTATATACAAGTGAAATACACTCAAAAGAGGTGCATATAAGTTGCACCATAGACGGTGACCTATGGTGCAACTTATATGCACCTCTTTTTGAGTGTATTTCACTTGTATATAAATGACTTAAGACTATTTAACACTAGTTTAGGTGCATATAAGTTGCACGGTATCCTATTCCATAAACTAGGGTGAATTTGAGTTAGGTTTTGTTGCTAATCTTCCTTTCTCTGTAAATTGAGATGAGTTAGAGTTAGTTAGGCCTCACTGGTAATGAAGGAGAATAAAATAAATCCTTTCCTCAAAGTTGTCACAAGAACAAGAATTGGAGCCTGTCAACATTCGATCACCTAACTATGAATAAAATCAATGTCTTGTCTAATTTAGGAACCTTCCAATAATTTGTCAATCCACTCAACAAGAATAGTAAGAACAAAACATTCTAAGAGGTGAGGTTAAATATATGTGTCTATAGATCAATTTACTTGAGGTTTGCAGTTTTGTCTTTGTGTGTCCTTCGTGAAGTGAACAAGCATGGTGTATTTCCACCGTCATCACTGCAAAACCAACGAGAAAACTATATACAAAATTTACTGAAAAGTCAGCCAAACTCTATGTGACAAGATTTTCAATTATGCTTTTGACAAGTACAATTGGTTAAAGATGTCCCATATTATTAGATGAATTACACAAGACATATGACATTGCTAGTCTAAGAATAACACACAATCACACAAATTAGCACTGGCACCATGAACATACCAAATAACCACCCTCAAAGCAAAAGCATCACAAACACACCAAAATAAAGGGAGTGAGAACACTCACACCACCACCAAATTATGTCCTCCCAACTCATCATCCTCCAGCATCTTACAATTCCACCTCCACCTCTTCATATTCATGCTCTCTATTGGAGGCAAGATCATCCCAACAAACTTATTCACATAGACCTTACTAAGAATATCTACTTTGCATCTCATAAATAAAGACATATACAAACAAACACAAATTAAGGTTTTCTATCGTCTAACTTTTGAATATATCCTGTGAATTTAAAATGTTACTTGTCCAATCTTCCTTTCAACTCTTCTTTTCGTGTAACTTTGAATAAATACTGTGAATTTAAAATGTTACTTGTCCCATCTTCCTTTTTAACTCTTTTTAATAAGGCAGGGACTCAAGCTCTTTCAGAGCTCTTGTTGCATAAAGCAATCTGTCTGCATTCTGAAAATAAATTAAAGGTTATTAAGAGAGAATATCTGTTAGGGATATTACACCCAAATACTAAAAATAGCAACTTCCAAAAATAGTGTGTCCAAATGCCAAATTGGCCCAATCTGAGATGCATTGAAACTTATATATAAATAGAATGTGCTAAAAAATTAAAAATAGCAACTTACTAAAAATAGTATGTATCAAACAAGTTGTTCAAAACCACTCCAAAAAGTGTCATTCTTCCCCAATAATCTATCTGAATACACAGACAACATAAAAAATACCCCTCTGATCCCACTAACAACCCAAAAAGCCAACACCAACTGCACTACAAGAGAACTGAAAAATGCGGGCATTACAAGAAACCATTATATGAGAAAACTACAAGATGCTTATATTGGAAGCTTCATACAATCTTCATAGGCACCAATCTATATGAGACACCCATTCACTCCATTGAACGCTAACTCAGCAAGACAGCAATCTCTTTAAGGCATCAACCTTTTTGAATGTTAGGTGCCAACCTCCAACAAAATGACGATTTATATGATCCTTGTATTGAATAAAATCTGCCTTCGTGTATGCTCAATAACTTATTAAATCTGCTCCAAATATCTTCACATTTTTGTTGAAATGTACTTTGTAAAACCTGCTTGCATCCCCCTTTCCAACATTTCCATATATGTTGCTCATTAATCTGCAATAACTTATTGTGAAAGTCTTCTTTTAATCTTCTCTAGATCTGCTCTTAGAATGGGAAATATATTCAATAATTTCTTGTTCAAATGACCCTTAAAATCTTCTATTTATACCTCGCCAAGACATACCTTTACCCAAGAGATGTACTCCTCTAATTTCATCGGCCCAAATTGCTGTTTACTGTACAGGTGAAGAAAATGAACGCATACAGGCAATAGAACATGAACAGCAGAACTTATATTATTATTCGCAATAGTAGATCCATCATCCTTTACAATGATCCCAGACAGGATATAAATACTACTGCCGAACCTTCCCGAAGGAGTCCGTCAGCCACAATTATTCTATCCGCTACAAACTATTTACTGACGACGTCGGCTACAGAATACAGAAACACCGCCGGGCCGTCGGCTATAGAATACAAAATACCACCGGAACCATCCAGTCGGCTAACAATTGCAAGCATTAACTATTTATTAGTTTTGTTTTGCTTGCCCAAAGTGGGCAGTTACTTCAAGGGGGTCATCTTTCTTTGGGACCCAACAAAAAACTAATTTGAAAACATTTAATTTCCCCTTAATGAGGAGTGCTTCCTTTGAGAGAGTCATCCAAACTATAATACTATTATTGCATATTTTCTTTAATATTTTTCTACTTAGGCGCAGGACATGAATCAGAAAATGTAAGCATTTATTAAGTCATCCTTTGATAAAAATCTTAATATAAGTGCCATAAATTTGTTACACATTAACCTCTTTCATTATGCCGCTGACTGGCACATTGACATTAAAGATAATAATCCAAAAGTCCCAAAGTCTTGCTCCAAATTTGAAATCACTTTGACTGTTCCACATCCATGTCTTCCTTTAAATTCCATGCTGGACATGGCTTGCTACAAGGGAAGGAATTGACTGCAATCTGCTTGGATTGCTCTCTAGTAATACACATAGTATAGCCATTGTAGTGAGGGGTGCAGTAACATCTTTGGTTCAAGTGCAACCTGCAACATGAGGTTTGTACGTTATGCAATAAAAGTGTGCTCATATCCTAGATATTTGGACTTCATTTTGTGGGATGTTAAACCAACTAAACATAGCAGGCTTGGGTTTTGAGGAAGTTTTTAAAAGTAGTTGATTTTCTTGGGTAATGGACAATAGATGTGGTAAATCAAGTTTATTAAATGTAGGAATGGAACTGTGATAAAGTCAACAACTCAATAGCAGATAGTAACAAAGCCCTTTGGACCACCAATTTAGCACATAGAAAGCTTCAAATAGACGATGACTCAGAGTAGGACTGTGGAGGCACTTGTAAAGAAAGTCAGCAACAAACTGTTGCATAACAGGTCTCTGTCATTTTAATGTGTGACAATGAGAAAGGAGCTCATGAACCCCCTTTTAATACTTTGATTCAACAATCTGGAGCTATGCCTAATGTTCTAGTGAGCTGGAAAGTTTTGAAACTGTATGCTGACACTTCGACCATTTCGCCATTTTTTTGAATTTTTTGAAACTCAAAAACCTTGTCAGCATTTTGGCAGGTTTGAATACTCAAGAACTAGTTGACACTTCTTTGAGACTTTTTGGGCAAAGCTTTTCACAAAAAAGTCAAATTTATTTGCTTTTCAGCAAGTTTGAAAGCCTGTGAACTGACCAAGAATGAGAACATGAACGTGTTCCATGGGGTCATTGAACCAATTGAAATCATTTTATGGCATTTTTTACGGTTCACAAACTTTGAAAATCTTGGACAACAAACGTTTTCAGTGATTTTGTAAGTTTTAAAATTTGAAACTGAGTGACTGAGAAAGAAAAAAACCACTCATTGGGAAAACAATAAAGCTTAGAACTAACAAAATACCCAATAGAGAAGCTTGTTGGGTTTTGAAAGACTTCATGAATTCGGGAGATTGCTGACAAAAAGAACTTGTGATTTCAGAGAGTTAGTGAACTAAAGGGAAATGCTGATTATGTTTGGATTTGGGAAGACTTGGAAACTTTTGCACTGGATTTCCTTTCCACCAAGACAAAGGCAAAATTTTGGAATGTCCGGACTGAGACCAGGGCAAAATTTTGGAAACTGAAGTTGTAGACTTATCAACCCCACTATTTTTCCAAAATGTTTTCTAATTTTTGGTATTGCTTCCACAGAAGAAATGCAATGTCAATTTAGCATGCTCAATTATTTGATAGTAGACAGAAACTTTCTTGACAAGACCAAGGTCTTTATAATCTTATGTATGAGCATTACTTTCAAAATTCTTCTAATACCGGGTATGTGCATTAGATCTCTTAGGGTGTTTGATGTTAAATGGGGACAAAAGAATATTGCTGCTAGTACGTTGATACAATTGATCAAATAGATAATGGCAAATGGGGAGAATCGTGGCTAGATGAATGATTTTGCAGCTATCTACTTATTGCTTCTTGCTGCAAATATCCCACCCAGTGCATGTGGGAGATTTGAGATCTTAGGATCAAATTATGTTCCTATATCCACTTTGATCAAGCTCTGGAGGTGAATCAGACCTGACCTTTGAATTATCTTTTAAATGCAATTTATCTCTTCTCCAACGAAAGGATTATGTCCATTTTAATCAACAAGATATGAAAATAATTTCCCAACGCTTATGGTGCTTGATTTCGTGGAAGGAAATTAGTGCACATTGAAATTTTCAAAAGCAAGTGGAGTAGAATGTAAACTACAGCCATGAGTAGTAAAGAGATATACATGAAGGAAGCTAAGTCAACATTGAAGAAATCTTAAATAATACCTCATGTTTTGAAAGAAAAAATATAGTTAGTGAAGAAGAGCCATATAAATGGTAGGGCAGTTAATGAGGCTCGCTTAAATAACTTTGAATTCATTCCAAGTAAGTTGCTGCATGTATAATTCTACTTCACTCCCTGATTATCTCTGTAATGTACGGTTGAACAGTCAGCTTCTTAATAATTGCTTTTTGATGTTGGTTTTATCACATAGCGTGTGAAACACTTCTTAGCTCTACCTTTCTTGTGTAAATCTGCCATTAGAGGCTTCATTCAAATTTTGAAGTAGGCACTGGAAAAATTGTTTCAAATTTTAACAAGTTCACGCATAAGTTGCAGGTATAAAATAAGCTGGTTTAGTTGGCTGGGCATCTAAGTTCAATAATTCTCTGCATACAGGTTCTCAATAATTCAGATCATAACAAGCACAGCTACTATATGCCTATAATAGTTGCAAGAACTGGAAACTTGATGCTTGAATTCATCATGGCAAGCAAACATACATTATGCCAGTTTAAAGTTAAGGTATGTCTTCCAGCACACATTTAAGAGTCTAGTAAGATCTGTACAAGTTGACATGTATAAAATTGTAGCATATGAGAGATATTGGTAAAGCACTTGAGAGTTCTCAAATAAATTACTTTGATCAATTTACTTTCAACTGCTAGATATGTTTATATGAACTTCTTGCATGCAGACATTAGAAGTGGATGAGAGGTGGCAAGGGGCTCCCTTTGCAGCAATGCTACGTATGCATGAGCAAGACAGCTCTGACAGGGATGAAGCAGCACTACATATGTCTGCTATTATCTATAATGGTGCTTCAAATCCATACCAAGTGAAGTACTTGTCCATTCTACTGATGGTATGTATGAAAGTGCTCCACGGAACTAACTTAAGTAGGTTGTAAAATCCATACCAAATGAATTATTCATCCATTCTTCTAATTTTATACACAAAAATACCCTATGGAACTATCTTATGTAAGAATGTATTTGCGTGCTTATGCATATAGAAAGTGAAAACAAACATATCTGCCTGTCTGTGCAGTCTGACAAATCCTATTTGGTAGACTGTTAATTCAAATTTCATCCTGACTTGAACTTTTAATGCTGATTTTGGACAGGCCATTGATTTGAATATTGATGAAGATACATTAATGAAGCTGGTCCCTTTCTACAGAAATTCTTTAGCCAAGACAACTTCTAGTCGAGAGATTTATTTTGAAAGCTTTGAAATTCATCCAGTTAAGGTATGTTATGTATGTTCCAACTTCCAGATAAAGGCAACATGGCTATATGAATTTAAATAACTGCAAACAATTTGTAACGAGCACTTCAATCGGTGTTATCCAGGGTAATGAAAGAGCTTTTACTTAATTGCAGATTATAGGAAGCTTTCTTCCAGGACAGCCAAATGCAAATTATACATCAGCCCAGGAAACTTTACGGTCCTTGTTGCATTCTGTGATAAAGGTAGTAAAACTATGATAATAAGGAAGCAATTACAGACTGTTTCTTCTTGTAACTTATAATTTAATTCATTGTCAGTCTATTTTTTAAATTCAGGTTCCAGCGATAAAAAGAGCTTCTGTTGAGCTGAATGGCATTCTTCTTTCAAATGCATTGGTTACTTTTCGTCAATTGGGAATCAAATGTGCTCAGCATTATTCATGGTAGGTATAACTTTCAAATTGGTTTCATTAATAGTTATATTGACTCACAATCAGGAAACAACATTATTTTCACCTCCAGAATCTTTTATATATTTGTGTAGGTGTGTAGGTGATCTGACATTCTCTATTTTTAAAATATCTTTACTGTTCTACAGGTATATTATGCGAGCGATATATATTGCTAAAGGAAGCAAACTGTTACCTCCTGCTCTTGCATCTATTTTTGATGACTCGGCATCTTCATCTTTTCATTTCTTTTTTGACCCATCAAAGGGCTCTGTTGATCTTCAAGGTTTCACTATAGGTATAATTGCATTTATTATCTTATGGTTGTTTAAAATTTTAAATATAATAATGTCAGCCTAGCTGAAAAGTGATAAATTTGTCAATTGACGAATGTAAAATGGTGAAGGATGAATTAATATCCATAATCATGGAATTAAAACAACCAGTCTGTCTTCCTCTTAAAACATTGCACCATGGCTGGTACCACTTTAACGACAATTTTTTTGAATTAAAATGTGTATAAGTCTATGCACCCTAGGGACATGTCTCTAAATCTTTTGTCCCCTTTGCTATGGGGACGTTTTTATGTGTGGGGATTGGCAGACACTGCCCCCCCATTGATGCCCAATTCTCAAAAACATTTCAGAGATGTTTGAGTGATGTCTCTACAATTTTTTTTATTTTGCCATTACGGTAGTGCACACCTTTTCCTTCTGAAGACTTGTGAAATGATAACGTGCATTATTGATTGCCTTCATTGTTTCCCACCAATATGGTAAACGTGCTAAGTTGAAAAGAAGACCAATGGCATAAATGCAGCATGCGATTTTTTTATCTGCAATGTCTTTTGTTTCACTTTGAAATGCCTTAACCAATGGGCCACTTTTGCAAGGAGAGCGATCTTCTTCTTAGATAGAGGGTGCCTGGGTGTTTCTAAGAAAGGATGTTGGGAGGCAATTGTTAAATTAACAGGTGTTTTCATTGATGCTTTCCTTGCTAAAGGATAAGATTTTTCTCACTCATAGCATTAGTGTCTTGTTCTTGTTCTATGTGTTATTGTTAGTTGACAAACTAGAGCAAGATGTGATGACTGGAATTTGACAATAAGTAAAACTTGGCTAACATTGATAATGTGACAAGAATGGTATGATTATTGACTACAAACTTGATTGAGGGAACAACTCCATTTGGATATAGACAGTACTTTGGTTGTTCCCCAAGAAAAATTAGGCCAAATGTAGCCTTAAATTGTTTGAGCTAGGAATAACCAAGCTTGGTTACACACATGTACACTCTCTTGATTTCAATTTATCAAAATTCAAATATCATGTTAAAGCCCCACATTTAACAAAACCCCAAAACTTTCATGAAGTTATGAACCCAAAACTGTTTTTTCTCCAAAGCAAGTGATTTCGAGCCTTGACTACAGAAAAATCCTTAAACTCCTGATAAACCTCTGATTTTCCCTCTTTCCAGCTCTGGTATAATGCTTCAAGGAATTAGATGCTCTCTTAGCAATACTGTCAGAATTTGCCTACACCATCTAGATTTAAACATTGTATAGAGGAGTGTCAAACATATTAGGCATATTGAAGCTCTATCGCCTTGAAGACTCAAAATTGTTTCTTAATGCTGACTTTGAGCTCCCTTCCTCATTATGCCTTGGATAAGTGGTACCAAGCTAGGATGTCCAGTTTGTCTAAATGTGCCCCAGGCCAACCACACTTCAGACTGATCCATGGTGTTGGTCTGGTTCACCTATTGATCCAAACAGGGTCTGGTCCCTGTAGGTTTGGTTTGAACGAAACCACAGGCAGTCAGGCTCAGGCAAACCAAATGGAAAATACGTGGACCTCGATCGAACTAGACACAAATTTAAGTCTTCGGAGGGTCAAAGTCAATTGCCAACACATTCCTTCACACATTTAATGAAGTTTATCCTTCAATTTATAGATCTTTGTCCTCGTAACATGTTTTCATGCTCAGTCATTTTTTCAGCTCAGGGGTTGGAGGATTTATACAAATATGACATTTAACTATAAGTTACATTTATTTACTTATTCTTTAAGTTATATTCATATAAGCATTGTCAAGATGTTTGAGATAGGTTTCAGCTTCATAGGAGTTAAAATGCAGATTCTAGATTTTGGGGGTTTTCAAAAATTCCAAACAGCCTAATTTCAAGATTCGGCATGCCTTCAATAGTTAAATCTCCCACAGCCTCTCTTAGATTTTTGAGGTCAAATTGAAACTGGAACAAGGATTTTCTAATGATTTTGACTCATTTCCTCACAAATCACTCGGTTTC
Organism: Cupressus sempervirens; assembly: GCA_028749045.1. Taxonomy (NCBI): domain Eukaryota; kingdom Viridiplantae; phylum Streptophyta; class Pinopsida; order Cupressales; family Cupressaceae; genus Cupressus; species Cupressus sempervirens. The sequence goes on along the minus strand of CM053788.1, from coordinate 240,154,881 downwards.
AAATCTATATTCTTGACAAACTTAGCTCAACACTTGCTCACACCCCAGACATGCATTGCCTTCCAATAGGCCAAAATTGCTCAACCTCACTCTGGGACTCAGAGACTTGAAAATTGCTGCCACCTAAGACTACCTCAAACATGTTTCCAAGAGAAAACTCTTTCAAAGGGAAGTGAAGAAGATGAAGAAGAATATCAATAATTTTCTAATCCTTTAGTTGAACTTCAAAAAATGATAAAAATTAATTGTAATATTTTGAATCTTTGATGTTGAACTTGAAGTACATGGTGCTATAATGGTATGATCATGATTCATGATGCTATGATTACTGTTGATGTGAGTTTTGTACCACTACATAACATATAGCAATTAAATACTTGATATAGAATATCAAACACTCAATCCCTCTCTTGAAAAGTAAATACCCTTGAGGACATAAGAGAAACTCCAATGTTCCTTACACCTGTGGATACTAACTCAGTTATATTAATGTGATTTGCTGGTTAATCGCGTAGGTGGCTCATAGGAGTTAAAATACAGATTCTAGATTTTGGGGGTTTTCAAAAATTCCAAACAGCCTAATTTCAAGATTCGGCATGCCTTCAATAGTTAAATCTCCCACAGCCTCTCTTAGTTTTTTGAGGTCAAATTGAAACTGGAACAAGGATTTTCTAATGATTTTGACTCATTTCCTCACAAATCACTCGGTTTCAAATCTATTTTCCTGACAAACTTAGCTCAACACTTGCTCACACCCCAGACATGCATTGCCTTCCAATAGGCCAAAATTGCTCAACCTCACTCTGGGACTCAGAGACTTGAAAATTGCTGCCACCTAAGACTACCTCAAACATGTTTCCAAGAGAAAACTCTTTCAAAGGGAAGTGAAGAAGATGAAGAAGAATATCAATAATTTTCTAATCCTTTAGTTGAACTTCAAAAAATGATACAAATTAATTTTAATATTTTGAATCTTTGATGTTGAACTTGAAGTACATGGTGCTATAATGGTATGATCATGATTCATGATGCTATGATTACTGTTGATGTGAGTTTTGTACCACTACATAACATATAGCAATTAAATACTTGATATAGAATATCAAACACTCAATCCCTCTCTTGAAAAGTAAATACCCTTGAGGACATAAGAGAAACTCCAATGTTCCTTACACCTATGGATACTAACTCAGTTATATTAATGTGATTTGCTGGTTAATCACGTAGGTGGCTCATAGGAGTTAAAATGCAGATTCTAGATTTTGGGGGTTTTCAAAAATTCCAAACAGCCTAGTTTCAAGATTCGGCATGCCTTCAATAGTTAAATCTCCCACAGCCTCTCAAATTTTTGAGGTCAAATTGAAACTAGAACAAGGATTTTCTAATGATTTTGACTCATTTCCTCACAAATCACTCGGTTTCAAATCTATATTCCTGAAAAATTTAGCTCAACACTTGCTCACACCCCAGACATGCATTACTTTCCAGTAGGCCAAAACTCACTCTGGGACTCAAAGACTTGAAAATTGCTACCACCTAAGACTACCTCAAACATGTTTCCAAGAGAAAACTCGTTTAAAGGGAAGTGAAGAAGATGAAGAAGAATATCAATAATTTTCTAATCCTTTAGTTGATCTTCAAAAAAGGATGTTACAAATAAATTTTAATATTTTGAATCTTTGATGTTGAACTTGAAGTACATGGTGCTATAATGGTATGATCATGATTCATGATGCTACTATTACTATTGATGTCAGTTTTGTACCAGTACATAACATATAGCAATTGAATACTTGATACGGAATATCAAACACTCAATCCCTCTCTTGAAAAGTAAATACCCTTGAGGACATAAGAGAAGCTCCAATGTTCCTTGCACCTGTGGATACTAACTCAGTTAAATTAATGTAATTTGTTGGTTAATCATGTAGGCGGCCTTATGTTGTTTATTCAAGGATTGTCAAACTCTCATTGTGATGATAATGATGTTTGGGTTTGTAATGTATATGAGCACCAAACAATGTTGATGGTGATGATGGAGGGTATGTTTGCCAATAGTGTTTCTAATTTCAAAAGGTGTTCCCAGAATGAATTCCAATTCAGCCCCCTAGTGAACTTCAATTCTGCCCTCCTCCTAGCACCAAATAATGTTGATAATATCAAACACTCAATCCCTCTCTTGAAAAATAAATACTCATGAGGACATGAGAAAAACTCCAATGTTCCTTACACCTGTGGATACTAACTTAGTTATATTAATGTGATTTGCTGGTTAATCATGTAGGTGGGCTTATGTTGTTCTTTCAAGGATTGTTGAACTCTCATTGTGATGGTGATGATGTCCAGTTTTGCAATGTATATGAGGGCCATATAATGTTAATGGTGATGGTGATGGAAGGTGTGTTTGCCAATGATGCTTCTCCTTTCTAACTTTCTAAGAATGAACTCCAATTACTCAACTACTTGCTACTTTACCCTACTCCTATGAATGGGAAGACTAGCAAATGGACGGGGATCGAATCTGATGAAAGCTTACCAACGGCTCTACCTCCATAGATGCAATGATTCAAGGGAAAAAGGACTAGATTACCACACAAGGCTTCCTAACCAGCTGCTAGGATGCTAGTGGCATAGATTATTTACCGTATAGGGTAAATGGTTTATTAATGCATTTAGACAATAGACAAGAACATGTAACACAGAAGTATTCCTTTATTATTCGCATGTATATAGAAGATACTACAATATTTGATCTAATTGATGACAAATGTTTTCTTTTTGTTCAAGTACATATATCTATCCGAAGGGGTGACTCAACTATCACACAACCTTTCAATTCTAATCTACCTGTTGGCTATACAATGTTTACCGACAACATCATTCCCCCCAAAAAGCAAGTAGTCTCTAGACGACACAAAAAAACAAAAAATAACTAAGAAGATTCAGAAAGATGCGTCCCTAAGTGCATAGATCGGCTTCATTGTACCTGATACAGTTGCTCTATACGGACCTCTAAATCAGCTCGGATCTGAGAGTTCTCTTCCACTACCTCCTTCAACATCATTTTGATCTCTTGGCATTTAGCTTCTTTCTGGTCATGGGCTGTCTTTGCTGACTCTTATGGTGCTACTACAAATTGTTGGTCTACCTCCTGTTTCCCTCATGTAACTTCCTTGAGTTGTGCTAACAATTCTGTTCGCTCTGTTTCCCATGCAATCTGCTAGGTGGTAAGTTAGTTGGCCATCTCCTCTCGAGCCTTTTCTGCGGCCTCCTAAGCTTCTTGCCCAGCCTCTGACCGTTATCTCTCTATGAGCACCAACTCTACCAGGAGCTTGCTTTTCTTTGTGATGTCAGTGAGGCGGGAATGGATATCCTTATCCTTTTCCTCTACTACTGGTATAGGACCCTCCATTCGTACCCTCCTTTATGCTTTCTTCGATGTCGTTGTACCCTGATCTCCTACCTCTAGCAATGAAGGAACCTTGACAACTTCGCTATTCGACCATATCGCCTCTAACTGTAGGTCCTCTCTCATGGGAGGCTGGATAGAAGTGCCTCTAGCAACAAGGGGAAGTAGTCGTCGTCTTAGATACTCACTCGCACGACTCGATGAGCTGATCTGTACGATTGTTGGCACTTGGTGTTCTACTTCTGGCATGCTCAAATCAGCCTCCTCACCTACTGCATCATCCAATAATGCTTCAGTTATCGTGACTATTGCATCCGTCCCAATCACCTCTAGTCGGACTTGCTCTTGTGCCCTTTTCTGACTATCTCCTACCTCCGTAGCTGTCAACTCTACTACTAGATGTAGCTGAGGCATACTCAGTGTTGCTGACTGGGGTAGTCTATGCTCCTATGGTACAAAAGTTAGTTCTTCCCTCCCCTCTTCTGGTTAAACCGCTTGCTGTGGTTGTCTCCACGTGTGTATCCGTCGGTGATGCTATCCCTCGGCTACCTAAGGGTTGGGCTGCCATTGGCTATGGTCTGGGGTTTAGGGTGATTGGGGTCATCACCACTAGTTTTCTAAACTGCTCGAACCCCAGAATGTGAACATCTACCATAGTGTGTACATGCGGTGCTATAAGAGATGGCATAGCTGCCACTGGTGCAGTTGTTAGATGACGTGGAAAGTGAAGTGGCTTTGCTCATCCTCTTCCTCCTCATCTTGCTCCACCTCCTCCATTTCCTTAGAGTTGTCCTCTTCAGAAGATGTTTCCTATCGGCCACTATCCGTGTTTTTGGGTTCATCTATCTCTTGCCGCATCCTCTTTTGACCAATGGCTTTCTGCCCTACAGGTGTGTCTAAATGTCTCCACCACATTATTGGAGGCTTGTCGGGTTCTGTCAGGCTCGGTTGGATATCAAGCCTTTTGTTCGGTATCACCCTCGTAGACACCTCCAAGAAGAATCTGATGGCATAGTGCGACATATAAAATGTTTTATGCTGTAATGTCATGAACTCATCCATGCACGCGGCCAATAGAGAAGCCCAATCATAAACCCTCCCGTTCATGAGTTCGTTCATCATACTGACCTGCGGGAAAGAGATGTCTGACGCCCTACTTGACCCTGTAAGTCGACTCTCTATTAAGTCCTTGAGGCACCTCCAGTGGCCTTTCGTGATGTCTAATTTTTGCAACCCTCTTCTCCTCGATGTGTCAGTAAGGGTATCTTTCTTATGCTGCGCCAGTTCCCCGCACACTAATTCCACCAATTGCAATTTTCTCTCTTTACCCATCTTTTTTGGCTGCCTTTCAATTTTCTTTCCTCCTTGTGCCGACCTTGGTATGCAAAATACCCTGGTGAAGTCAGTTGGCCAGAATGATATTACTAAGTCCTGTCCCAAGTATGGAAAAGAACTCTTGCAGGAATGCCTGTCATATGCCTCAATCATGGTACGTAGGACGCCTTTGAAATTTTGATTACAAAAGACTGGCATCTGGATTGCCCACTCTACCTGTGCCTTCCATATGCTTGCTTTGACAAGGTGGCCATCAGGACTTTCATTCCACCACTTTCTGCACTCCAGCCCATTCAACCCTTTGAATGCTATGTTTTGTGGTGTTAGATGTACATTTGGCTGGTTTTGCACTTTGGCCCTTTGTTTCCCATTGTTGCTCCCGCTGTCTTGCGGAAGGGTTGTCTGATGCAACTGTTGGATAGGCTAGCAATCTCTCCAGTACTTGTCTTCGGCCTCCAACTTTACAATCCTCTCATTTGCCTTCCTCAACTTTTCTCTAATTGAAACCATGCCTTCCTAGATCTCTTCACATTCCATGTCATCCATGATTCTTCCCAAGTTATGCTCTACTATCCCATATTCCTGGGCTACAATCTCATGCATTGCGTTGCTAACCTTTGGTATAGCAATCTGAACCTTTCGATGACTCTCATCATTGCTCCTGATTACGTTTGCCACCGTTTTTGCAGTTTGTTTCTGTTTCTCACTATCTTCCTTTTCCACTAAGCCTTGAATATCTTCAACTATTCGGACAGTCACCACCTCGCCTCTTGGCATAAGCATTTTCCTTAACCATGGTGGTGCAGTGAATCTCCCCAAAGTTGGATTCGGTTCGACTAGAAAAGCATCACCAACTTCCCCAAACACCTGGCTTATTTTCTCAATATCAATTGGCCTATCCTCTTCTTCACTAGTGACTGCCACATCATCTCCATGTTGGTTCTCCGAGAGAGGAGAGTACTCGATACTGTTGTTGTAACCACTTGATTCTGAATCAGAACTCATCTTTACCGTGACCCTTTGTCCACTTGTATTATCCCCTTGGCCTCTAGCCTCAATTATGCTCTCCCTTGATAGTGTTGCATTCCGTCTCTTTGCTAGAGGTTCCTAATGTTTGTTGCTTTTCTCAACCTCCAAACTTCTCTTCTTGCTCTTAAGGGAGTTACTAGATCTTGAAAATTCGGATTAGATCTTGAAAATTTCAAGCATCCTTGCAAATAATGATGCCTTAGCCAAAATTAGAATTTCGACTTCCTTGAAATTGCCCCAACTTGCCAAAAATCAGACCATAAATCATATAGCCTCTTCACCAAATAAAATTGCCAAATTCTGGAAGGAGAAAATCGCTGCCATGGAGGAGAAATCAGACTAAAATTGTTGCCAAATCAGTAAAAATTAGGCCTCAAAAAAATTGACCAAGCTGGAAAAACATCGGATCTACTCCAAAAATCGTCCTAGGGCAGAAATCACCCAAGCAAGGAGGAGAAAAATGCTGCTAAAAAATGGAAAAATTGCCCAAGTTGGAAATTTGCCTCCCTTTGAAGAAAATCACACATCCAAGGAGGAGGAGGAAAAAGGAATGAGAAAATAAGAGGGGAAGCCCCTCTTATAGCACACTTTTTGCCTCTCCAAGTGGGCCGACCTGCCTAGAGGGAAAACAAATTAAGTTAATTAATGCATAGATTTAAATGCAACATTAAAACTACTTAGCTCATAGTGAAATTGGCCCATTTAATTGCCAGTTTTGATCAGAAATTGCAAAATAGAAGCAAGGAAAGCCTAGGAGATGTCAAAGTTTCCATTTAATAATGTTTTGGCAATTAAAATATCATTAAAATCAAATCTAGCAAGCCAAAACCGATTTTCAATTCCAAATTACCAATTTCCTTTAACATTTCTAAAATCTTCTAGGGAAAATTTTAATTAAATTAATGCAATTTTGCGATTCAATTCAATTTTAACCTTGCAATACCATTTCAATTTTTATTTTTTTTAACAAAATAAATCCTTTTCCTAGTAGTCGAAATTCAAACTTCAATTTCAATTTCACTATCAAAAAATTCCTTTTCATCGAAAAAAAATTCAAGATTTTCCAAAATAACTAAATCTAACAAATACATTTTGAAAATGTTCAAGCTTATACAATTATATCAAATTTTCAAAAAAATCTTTCTAAGTGCAAAATTTGCAAATCTATCTTGCTAGATATCGTTTTAATCATGGAAAAAAATGTTGTCATTTGAATTCTGTTTGGCCTAAGGATAAAATTACATGTTTTGGAAAATCAAGTTGGCACTAGGTGAAAAAAATCAAATCCCCTCTTTGCCCGAAGGTGTCCAAGGTATAAAAATGCCAAATCGAAAACCTCTGGACCACTCCAAATTTGCTAAGGCAACCGAAAAAAGGGGGTCCCCAAAAAATTTTGGGGCGATGGTGTGAAAACTTTACAACAGTTACAAGTTATGGTGTTTCTATTGTTTAAATGTTTTTCTGATATGTGACATTCTAATCTTAACTCATGGTTCTAGGCTTCATAAATATGTATGTGTGTGAACACACACACATAATTTTTACATGTTTTTGTTCTAATGAACCCAAACCCCTTTTCAAAATTTGTCATACCAGCTAACCAGTCCTTAGTACCCGAACTTGGAACCAAATCCGAACTTGGACAACAATTAAATTCAGATGAAATTCAAGAGAAAAAAATAAAATTGAAAAAAATCATTATTAAATTTTCTCTATATGAATTTGATTTCTTTAAGCAAATAAATTAGATGTCTACCAAATTCTCAAAATAAATAATATTGCTTTTGTTTTTTTTAATTTTATATTTATTAAATTTTATATATTGATAATTAACAAACAAAATAAAATATTCTTAAATTATTCAATTTTTCATTAAATAAATGTGATTAAAAAATATAAGTAAAACAATAAAATTATAATAATATTATTAAATATGTAGTATTTTTTGTTATGTGCAGAGTTTTTTTTGGGGGTAGCACATGAAATCACTTTTTTGGCATGCCTAAACAGCAATACAGAAAATGAAATTGCAGCATCCTATCCCATTGAAGCCGCCCAAAAAGCCTAAATTTCTGGCCACGATCTCCATAAAACATCAATGGCAAGGCAACATTTCTGCTCACAGCCCCCTAAGAACTCAGCGGTGGTCCTCATAACTTTCAATGGCGACTATCAACTGCTCACCTACTAGCGAAATTCCTTGTAAGCATTTATTTTAATAAAAAATATTTCCTATATTCCTACAAATTTTAAGGCGAATTTTGCTGAATTTCAACCATCTTTAATTGGTTTGCCAAATCTTGAACTGGAAGTCAGAAATTCGGCAAACCCTGTGACTAAGCTTAGAACTTAGTTTTCAGACAAAATTGCATAGAGAAGGATTTAGATCTCTATGTTTCTGGTCACATTTTATGGCCCATGATGAGAATGAATGTGTGTTAGATGCTACATTTACATTTTAGGTTTTTCCTCTCTTATATTGTGTTGCTTCAATGTTGATTAGAGTTGCAAGCGGAACATCCTTTGAAAATGTAGATCTATTCATTTATAGTAACAACATATCTGCAAGCATTCCTCTAAGGATATTTTTATTATCAGTAGGTTTTGATTAAGCACAATGGCATCTTCTTGATTTCATGTCATGTAATTCATCTTAGTGAGAGTCAACACTATTATTAATGTATTAGTTTGATTACAGGCATGTTCAATCTGCTTAGGAAAGGCATCAAGAAGAAAGGGTTTGGCGCACCTCACTCTGTAGACTTGGGGCATACAGTAAATATCTATCCCAGCCTTAGGCTTGTATTTGATGGCCTTTGTTGTAATTACTTCTAAATAAATTATTCAATATATTGAAGGTTTTGAAGAACAAAGAATAATGAGATGAACGGATGCTTTTTGTTATGGCCATTGCTTCTTCTCGACATGAGTTTTGTCTACTAAGTGCATTTTTGTTTGTTGCAGATGAAAAAAGCTGGGTCAAATGTGTTGTTTGCCGTGATCACGGAAGTTTCAGATAGTGTACTAAAAGGGGCAGAAACGAGTGGTTTGCATGGATTGGTATGTTTTCCTGTTCATTTGTTGGATTGTCAGAACAAAGATTTCCATGTACATGTGTCGAATATTGAAATATCTTATTTCTGGTTTGTTGAAGAAAATGATTTTTGGAATTGTCGTCTGATACTTAAGAAAAACCAGTAGAGAGAAAACCTTCAGTTTTCTGCAGAAACGTTTCATCTAACATTTACATGAATGTTATAAAGACATCAGAGAGCCATGTCTGCTTGTATTTCCTCCAAGTCAATATCATGACTAAACATTTGGGCTTTGTCTACAATGTAACTCAAGGTGAATGGTTTCCGTCGTGGCATTCTCAAAGTAGCTATGGAGCCATCAACATTAAGGACAGCTATTGTCAAAGGCAGTTCCACGCGTCGTATTAAGCTTGATAATAGTGCTGCCATCAATGAGGTATGCATAAATGTAGGCTCTACAGTGCTACGCTGAGCACAAGATTTGTTGCTAGTGCTATCATAATTAAGGCATAAAACGTGAATGATAATTATGCTTCATCATATAATTATTTCTTAGGTAAAACCTTTGTTAATCTTGCGGCATAAGTGCATTCTTTCTGTTGGAGTTGTATATTGCTTTTATTTTCATTTCATCTTTCAAATTTATTTTCCTTATTTATTTGGCTTTCTGAGTGCTATTTTATCCAACTGGATTATTTGTTTGCAGATGTACATTGAAGGATATTTGCAAGCAATGCTAGATACTTTGTATAGGCAGGTCTATGTGAAAGTGAAGGTTGTTGATGATCAGGTATGAGATTATAAGTCAAAGAATATCATAGATCACTTTAGAGGCTTGACATGCTAGATGCCTTTATGTATCTGGTTTGGAAGTTGTCTTCATAAATGAAAATGGTTGAAGAAACTGTTCTAGTTTGGAGAATCGTTTGGGATAATTCTTCATTCCTAAATTGAAACTAAATATGTAATTTTTTAAGTTTTGATAAATGGAAAAAAATCTATAAGAAGTTGTATGGCATATTTATCAATTTCTAGGACATAATGTGCTTGGCGAAGGTTTGCAGCTCATTGTTTATGCTTGTAGACCTGTTAGCTCTTCATTGGTGCAAAATAGAGTGGAACATGTAGGGTAATATCTTTCTTTGAATTCATAGGGAGCTCCCTTTTTGAAGAGTGGACGAAATGATAATTTTTCTTACACAGAAATTTCAATAAATACCTAAAAACTAATGGAGTTGTGCAGAAAAAACAAACTAAAAATAAACTTGTCTCTTTATTCTTAGACTAGGGAAGAAAGTGATGTATCACTTCAGCATGATACAAGAGGCTTTTTTATTTTCTATCTAATAAAGAAAACCAATAGTTAATGGACACTCATTCTTTTCAGCTAAAAACAGAAACTGAAAGTGACGAGTATAATGCAGTTAAGATTGATTAAACAGATACATGATTTATGTAAGATTACCATTTTAACCTGCGGTCACTTCTATATTGTAGTCAATGAGCTCACTTGATTTATAGGACTCTCATGATACTCTCCAAAGTGAAATTCGGCTCCTGATGTGCTCTGTAAGTTTCTTGGACGGATTGTCTATTTATAGTAAGTCACTCAGTTGTCACCAAATTTCATTATTCATCGATGGTATCATTCTAGTACTATAAGATTTTCATTCCATGTTTTTCTACAATTTCCACAACTCAAGTATATTATTGGCTGTAGTTTGATTATTTATTAAATTTGCTTAATTTTATTAAACTGATAAAATGGGCACCCTAGTATGAGAGTTCACTGGAAAGAGTAATAAGTTTTAAATCATGGGCATATAACATTGGAACCTTGCGTATCAAATATTATCATTATTTGATAGCAGGGTCTTTTGGAGTAAAAAGGATATTTTTAATTGAAAAAGTGAAATTTGAATTGTTCTTTAACTGTTCTTTTAGAACTTGGAGGAAAAAATATGAGAGGAGATTTTGTGAGTTCATTTGCATGATGCAAATTATTCTATTTTTTCTCTAGTGAAACTCTTTTGATTTTGTGTAGTTGAACTTGGTTCATCTAAACCGTCTTGAGGACAAAAACCTCTCTCAGAGAAGATTAGTCATGGACTGAAAGATTATTCCTGGTTAATGTAGCATGGCTCAGTCAGAGTTGAAGGTTGTGCAAAAGATTTGAAGAGATTTGCAGGTACAATTGTGAATTTGCAATTTTGCTAAGTTTTGGTAGACAAAGCATAATTGGTAGAGATTGAAGTTTCAGAGGGGAAGTGAAGTAAATGAGGTTTGGCATGTAGATTTTTACCCTTTTGTTGTGTTGTATCATTCCCTATGTTGGGTGGTTGAATTTCTGGAGAAGTAAGGGTGGTAGAATATTAATCTTTCCTGCTACAGCTGGTGATTCTAACGAGGCATTAGAGAAGGGTGAATAAATATTGGGCAACTCATTAAAATACTTTGTTTTGTGTGAATGGTCTGTCTCTACTTGGCTGCAAGGTTTTTATACTGGTATATGGTGTTCAGTCCTATAAGTTTTGGTTTAAGGGGGGTTGAACTCAAAGGCATTGGTATGAAATATTCGATGAGAAAATGCAATACTTGTGCTAGGATAGCAACTTCAAGCAGGTCAAACTGAATTTTTGTGAGGGCGTTTTGATCGCTTGAGTTGTGGTATGCAAACCCGGCTCTCATGAGAATGAAGCAACACTTGGCTCTCATTAGATCTAGGTGATGCTCATAGAGATGAAGCATTAGGACTTTGTGTGAACCACTACTCATGAAATATGGGTCAGTGAGTTTGACTCAAAAACTACATAGTTGAATCCTGATAGCAATATCACAAATTGACTTGCTGTGGAAAACTATCCCCTACTTATCAATTGACAAGCTTAAGGGGCTTTCTAATGAAACTATGTAGTTAAGTGTGCTTGTGCTGGAGTAGTACTAGGATGGGTGACTTTCCAGGTTGGTGTTTCACCTCTATGAGCATCACCTTGATCTAATGAGTGCTAGGTGTTCGGTTCATTTTCATGAGAGATGAGTTATTGTGAACCTCTACTCATGAAATATAGGTCACTGAGTTGGATGCAAAAAATACATAGTTGAATCCTAAAACCAGTGTCACAATTTGACTTGCTTTGGAAAAATATCTTCTACTTATCAACTGATGAGCTTAATGGGCTTTATAATGAATGGGTTATAAGGAACGACACTTGTTGAAAGTTTTACAAATGGGGTTGCAAATAGCGTGGGTTTAACCATGGAGGGGAATTTGTATTTAAGCGTGCTCAAACTGGAGTAGTACCAAAAAGGGTGATCTCCAGGAAGTCTCGGTGCTTCACCTCTGTGAGCATCACCTAGATCGGCGTTCCATTCATTCCCATGAGAGATGGTTTTGTGTGAACCACTTCTCATGAAGTATGCATCAATGAGTTTGACTCAAAAACTGCATAGTTGAATCTTGATAGCAATATCTCAGTTTGACTTGCTGTGGAAAAATATCTCCTACTTATCAATTGATGAGTTTAAGGGACTTCCTAATGAATGGTTCATAAGGCACAACGCTTGGTGAAGGTTTTGCAAATAGGTTTGCAAGAAAAGTGGGTTTAACCATGGAGGAAACTCTATAATTAAGTGTTACATCCCAAATTTTGACCTAATTAAAATAAGTTTATAGTCGTTGCAGTGATTAGTTAAAACTATCAAATGTCATGATCATGTGAAAAGGGAAATTACAGTTAACTATTTATTTCATGTAAAATTTATTTGTTTTAATCTTGTGTATTGGAAATTGGTTAACTGTTTATCATGTTTACTTATATATTGATACTGGTTGTTAGCCATTGTTACATTTATTAGTTAATATATCCTACTGTTTGATTTAAATGGAGGAACTTGTTATTATTGTGGAAATGTTGCACTAGTGGTTGCAGAAGCAGGCGCAGGGGAGAAAGCATTGCTAAATGGGATTCAAGGAATGGGGCACTATCCTACTCCATTGTTTGATCATCAGGTATGATGTCTAACTACCTTGATAGAGGATTTAGTGACTTCACAATAGAGTACACCAATAGACAATCATGAGTTACTTGGTCAAACATTTAAAATCAGTGAATATCTAAAATTTTTGTTTAGAACAGTTACCTCTCTGTTGTTCTGAGACACCGGCAATGTTATCATTATAAGTTATTATATATATATGTATATATATAAATATATGATGTGACCATGATACTGTAATTGTATCTATAATCATACTTATTAGTATATATATATATATATATATGTGTGTGTGTGTGTGTGTGTGTGTGTGTGTGTATACAGAGGGAATATGATGTTAGAAATAAATCGTATATATTCTCTAAATCACACATATATAGATGTACGTATGCATATGAGCATGATTATAGATATAACAAAATAGTATGATGATACATTATATTTAGATTATTTACTTTTATATATACATATATATATTATTTTTATTAACTTTATAATACCTCTCGTTATGAGGTGGCCATCTCAAGTTAGCGTCCATCTTGTAAAACCGATGATCTTTCAAGACCAATGACCTTTTTAAAACCAATATCATGGTACCAAGTCGGGGAGCTATAAGACTTCGTGGCTGTGGATGAACAAAGATGGTATTACTATTGCACTTGACTTCAGACTCGTTTGACATTGCTATTTTTCCTTCTACTTCATTTCTATTTCTTCTTTTCCCATTTCATAGCATCTTGGGCCATCAGCTTCTACCTCACGGTGGTGATATCTTGTTGGGCCGACTACTATTGACCACTAAAATAGTTCACTACAGGTTATGGAATTCACTCCGTTCTAAATTTTCCATTTGACATCATTACTAGTATAGCTTGTTTCGGTTACATTAGAAGCACATATATGAGCATGGTATTAAATATGTTTCTGAATGCTAGGCTCGATATATAGGTCCAATAACAATAGAGACCTCATGCATTTCTTTTTCCTATACTCGATTATTTTCTTTAATTTTCTTTATGAGAATTCTAATACAGAATGTGATTGTGAATTATGACATATTGATATACATACTAGTATTCGTTGTATACCATCTATGGATTTTATTCAAAGAAACCATGTGATAAAGATCTCAGTATTATGTGATAGTCTCTGAGGATTCACCCAAGGCTAGTGAAGCCAAGATTAGTGGGTGGAGAGTGTTGGTTTCCAAAACTGCAAATTGGAATTCTATGAGCCTTGCCTGTTGGATGCTGGGATATCCAACCAGTTAAGGCCAACTTGACGGAACTAAACAATATAGTCTGAGGTCCCTGCATTTCCAGCTTTGCAAAACTGAGGTGGGTGTACTTAAGCCTTGGACGACAACCTTATATCCAAGATTCTTAAAGCAGATTAATTAAAACACGAATACAATGAAAGCTTTCCTAATGGCAAGACTTATAGAAAACTTCAAATTTGTGAATTATGAATTAAGAATAATAAAAGAATATATGAGAGTTTTTAAATATATGTGATTATTATAAATGATTGTAACAAATGAATATATTATTTCTTCAAAGGAAAGAAATGAAACAGTTGCTAGCATATGGATTATGAATCAAGAGTAAAAGACCAGTGCTTAATTAAATGGGCAATCACTAGAGTGAATATTATAAGTTGAAATGTACAACTTTATAAAGTCCAATATATTTAAACTATAAACAATTTTAGTAATTCAGATGCGACGGATCAATTATAAAAATGCAATTTTAAACTAGTCTAGGATGCACTTTAGCTCCTGCGGAGACAAACTAGACATAAATATGAAAATAATTAAATAATTCACAATATTTGTGTTTATCAAATTTAAAATGCAATAATGACCTAGTCCACTTATCCAAATATTAAAATATTTATAGAGATTAATAAAAGACATTTATAAAAGACACAACTTAATAATTTAAAACTCTGAAATATAAAATAAATAACTGTACTGGAAATAAAATCACAATAAAGACACTCTTTACAGATGATCAATCTATTGCGAATTTCAATTCTGGAATTATATATAAATTTGTTTGATAATCCAAAATCCAAGGGCTTTGTTCAATCGCTCATTCCTTTATCGATGGGAAAATATAATACATCATAGGTGCATCATAGTATATATAAAAAATTTAGAATTGAAATTGTCTCCCATTGTGTGTCACACTTTCATTATTTATAGAGGTAAAAAGGGTGCAAATTAAAAGGCACCACTCTTCACAATACCTAATCGTAATTTATAACTATGCAATTATATTAAAGAAAGAATTTTACTAAGATGAGGATTAAACTCCAAACATATAACTACTGAAGATTTGATAGCAACCATGATACCCATTTTGGGTTTCTTTATATTGATTGCTTCATCAATTGCAAGGCTCAGCTCACGCAAATAAACCTCTTGCTATACAAGTTCATCCGTAAAATCAGTCGCAGGCCCAACGCTCCTTCTCTGATGTCTTTGGTTTGAAACTTCATTTTCTTTAGCATATATTCTCCAAACCTGCAAAAGAACACAAAATTAATATAAGTTCATTAATGATCGGTAATATTTAACACAAAAAATTCATGTTTCAGCGGCTCTGTGAAGCATAGACATTAGGTCTCCATGAATATTTGAACGCAGAGGTACATGAGCGGCATGGCTGGGATTACATCGTGATCACACAAGGAGTCCTCCTCACTCTGAAAACTGATAATTGCTATCACCTAAGCATCATGTTCTACTCGAAAACAATAGTATGCACGAGCCACCATATGTTTGGCTAAAGTTTGACTTGCGATGTAATTCTCTACTATATGAGACGTTGAACAAGCATAGTCTTCTGCAGTTCACATGCTTCGTTTCAAATTGATAACTCTTTCAGATAAGGTGTCATAATACAGTATTATATGCAAATTCCTTTTCAATAATATCTTCCAATTTGATGCCTAGTCCGCTAACTATCCAACCCCTTTTTTTAGTGCCCACTCATTCCATCTAGATACAAAGTTAGATATAGAAGAACTTTCGTGTTATGATAGAATTTGTTTCGACAAGCCTTTACATTGACAGGTAGTGCAATGAGGAAGATAAAGGCATTAGAAAGAATAACATCATTTTAGATGCTCAGGATGTTTAGCAAGGGATAAGCTTCATCGTCCCAGGGAGGTAAGTTGGCTTGAACTGAAGAGGTGTAAGAATCTTTAGAAGATAATTATCCCAACTGATGTTTCTAGTGACTAACAATCCAAATCCTTCAAACTTCACTTTAGAATAAATCATATTAAAGAATAATTAGGGTTAAGTAAACGTGAATCCAGAACTGTACAAACTTTCAAATTTCTCAGAATTATTTTTTGTTGTTCTTTTCTCAGCAAAGCTTCTTCCTATACCATTTAGAACGTCGAGCTAAGAAATTCCATCTCCAATCTTTTTTTTGCTATTAGAACAATTCTGCATAACATGTATCAGAGGGCAGAAAATTCTTAATTTATGTGTTTCCACATCTGATTTCCTCAAAGCTATGAATGGTGACAGTTGTTCTTCTT
Source organism: Cupressus sempervirens (assembly GCA_028749045.1). Classification (NCBI taxonomy): domain Eukaryota; kingdom Viridiplantae; phylum Streptophyta; class Pinopsida; order Cupressales; family Cupressaceae; genus Cupressus; species Cupressus sempervirens. The sequence continues at coordinate 240,138,522 of CM053788.1, read as the reverse complement.
TCTGTATTTTCTCTACCCGTTGTATGAGTATTTGGATTCTTATACAATATTTTGCCAATTTTGATTTAACCATCCATAATTTTGGCATGTGTCATTTCACAAATGGAGACTAAAATTTTGGGCTCCATCAAAGAGGAGGGGATTCCTGCAAAGGAAAAGAAAACAATATGATCAGAACTTCCATACATGAACATTTAATTTTAAAGAGGTTATTAAAAATCAAGTCAGCTCATGATTGTCCAAATTATACTCTGTTGTTAAGTCAGGTAGTGGTGATTGGGTATTTATTGTCCATCTAAATTCTTGGCCAAGGTTGATTAGAGGCATGCTTGCCTATTGCTAAGCGGACACTCTAACACCGGTAAGCTTGGATGGTTGGACTGTAGTGCCCCAAGCCTAACCTGGGGTAGGGAGGGTCTTTCTCATCTCAAGATTTTGTTGGGATAATATAATGTCCATGGTTGGGAGGTTAAGCCTATGTCAATGCTTCTCCTCTTCTCTGAAAGCCGAGGCTTTGTCAACACAGCGATAACTATTTCAGTTACATGTATGAAATCTGAATTCTTATCTATCTCCTTGTTAATTTATTAGCATAGATTTCATTTCTAGTTTCCTTTCAAATAAATATAAATGGCTTAGATTAGAATTGTCAATTTCTTTCAAATGATTATAAATGGTTGAGAATATGATTGTCAGTTCTTTTCAAATGATTATACATGGGTTGGAATGCATTATCTTTAGCTGTAGCCATTGCCATGATAAAATTTTCTTGATGTAGATATATGCTCACTTCCTCTATGTGATCATTTAACAGCTATAAATTCTAGGGTACAAATTTTCTATATATAGTATAGAGCAAATACTTTGAGATCTAACCCTAGGGCAAAATCATATATTTTTAACTTTGGGAAAAAAATCATATGTTATATATGGTATCAGAGTGTTGGGTTCAACGCTAAACCTTGGGCTCATCACTTAGCAAATTAGTAAGCCTAAAAAAATTTAGATCTAAATGTAGCAGGATCTATACATGGAAGACTCCTCGCAAGGAAGCACGACATCCCATATTTTTCTACTTGATTAAGAACATGCCAAAGTATGATTATTCCTATTGCTCCGTGCCTCGAGACAATGAAGCCTTAACACAAGCATTGCAATGAATGAAGATGGAAAGGGTTAGATGGATTCCTGCCTGGAAGGCAACTTATAGGGACAAACTCATTGAAGCATGGAATGCCCATCAAGCTAACCCCCTTATGCTCTTTCATGAAACTTAGATGGTGCGGGATATGCACAGAACTGAAACTGAACAAGAAACCCCATAATAGGACATCAGAATGATCAATTTGTACTTCATTGTAATAACCTCAGAAGAGGGAATTTTGTAAATAAAACCTGCTACAAATGTAGCTAAGAAATTAAGGAAATAAACAAGCAATTAGCAAAATTCTTTTCTATTCTTGTGCTTTTGTTTTGTTTAAAAAAAGGTGGGAAAGTATGAATAAGAAATTGACTTAAACATTGTATTTACTTACAGGCCAATTAAAATAGTAAACATGAACAACAATGGGAACACCACAAACAATGAGAACAATCCACCCTTTCCCTTGGATCTTGTGCTTCACATTTTGCAAGACATGCAAACGAAGCTAGAGAATATGGAAAGGAAAATGATTGATTTGACAACCTAGATAGGGCAAGGTCAAGAGGAAATGCAATCCTCGCCTCCTTCTAGAACTGAACATGAAAATTCTAGACACAGTGAAAGGAATGCTCAAGCCTCACTCACACAAACTAAGAATCAAAAGAAACTTGAAATAGTTAATGACTTATCCTTGGATATTAAAGAGGTCAAAACTCCTAAGTTTTCTGGTTCCGAATCCGGAGAGGATGCAAAAGCCTAGCTGACCGAAATGGAACAATAATTTGAGATTAGGAATTTCTCTGAAACTTCAAAAGTAGTTTGGGGAATATATCATTATTTAGGAGAAGCAGCTACTTGGTGGGGAAACACCAAGCTGAAACTAAATATCAAGACAACTGAAATTTTAATGGGGTAAGTTTGTAAGAATCTTTAAGAGCCGATGGTTACCTCAAACCTTCTACAGCCAAAAGTTGTTGGACTTCCAGAACCATAGGCAAGGGGATATTTTTGTACACGTACTGGGAAAATTTCACTGGCTTGTTGAAATACGTACCTCCGTATCAAGAAGACAAGAACCGAAAAGTTAGAAAGTTTATCATGGGATTAAATAACAAGTTCGAGGAGCAGTTGATGTTCTTACTCCTTGAACCATGGAGGAAGCCCTAGAAAAAGTTGTTCGTTAGGAACATAAAGTGAAAATAGCTGATTCTATCCGGGATAATAAAAGGAAAACTAATTGGAACTCAAAGGGAACATATTCAAGGTCCTACAAAAAGTAATTTAAGAACTTCAAACCCAATAGAGCAGAACTGAGAGGAAATGCTAATAAAGAATAAGGTAATTCCAATACGAATGGGAACACTAGAGGAAATGAAAAGAAAGGACCATCAGTAGGATGTTACAATTGTTGTGGGGATCACTATGCCAACAAATGCCCTAGCAAGTTGAACACCAGTCAACCACCTAGACCTCCACTACCACCACAACAGAACATTTATCAACAGAGGATTCATGCAGCACTAGACAACTGATAGGTAGAACAACAACTAGGTCCAATTGAAACCTTGGGTAAGATTTACGGAAGCCCTATTTCTATATTAATAGATACCGGAGCCTCGAAATGTTTTATATCCCCAGAGTTGTTAAGTAGATTTCCAAAAAGGTCTAGTTATGGCAAAACCATGGACAGTCGAGTATGCAAACCAGTTAAGGGCTAAGATAGAGCAGTGTTTGTTTGAGGCTCGAGTTGACTTTCCAAATTTCTCTACAGAATTGAATCTGTATGTAGAACCTCTTGGGTTCTATGACATCATCATAGGCATCAATTGGTTTGGTGAACACAATGCCAAGGTTGATTGTCTTGCCAAGACACTAGAATGTTTGGATGGTTGAGGCAATCCTGTAAGTGTCAAGAAAGTTTTGCACAAAATCAAACCATGTCAGATATAGCATGCAACTCGAAAGATGTGGAAGAAAAGGATGTGATATTTTCGCAATTAAGGTTGAGTACTTTCGAAAGAACAAAAATGACCTGGAAGATCTAGAAATAAGGGAGAAATCAAAAAAATCATTTGACGATAAGTATGCATATCTCAAGAAATTTCAGGATATGTTTCTAGAAGAACTTCCAGGATTACCCCCATCTAGAGTGTTTGATTTTACTATAGACTTGGTACTTGGGAAAAACCCATATCCCAAGCTCCTTATTGAATGACCACCACAAAATTGATGGAATTACAAATGCAATTGCAAGATACTCTAGATAAGAAACTTATTTCAGCCTGTGTCTCATTGTGGGGAGCCCTTGTGTTGTTTGTGAGGAAAAAGGATGGAACTATGAGATTATGCATAGATTACAAGATGCTTAACAAGGTCACCATTAAGTACTGATACCCGCTTCCTAGAATTGATGATCTATTTGATTGGATGAGTGATGCTACTGTATTTTCAAAAATTGACCTAAGGTCGGGGTATCATCAACTCCGCATTAAAGATGAAGACATTCACAAGACTATGTTCAGAACTAGATATGGACATTATGAATTTACTATACTATCCTTTGGGATAACCAATGCTTCGGCACCTTCATGAACCTTATGAATAGCATTTTTCAGGACAGTTTGGATAAATTTTTATTGGTCTTTATCAATGACATTCTAATCTACTCCCAAAATGAAAGAGAACACCAAGAGTATTTAGAGATAGTTCTACAAAGGTTATGGAAACATAAACTATGCGATAAGTTGTCTAATTGTGCTTTTTATCAAAAGGAGATCCAGTACTTAGGACCCATTATATCAGTTCAAGGGATAGCCGTATACCTTACAAAGATGAAAGCAATCAGAGAATGACCTATACTTAGGAATGTGACAGAGGTCAAGAGTTTCATGGGTCTAGTAGGATTTTATAGAAAATTTGTTAGAGATTTTTCTTTACCCTATCACCTTGCTTTAAAGAAAAGGGAAGAAATTCATTTGGACTTAAAAATGTCAAATAGCCTTTGAGTACCTGAAGGAGAAGTTAACTACTACACCAATACTTAGAGTACCAGATCCCCAAAAGGAATTTGTGGTTATAACTAATGAATCTGGGGAGGGATTAGGTGTACTAATGCAAGAGGATCAAGTTATTGCATATGAAATTGCTCACAAGTTTGTGCGAGAAATTTTTAGACTCCATGGAATTCTAGAAAAGATTATATCTGATAGGGATGCTAGGATAACATCTAGATTTTGGCAAACATTATTTTCAGCCTAGGGAACCAAACTAAATATTAGTTTTGCTTGTCATCTGAAAATTGATGGCCAAATAGAAAGAGTAAACCAGGTTTTGGAGGACTTTCTAAGAGTCTATTGCTTGGATCAACAATATCAATAGGAGATGCACCTACCTTTGTAGAATTTGCTTATAATAACTCCTATCAATCCACCATTAAGATGGCACCCTTTAAGGCCCTATACGGTCGTAAATGCAAAACTCATGTAAGCTGGAATTGTATTGAAGAAAGAATTATCATTGGGTCGGAAATGCTTAAAGAGATGGAAGAACAAGTAATTCAAATCCGTCAAAGGCTGAAAGTAACAAATGATAGGCAGCAAAGCTATGCAGATGCAAAAAGAATACCTAGAGAATTCTCAGTAGGAGAAAAGGTTCTATTAAAGGTTAAACCACAAAAAAGTACCATTAAGTTTGGGAAGAATGCCAAATTGGCCCCAACATATGTAGGACCCTTTGAGGTGTTAGAAGTTGTAAACCTGGTAGCCTACATAATCGCACTACCTCCAGCCCTTGCTAGGATGCACGATGTGTTCCATCTGTCATATCTTAAGAAATATAACATTCATCATCAACATATGATTGATTGGAATATTTGACAGGTACGAGACCCAGGGGTAGTGGAAATAGAACCACTTAAAATACTCGAGGCGCATAAGCTTTGCTTACAAAATCAAGACATAACCCAATGCAAAGTCCAATGGAACCAGTGTGCTGAACAAAACGTTACTTGGGAAGACCATGATGAGATTTTCCAAAAATTTCCCCCATCCAAGACCAGAGCATAAACACTTTTCTTGTTGTAATTAAAACATTATGTGATTACATAAGTACTTTTTAAATTTATTTGTAAAAGTTCATTGAGGACTTTGAAACATAAGGGGGAGGGTATGTTACATCTCAAATTTTGACCTAATTATAATAAGTTTATAGCCGTCACAATGATTATTTAAAACTATCAAATGTCATGATCATGTGAAAAGGGAAATTATAGTGAACCGTTTATTTCATGTGAAATTTATTTGTTATAATCTTGTGTATTGGAAATCGGTTAACTGTTTATCATGTTTACCCATTTATTGATATTAGTAGTTAGCCATTGTTACATTTATCAGATAATATATTCTAATGTTTGATTTAAATGGAGTAACTTGTTATTATTGTGAAAATGGTGCAATGGTGGTTGTAAGAGCAAACAAAGGGGAGAAAGCGTTGCTAAACGAGATTCAAGGAATGGGGCACTATCCTAGTCCATCATTCAATCATTAAGTATGACCTCTAACTACCTTGATAGAGGATTTAGCAACTTCACAATAGAGTACACCGTTGGACAATCATGAGCTACTTGGTCAAATATTTAAAATCAGTGAACATCTAAATTTCTTGTTTAGAACAATTACCTCTTTGTTGTTCTGAGACACCGACAATGTTATCATTATAAGTTATTATATATATGAAATATATAAACGTATGATGTCACCATGATACTCTGATGATATCTATAATCGTACTTATTAGTATATGTATATATATATACACGTGCGTATACAGAGGGAATATGATGTTAGAAATAAATCATATGTATTCTCTAAATCACACACATATATAGATGTACATATAAATATAGGTACCATTATAGATGTAACAAAATAGCATAATGATACATTATATTTAAATTATTTACTTATATATATATATATATATATATATATTTTTATAACTTTATAAATCTTGTCGTTAAGAGGCAGCATCTCAAGTTGGCGTCCATGTTTTAAAGCCGATGATCTTTTAAAACTGATAAGCTTTTTAAAAACGATATCATGGTATTGTTTTGGGGAGCTATAAGACTCTCCAGCTGTAGATGAACAAAGATGGCATTACTATTGTGCATGACTTCAGACCAGTTTGACGATGCTATTTTTCTTTCTGCTTGTCTCTTTCTTCTTTTCCCATTTCACAGCATCTTGGGCCGTCAACTCCTACCTCATGGTGGTGATATCTTGTTGGGCCGACTACTATCAACCACTGAAATAGTTCGCTACAAGTTATGGAATTCACTCCATTCTAGATTTTCCATTTGACATCATTGCTAGTATAGTCTATTTCGGTTGTATTAGAAGCACATCTATGGGCATGGTATTAAATATGTTTCTAAATCCCAGGCTCGATATGCAGGTCTGATAACCATAGGGACCTCATGCATTTCTTTTTCCTGTCCTCAATTATTTTCTTTATGAGAATTTTGATACAAAATCTGATTGCGAATTATGACATACTGATATACATGCTAGTATTCGTTGTATACCAGCTATGGATTTTATTCAATGAAACCATGTGATAAGGATCTCAATATTATGTGATAGTCTCTGAGGACTCACCCAAGGCTAGTGAAGCCAAGATTAGTGGGTGGAGAGAAGGGGATTCCTGCAAAGGAGAAGAAAACAATATGATTAGAACTTCCATACATAAACATTTAGTTTTAAAGAAGTTATTTAAAATCAAGTCAGCTCATGATTGTCCAAATTATACCATGATACTCTGATGATATCTATAATCATACTTATTAGTATATGTATATGTATATATATACACGTGCATATACAGAGGGAATATGATGTTAGAAATAAATCATATGTATTCTCTAAATCACACACGTATATAGATGTGCATATAGATATGGGTACCATTATAGATATAACAAGCATGATTATAGATTATATTTAAATTACGCACGCACGCACGCACGCAGAGATATATAATATTTTTTTTTATAACTTTATAAATCCTATCGTTAAGAGGTAGCATCTCAAGTTGGCGTCCATCTTTTAAAGTCAATCCTTTAAAACTAATGATCTTTCAAAACTGATAAGCTTTTTAAAAACAATATCATGGTATTGATTTGGGGAGCTATAAGACTTCGGCTGCAGATGAACAGAGATGGCATTATTATTGCATGTGACTTCAGACCAGTTTGACATTGCTATTTTTCCTTCTACTTCTTTTCTCATTTCACAGCATCTCGGGCCGTTAGCTCCTACCTCACAGTGGTGATATCTTGCTGGGTTGACTACTATCGACCACTGAAATAGTCAACTACAGGTTATGGAATTCACTCCATTCTAGATTTTCCATTTGACATCATTGCTAGTATAGTCTGTTTCGGTTGTACTAGAAGCACATCTATGAGCATGGTATTAAATATGTTTCTAAATCCCAGGCTCGATATGCAGGTCTGATAACCATAGGAACCTCATGCATTCCTTTTTCCTGTCCTCAGTTATTTTCTTTACAAGAATTCTATTACAAAATCTGATTGCGAATTATGACATACTGATATACATGCTAGTATTCGTTGTATAGCAGCTATGGATATTATTCAAAGAAACCATGTGATAAGGATCTCAATATTATGTGATAGTCTCTGAGGACTCACCCAAGGCTAGTGAAGCCAAGATTAGTGGGTGGAGAGGAGGGGATTCCTACAAAGGAAAAGAAAACAATATGATCAAAACTTCCATACATAAACATTTAATTTTAGAGAGGTTATTTAAAATCAAGTCAGCTCATGATTGTCCAAATTATACTCTGTTGTCAAGTCGAGCAGTGGTGGTTGGGTATTAATTGCCCATCTAAATCCTTGGCCAAGGTTGATTAAAGGCATGCTTGCCTATTTTGATCACAAAGATGTTGGTGGTGCCAGCTACACAGGCATGCTTGCCTATTGATGAGCAGACACTCTTAACATTGCTAAGCTCAGACGGATGGACTATAGTGCCCCAAGCTTAACCTGGGGTATGGAGGGCCTTTCTTGTTTAAAGATTGTGTGGGGATGATATAAGGTCCATGGTTGGGAGGTTAAGCCTATGTCAATGCTTCTCCTTTTCTCTGAAAGCCGAAGCTTGATCAACACAACGATAACTATTTTAGTTACATGTATGAAATATGAATTCTTATCTATCTCCTTGTTAATTTATCAGCATAAATTTCATTTTTAGTTTCCTTTCAAATAAATATAAATGACTTAGATTAATATTGTTAGTTTCTTTCAAATGATTATAAATGGTTGAGAATATGATTGTCAGTTCTTTTCAAATGATTATACATGGGTTGGAATATGTTATCTTTAGTTGTAGTCATTGTCATGATAATATTTTCTTGATTTAGATATATGCTCATTTCCTCTATGTGGTCATTTAACAATTATAAATTCTAGGGCACAAATTTTCTATATATAGGGCAAATACTGTGAGACCTAACCCTAGGGCAAAATTATCTATTTTTAACTTTGGGAAAAATTCGAATGTCACATTAAACATGCTCAAGCTAGAGTCGTTTTGGGATGGGTTTCCTCCCAAGAACTCCCTATGCTTCACCTCTTTGAGCATCACTTAGATATAATGACTGCTAAGTGTTCCATTAATTGTCATGAGAGAGGGCTTGTGTGAACCACTACTCATGAAATATGGGTCAACAAGTTTGATGTAAAAACTACATAGTTGAATCCTGATAAAAATATCATAGGTTTACTTAGTTTGGAAAAGTATCTCCTGCTTATCAATTGATGAGCTTAAGGGGCTTTCTAATGAATATTTCATGAGGCACAACACTTGGTGAAGGCTTTGCAAATGGGGTTGCAAGCATTGTGGGTTTAACCATTGAGGAAACTCCATAGTTAAGCACTCTCTAGCAAGTGTAGTGATGAAAGGGGTGACCTAGGAAGTCTTGGGGCTTTATCTCTCTGAGCATCGCCTAAATCTAATGAGTGCTAAGTGTGTGGGTTTCACCATGGAGGAAACTCCATAGTTAGGCGCGCTCAAGTTGGAGTAGTACTGGGATGGGTGACCTCTTGGGAAGTCTTGATGCTTCACCTTTGTGAGATTCACCTAGGTCTAATGAGTGTCAAATGTTCCATTCATTCTCATGAGAGATGGGTTTGTGTGAACCACTGCTCAAAAAAATATGTGTTAATGATTTTGACTCAAAAACTACATAGTTGAATCCTTATAGCAATATCACAATTTGACTTGTTGTGGAAAAGTATTTCCTACTTATCAATTGATGAGCTTAAGAGGCTTTCTAATGAATGGTTCATAAGGTACAACACTTGATGAAAGTTTTTTAAATGGGGTTGTAAGCAAAGTGGGTTTAACCATGGAGGAAACTCCATAGTTGAGCACGCTCAAGATGGAGTATTACTGGGATGGGTTGTAAAGTTTTTGCAAATTCTACTAAAACAAACTGATATAAAACCTTTCTATTGTTGGAGATGAACTTGGTCAGTTAAGGATGATATATTAGTCCTTCTCACTGAGATAATAATTCTACAATAATAAATATTATATTCTGCTACAAATTCGAATAAGGCAGAGAATGCTAAAGGTACAGACTTCTTGTTCTTGTGTCCTTTATCCACATTCGTATCTCATCTATATAGGGCACCCAAGAGTCATGTCCTATGAAAGGACGTAACTCTTCCTAGCTCTGTCCTACAAACCAAAGGACAAGTTAGCCCAAATCGACATCTCATCTAAATAGATTTAGTTAGTAAATGTACTAACACTAAATATGATAATTAGAACAATAACAAATGCTCTAAGAGCGATGCCGATTAGGTAAATATCATAAGGTATTTAATAGGTACAATCCATACAAAGGATAGTAATGCATTGCTAGATTCGTAGGATCAGCAGTCTAGACTATTATGTTTATCAGAGTTAATTTTAGGATTAACACTCCCTCTTAACTTGATAATCATAATGAGAGATAATCATATCTAGCAACATCAATAAGCATAGATCGATACTCTATATCTATCTGAATCCTCTAAGCATGTGGTATCATTGAACACATGATACAATGTCATATTACCATCTTGTGATATGACTTATCACTTATACTAGTGATGATAGTATTGCATGGAATGCAACACACATGATAAAATCTGAAGAATGATTAAATTCTTCGTTTATCTAGGTTGTGACTCATAAGTATTGGCAATCTTATATCACAACATGATCCTGAGTTAAGATCTACTAGAACACAGGATCAACTCTAAAGAACAAATTCTTCCTTTATCCAAGTTGTGATTCATGGGCATAGGAATGTTTATGTCACAAATGATTTTGAACTCATCTAGATCTGATAGTAGTTCTCTACTGTTTAGCACATTATCTAAGAGATCGTCATCTCTCATAATGTCTTTTATACAAGTGTTCATTATCTCAGAGATCATCACCTCTTAAATAATGAATACAAATGGTGGAGCCCATAACAATCAATAGCCTGACACTAAAAAATTATTTTAATAATAATTTAAAGAATAGAAATGAATTACCATTCAACCATACCAAGTTTTTTCTTGAAGTCATCTATCTTTACTCGAGAGAGAGGTTTGGGAAGAATATCTGTTGTCTGATCTGGAGTGCAAATGTATTATAATTTTACAGTATTCCTATCTACCATATCTCTTACATAATGGTGTCACATCCCAATTTTTGACCTAGCTTGAAATATAGCCATTGAGGTTCGCATGAAGTCAGTTGGCAGTTTAATTTGATATAATCTGGTGAAATGGTAAGATAGTTGGTCCTTATGATTTCAAGTGAAGATGACATGTTAGTTGATCGTTAATCGCGAATTCATGGAATTAAGAGGAAAGGTTAACTGTTATGATTATTTATGATTAAATAATATATAAATTAATTACGAAGAATTTCCTTGCAGGAAGCATGTCGAAGGGGTGAAAGCATTGTCAGAAAAGAATTAGGCAGGGCATCACCATCACTAGGCAGATGGGTAAAGGACCTAGCCAGAATACATCTGTGGGACTTGCATTGGTTATTTAATAATTTAATTAAAATAATTGGGTTAAAATATAAAACGTATCTTAAAGGATTTTAATTTATCTTTCATATTTAAATACATGCATATAATATAAAATGATTCGGCACCATTATAAATTAATAATATAATAAAATGATGTTTATATGTACCTATAAGATTATAATAATGTTCATAATTTAATAGCATTTGAATTATAATTATAACTCTATTCTTTCCATTTTATTATTCCTTGCTTTTAGCCAATTAGCACTTGGTTTGGAAATCAATTTATTGTTTGGCATTTGGAACTATTTTATAATTTTTTTCTTTTTTAATCATTTCCTCTTCTCTTTTATGTTTTAATCGATTTATTACTTGGGGATTTAAATCGAATTTATGATTGGAATTCATATGGTTTCTTGTAATTGTAGGAAGCCGTAAGGTCTAGCTCAAGTCTATATTATGAAACCATTAACATATATCGGCATTTTTTCCCTAGCTTTTGGCGTCCCTTTTTGCTCTCGGCTTTCAAGCCATTTTACATTCAAACCCTTCCAGCTAGCATACAAATAAATTGCAGAGACAACAGCAAGTGAATAATGTGCATACGGCTAAGAGTTCTTGCCACAGGTTGGAGAACTCACCCAACACCTGAGCTTCATAGCCACAAGGCAAAGTCACGTAAGGATTTCTAAATGCATTTCATAGAAAACGTGTTTCACTCCTTCCATGTTTGGTAATAATTATGCAATCATCCTTCATTGCAAATAGATCATTTCCTTTTGTGACATTGATCTGTGAATAGAGCCAACGATTTCCTTCATTGCAAATATATCATTTCCTATAGCTAATGTCTAAGTCATCGGGTTTCATAGTAACAGCATAGAATGTTATGTCTCTGATTCAAACACAAGTTTGTAATGTATCTTAATTTGTCACTTCTATTTGCAATACAGAAAATAAATTATTAAGTCTGATGCCTCCCTTTCTCTGATTTAAGTTGCCGTATTTCTTTATTTGAGAAAAGATAAAGAACTCTGAAATCTTTTATGAATCAAGACAAAGGAGTAACATTCCAGTATTAAACCATTACAGCCTGATTGGCATATATAAATATCTTCATAAGTAAACACCAAGCAATTCACTAGGTGCAATGCCAGAGTATGGTGAAGAAGGTGTGAAGTAACACAGAGAATATAATTTGATAGCACCAGGGAGTCACCGACTTGCTGGCCTGAAATAGGTGAGGAGGTGCAGAGAATCTACAATAAACTAGAATGCTATTAGAATGAGATAATAACATGATAATTAAACATTACTTTAGCTCATGCATGCTCCACTCATGAAGAATGTTGTCAAGAATGTCGTCAATTTTGAGATCTTTAAAGAACATTATCATAGAACTTGAATGATGGTTGTTTGAAATCTTCTTGAATAATTGATAGAGCCATCTACTCAGAGAATTCCAAATATATGAGTCACTCGGCTGTGTAGCCAAGAAAAAGAGTGATGAGGTGAAAAAGAGGAAATCCGTAATAATTGAATCCGTATTAGTTATGACCTTTCAATATTTATCATTTAATATGAATTAATAAATAGTTCATGCACATTCCTGTTATCGTGATCTCTCGCTACCAAGTCGTATGGTGAGTTAATTATCAGGAAGCCTAGTAGATGGCAAGATGACCCTTGCCAATTCTGGGTAGGGAGGGCCTATCTCGTTAGAGATTGTGTGGGGATAAAGTTGTGGTCCAAAGTTGGGTGGTTAAGCCCCTAACAATGTTTCACCTCTTCCCAAGATGTTAGTAGAGCATCAGACAGAGATAAGCTTTGCAGTCAATTGTTTATCGGAACAGGTATTATCATTTTTATTTATGAGGAGGTAAGATTGAATTGAGTTAATTTCATTATTACCATTATTTCACACCTAGATAGATTCGTGAATTGTTTTTCATTTATATGAATATCGATTATAAGTATTTATTAAATTTTGAGAAACTGTCATAGTTAAGCAATTTGGATGGAATGGAATTTGAAACCCTAATTGATTGAGAGATGACTAGAACCCTAAATGATACAGTAATATCGGAAGCCCTAATTGAATCTAAGGTATTGAAAGCCCTATTTGTATCCATGGTATCAGAAGCCTTAGTTGAATCCATGGTATTGGAAGCCCTAATTAAAACTGTGGTATTGGAAACCCTAAGTGAGATAGCAGTATCAGAAGCCCTAAATGAACTGAAGGTAAACAATGCCCTAATTGATACAGTGGTATGTAATGCTTAATTTTATATAATGGTATGATAATCATGATTTGATTTTGGTTTAACAAATATTGGATAGAAGTCATTTTTGCAGTATTGTTATAGAGGTATTTGTGGACTAACTCGGGTGGTCGCAGAAGCATCCCTAGTTTGATTTCGATCTCTGTTTTCCGAGGTATGTGGTTTTCAATTTTTGTAGTAATTTCATTTGATGGTATTTCAAGTTTTTTTAGTTAAGAAAATTTTGTCTAACTGATTTTAATGGTAAATCTTAATCACATGAACATGAATGATATAATTGTCTTCCTATGAAACGAAGTAGAAACTGTATTCTTGAGTACGATAGATGTTAATTTAGACCCAAGAAATCGGGATGTTACAAATGGTAAGGGATTTCAATATGCTTAGACCTATCATGAAAAGCTTGATTGAACTCTGATTATCACAAGGAATAATCGTAGGATTCATACTTTGATCAAATAATCCCACAAGTAACTTTCTAAGCCAAACTGCTTTCCAAGAGGCCATTGTTGTTGCAATGTATTCGGCTTCCATAGAACTTTGTGCTACTGAAGACTACTTTCTACATATCCATGATATCATCACTGAGCCTAAACTAAAACAACATCCTAAAGTGCTTTTCCTGTCAGTAACACTTCCAGCCCAATTTGAGTTTGTGTATCCATGTAGATCCGATTCAACTTTCTCATACTTGAGCCTAAGGTTAAGAGTACCCTGTGAGCATCTCATGATGTGTTTGATTGTAACTAGGTGAATACCCTTTGGCACATAAATTGACTTAATGCATTAACAACATAGCAGATATCAGGTTTTGTATTTACCAAGTACATAAGGGACTCAATCATCTGTCTGTAAAGAGTAGAATCTATGGAAGATGATTCTGTTGTTGCTTCCATAAGTTTATGTAGATTAGTCTCCATGGGAGAAGACATAGACTTGCAGCTCCACATTCCAAATTTCTTCAAGATGTTTAATGTATACTTTCCTTGATTAAGTATGATGCTATCAGAATTCTACCAAATTTCCAATACTAGGAAGTAATGAAGGAGTCCTAAATCTTCTTTCATCTCAAATTCTCTAATTAGATCTTTCTTGCATTGATCTATGAGATGATCATCACCTGTTATTAGTAAATCATCAACATACAGTATCAAAAGTGCCTTATCATCTTTATCCCTTTTATAATATAGATTTGGATCAACTTCATACTTAGAGAATCCTAAGCTAGTTAGATACTTATCAATTCATTCATACCAAACCCTTGGAGCTTGTTTAAGCCCGTAGTGAGTTTGTTTGAGCTTGCAAACAAAAATTTTAGGGTTATGAGGTTTAAATCCTTCAAGTTGCTCCAAATATACCTCTTCTGTAATCTTTCCATTCAAAAATGTTGTTTTTACATCCATCTGATGTACTTTCCAGCCCTTCGATGTTGCGATAGCTAGGACTGCTCTTACAGAGGTGTGTCTGGCAACAGGAGCAAAGGTTTCTTCATAATCAATCCCGTCTTTATGAGAGAATCCCCTAGCTACGAATCTAGCTTTATATTTTCAATGCTACCGTCAGTAGCATGCTTGATTTTAAATATCCACTTGGAAGAAACAACAAATTTTCCTTTAGGTCTTGCAACAATTTCCTAAACATCATTCTTCATAATGGATTGATATTCTTCCATTATGGCATCTTTCCAAGCTGTATGTTTAATAACATCTGAAACATTGGTTAGTTCTGATATAGACAAATCATTCATGTTTGTTGCATAACTAGCAAATCTTTTGGGTCTTTGCTTTCTCAGAAGGTTCCAAATGGTGCAGCAAAGTCTTGTACTTCCTCTACTGTCTTAATGGCCCAAAGTGATTTTCTCTTAGAATTTTGAGTTGCTTCAAGATTGAGATTTTGAATTTCATCTTCAATTTCTTCAATGTTCTCCCTCTGAGACCCAGATTCAATATTTTCTTTAGAACTACCTAAGGGAGAGAGATCTTCAAAACTTAGGGCTCTTTTGAATGCTAAATCCTCTTAAAAAATTACATCCCTACTAAGTTCAATATTTTTCTCACCAGGTATGAAAACCTATATGCTTTAGATGTTTCATTATACCCTACAAAAATACGTTTCCTCTCGGAGGGTTCTAACTTAGTTATCTTTTCTTTTGGAACATGTATATATACCGGGCACCTAAAAATCCTAAGATGACTTATATTAGGTTTAACCTTAGTAAAGACTTCTTCAGGAATTTTATCTCTAGGGTAGGAGTGAGGACTTTTGTTTTGAATATAGACAGCAGTACAAGAGGCTTCTGTCCAAAGATAATATTCTAGATTTTGATCAAATATCATAGCTCTTGCAGCTTCTATAATTGTCTGATTCTTCCTTTCAGCTACCCCATTTTGTTGTGGGTTATAAGGAACAATATACTCCCTCTTAATTCCTATTTTTTTACAAAACTCTTTAAACAAATCAGAGGTATATTCCCCTCCATTATTAGTACTAAGAGTTTTTATTTTATGTCCTGATAAGTTTTCAGTTAAGGTTTAAAATTCTTTAAATCTCTTAAGGATTTCTTCTGATTCTTTACATTTTAAGAAGCAGATCCAAGTTTTTCTAGAGAAGTCATCTATAAAAAGTATATAGTACCAGAATCCTCGAAGAGAAGGAATAGACATAGGTGCATATAAATCTGAGTGGATTAATTCCAAAACATTCTTAGTTTTTCTAGTGCTATCGTGAAATGGACTTTTGGTGTTCTTACCTAGAGCACATCCTTTGCATATGCTTGAGTGATCTTTATTTAGTTTAGGTAAACTAGTAACCATCTTCTCCATAGTTGATAAGGTTTTGAAATTTAGATGTTCTAACCTTCTGTGTCATATTTTGTTTATATCATCAGTTTCATGAATTAAGGCTTGAATAGGTCGACTAGGTTCTGAATTTAATTCATACAGTTCTTTGACCAATCAATTTTGCTTTCTTAAATGAGTTCTTAGCCCAGGTTATTACTTTACCGTCCATGAATGCAACATTATGTCCATCATCTTCAAGTGTTGTAACCGAGATTAGATTCCTTTTTATTCCTAGTACATAGAATACTCCTTTGAGAAGAAGAGAACTACCTGACTTTAGTTTCAAGGTGCAATTTCCAATTCCTTTGATGGAATGTGCCGAATTATCACTAATGGTGACTTTGCCATTAAATTTTTCCAATATAGTGTCTAGTGCTTCTCTGTATCCTATAATATGTTAAGATGATCCACTATCAATCACCCATGTCTTACTTGAGACTTCATTTGATAGTGCCAAATACAATACACAATTCTCAAGATCATAGTTATCTTCTTTCCTAGTAATGTTTATACAGTTTACTTTCTGTTCAGAATTCTCAGGGCAATTAGATCTGTAGTGTCCAAATTTTTTGCATTCGAAGCATTTTATTTTGTACAAATCTTTCTTAGGTTTGTCATTCTTTTGATTACATTTCTTCTTCTTGAAGTGTTGCTTCTTACCTTTATAGGAATTTGTGTTGAGAACATGAAGTTTTTCATCTTCAGTTTTCAACTTTCCCCCTTTCTTAAGTTTTCTGGATTCTTCCTGAAGACAATCTCCCTTAAGTCTATTGGTCAAGAAGATTGTCTCTAGCACTTACTCCTTATGCAAATGTTTCCCGTGAATTTGGTAATCCATCTCTAGCCATCAGTGTTAATTTTTTGTCATCAATTATGGTT
The DNA here is from genome assembly GCA_028749045.1 of Cupressus sempervirens. Lineage (NCBI taxonomy): Eukaryota > Viridiplantae > Streptophyta > Pinopsida > Cupressales > Cupressaceae > Cupressus > Cupressus sempervirens. The sequence goes on along the minus strand of CM053788.1, from coordinate 240,121,276 downwards.
CCGATACTTGCAAGTTCATATCTTAGACTGGCAACCCTTAGGAAGTAAGAATTCATCGATTCTCCCTTCTTTATCTGTATATGATTTAGTTGCCTTTTTAGTGTGAGGACTCTAGTTGCATTGTTAACCTCATATGCATTCAATAATGCATTCATCATATTGAATGTTGTTTGATGTTTCGTTAGCATAGGTATAGGTACTATTTCATTTTTAACTCTATCTAATATGATCTACATGGCTTTCCTATTTCCTTTACTCCAGATAGTTTTATTAGGTTCAGTATTAGGTAGCTTGGATGCTTTATCAACAAATTGCTTCACATCATTTTCTTCAAGAATCATCATGATTCTGAATTTCCAAACATCGAAGTGTTCTTTCCCATCAAACCTATCCTCGGGTCCGATTGTGTATGCCATTGAAGATAGGAGAATGTTGCTAGATATTCTCAGCCTGATTATATAATTTGCAGAGCCTAGGTTCGACTACCAGAGCTCTGATACCATGTAAATTTTCTGCAAATTCTACTAAAACAAACTGATAAGAAACCTTTCTATTGCTGGAGATGAACTTGGTCAGTTAAGGATGATATATTAGTCCTTCTTACTAAGATAATAATTCTGCAATAATATATATTATATTCTACTACAAATTCGAATAAGGCAAAGAATGCAAAAAGGTACAAACTTCTTGTTCTTGTGTGTCCTTTATCCACATCCCTATCTCATCTATATAGGGCACCCAAGGGTCATGTCCTAAGAAAGAACATAACTCTTCCTAGGTCGGCCCTACATACCAAAGGATATGTTGGCCCAGATTGGTGTCTCATCTAAACAGATTTAGTTTGTAAATGTACTAACACTAAATATGATAATTAGAACAATAAAAAATGCTCTAAGAGGGACGTCAATTAGGTAAATATCATAAGGTATTTAATAGGTACAATCCATACAAAGGATATTAATGCATTGCTAGATCCGTAGGATCAGCAATCCAAACTATTATGTTTATCAGAGTTAATTTTAGGATTAACATGGGTGACCTTTCGGAAAGTCTTAGTGCTTCATGTTTGTGAGCATCATCTAGGTCTAATGAGTGATAAGTGTTCTATTCGTTCTCATGAGAGATGGGTTTGTGTGAACCACTACTTATGAAATATGGGTCATTGAGTTTGACTTAAAATGAACAAAGTTGAATCCTAATAGCAATATCACAATTTGGGTTGTTGTTCATGTCTGTGCAATTGTTATGTCATTGGAAATTTATCAGTCTTCCTTTGGTTTTCCAATTTAATGGAGTTTCTTTGCAGTCATGATGCTAGGGTACAAGCAATCGTAGGGATGATGAACTGAAATGTCCCCATTTTTTTCATGAGCATTATAGTTTGTTGGAATAGTCTATTATTTAACTGTTGTAGGCTAATCAAATGGATAGAGAATCTTTGTTGGCAATGCTAGAGGCTATTTTCCCACTCCGTAGGTCAAGGATGTTCAGGTGTGCTCTTCGTTTGGGTCAGTTTGGCACACTTACTATTTATAGTAAATCATTCATCTAGCATTTTTGCATTTGATAGGGCACCTAAACTAACTTCAGTTGTAGTGATGACCCTTGGCATCTTTGTTGATCAGGTATTTAGTTATTTACTAATTGTAGCAAGTTAGGGTTTTGATAGAGATAGACCCTTACTATTTTTAGTGAGGCAGTCGGATGCATAGCAAACACAATAATTAATTTGGGTTCAGTCAGAATTTAGAAAAAATGATTAATGATGGAGTTATCACATTATAATTATTATTAAATTATATTTCAATAATAATTAATTTTTAAGTGTGTATTATTGATAAATTAAGTGAACTTTATTTAAAAGGGAGTTTAAAATGTTTTAAAAGTATATTTTATAATAAGTGAAAGTGTTATTTAAAAGGGAGATATAAGTGTGGGCATCAAAAGGAGTGGATATAATTAAATGGTAGTGTAACATGGGGACTCGCACCCTCCTCCCAAACGTCAAGGTGCCCACCCTCAAGACGTCCCCACACCGTTACTTGAGTACCCAATTACCCCCACCTCTGTCATTCCACAACCATGCGGCCACGAGGGGTACTTGAATTTCTATTTAAATTTTGATTTTTAAATGTTACTATTAGGTATGTATTATGTTGAATGTTCATGTTGCAATTTTTCTATTCAATTATTTTGATTTGGTATGTTCTACTGAAACATCATTTCATAACTAGCATTTCAAGTTCTACATGTATACAATACAACACCCCTCCCTACCCCATCTTCCTCTTATCTGTTGAGAAACATGTGTCTCAACCTTGCAATCTTTTCTTGGAAAATTCCAAAATTAGTTTGTGGGAGTTTTCCACTTGTTTATGCATTGGAAAGTGGTTAGTGAGTTGTTAAATGAGTCTTGTCCTTAGTAGAATATAGGTAGGCTATTTTTAGAGCCTTGATGACTCATTTTGTGACTTTTATGGGGCTCTAGACTAAGAGACAAAATTGTGGACGGGATTACTATTTTTAACCTGGTTGTTGTCAAAAATGGGTAACATGTGGCATGGTAGTTTTGCTCATGGTTTTGTAAAACCATAAGTGGTTTCCAGGTTGTAAAATCACTATAAAAGGAGGGCTTGGGGAGGTGTTTGCGTAATTGAGTTTAGTTTACAAGACTAGTGCTAGAAGGAGTCTCTCCAAGTTCGAGTTGTGGCGATGCGCTCCTGTAAGAACTTGCATTGCAAGTGTATTGTAATCATCTTGGTTTGATAATACATTGTGCGAGTTTTGGAGGGTGGGGTTTTCCTCCCGGAAGGGTTTCCCCACGGTAATCACTGTGTTGTGTGTTCTTTGTTATTTTGATTATGTTATTATGCATTTTTTGAGATCTTTGCAATAGTTACTTTGATTTGCATAATCGTCCTCTCAAAGATTAGCGTAGGTAGCGATTCCGCGCACCTTTGCTTCTTTACAAGTGGTATCAGAGCCTGGCTAGTTTTGGTTCTATTTGTTGGGTACATGGTTTTTGGAGCTAATCAAGGTTTGAGTGGGAGCTTGTGCAGAGCATTTCATTTCTGTGTTGCAAGATTGAAAAGATGGCAAGCATGTCAGGGAGAATTGATGTTGAAAAGTTTTCTGGCACAGACTTTGAGATGTGGAAGCTGAAGATGGAAGATCTGTTGTCTGATCGGGATCTATGAGATGCAATTGATGAGAACAAGCTGAGGCCCACAGATTCGACATTAGCGGCACAATATGATGTGACTGATAGAAAAGCTAAAGGTCTCATCAGATTGTGTCTTGCAGACTCGATTCTGATTAATGTCCATGAAGAACCTACCGCGAAGAAGCTTTGGAAAAAGCTAAGTGAGATCTATCAAGCGAAATCACTTGTGAATAAGATTTTCTTGAGGAAGAAGTTGTATTCCTTGAGAATGGAAGGTGGACAAATTTCTAAGCATCTGGAAAGGTTTAATATGTTGGTGACTCAGTTGACCTCAATAGGGGTGCCAATGGATGAAGAAGAAAGGTGTCAAATCTTGTTATGTTCGTTGCCAAACTCATGGGATAGTCTTGTGATGGCTATAGGGAGCACTTCAGTTGTCTTGAAGATGGAGGACGTTGTTGGTTCTCTACTTTCTGAGGAGATGAGAAGGAAGGTCTCTCTGAATGCCAAAGAGGCTTTGAGTGTTCGCGGAAGACCAAAAGAAAGAGGCAAGAACGAAAAGCAGCATGGCCATTCTAAGTCCAAAAATAAGGGGAGATCGAAATCCCCTAGTAAGTCCAAGGCAATTTGCTAGAATTGCGGCAAACCTGGACACTTCCGAAAGGACTGCAAAGAGGAGAAGAAAAAGAAGAAGAAGAAGAAGAAGCAAGATTCTGATTCTGAGTCCGAGAAGGAAGATGGAGATGCTTTCATTGCAGCCTTGGCCACTCATGCAGGTGAAAATGCATGGTTAATAGATTCAGGTGCATCTTTCCACATGACTCCTAATAGGAATTGGTTTAGTAAGTATGAAAATTTTGATGGTGGTAAGGTGTATTTGGGTGATAATTCAGTACTTGATATTGTTGGTTGTGGAAGTATTCGTGTGAAATTTTCTGATGGTAGAATTAGAAGATTTGATGGTGTCTTGCATATCCCTGGACTAGCAAGGAATTTGTTATCCGTTAGTAAGCTAATAGATGCGGGTGTACATGTACAGTTTTCTGAAGCAGGTGTAAAAATGGTGAGAGGTGCTATGGTAATAGCAAGAGGAAATAGATTGGGTACATTGTACCAACTTGATGCATGCACAGTCGAGTGCAATAGTACTTCTGATAAGATTGTGGAAAAGACTACTCAGTTGGAGAAGGAGAGAGTTTCTCTCTCAACAGATGGTCATGGTTTTTGGGTACCCAAGGGTGCTCTGTCTACCGAATCAAAGTTGCCTGCAGAGAAGACTATGTTGTGGCACCAGAGACTCAGCCACATAGGTGAGAAGGGTCTACGGACCTTGAAAAACAAGAACCTTGTTGATGGGTTAAATGACTGCAATCTTGAGTTTGATTTTTGTGAGCATTGTATCTATGGTAAACAAAACCGCATTTAGTTTTACTCGAGTTCTCATAAGTCATGTATTTTGGATCTAATTCATTCAGATGTATTTGGTCCAGTTGATGTTCCTTCTATTGGTAGATCAGTTTATTATGTTTCTTTCATTGATGATTTTAGTAGAAGAACATGGGTTTATTTCCTTAGGAGTAAAGCTGAAGTTTTCAGTCGTTTCAAAGAATTTAAAGCAATGGTTGAATTGCAGACTAGAAAGAAAATAAAATGCTTGAGAACTGATAATGGTGGTGAATTTTGCTCCAATATTTTTGACACATTTTGTAAAGATTTTGGTATTAAAAGAGAGAAGACAACTCCGTATTCTCCACAGCAGAATGGAGTTGCAGAAAGAATGAACAGGACCTTGATGGAGAAGGCTAGGAGTATGCTGAGTGGTGCTGGACTAGAACAAAATTTCTGGGCTGAAGCTGTAGCCACTGCTTGCTACCTGATAAACAGGTCTCCTACATCAGCTCTTGTTGATAAGACGCCAATGGAAGCGTGGTCGGGCCACAAGCCTTCGCTTAGACATCTGAGAGTGTTTGGTTGTGAGGCATATGCTCATGTGCCAAAGGAGAAGCGAACAAAATTGGACAACAAAGTTGTCAAATGTATCTTCATCGGATATAGTTATGGTGTGAAAGGATACAAGCTTTGGGATCCTGTTGCACAAAAGGTATTTTATTCTAGAAGTGTTATTTTTAGAGAAACTAAGCCTTCTTCTGTTACAGTGCAGCCAGAACAAATTAAAGAAAAGAAAGATGTGATTCAACTTCCTACTACACCTGAGAAAGTTGAATCAAGGCCCTTAGAAAGACAAGATGTTGAAGAGAGCTCTACGAGTTCTGAATCATCAGAGGAAGAGGGAGAACCTAATCACGAACCTGAACCTCCTGAACCTGAACCAGATCTTGTTCGAAGATCTACTAGACAAAGGAAACCACCTGAAAGGTATGGGTATTCTCCTGATGATTGGAGGTGCATATTTGCATTGAATGCTAACATTGATGAACCGAGATCTGTAGAAGAGGCTCTTGGTATGAATGATTCAGAGTCCTGGAAAATAGCCATGGATGAAGAAATGGCAGCTCTTAAGAGGAATCGAACATGGGACCTTGTACCATTGCCTGAAGGACGAAAGCCTGTTGGTTGTAAATGGGTGTTCAAAAGGAAGATGGGTTCAAATGGAAGCATTGAGAAGTATAAAGCACGTTTGGTTGCAAAAGGTTACTCTCAGGTTGAGGGAGTAGATTATGGTGAGATTTTTTCTCCAGTAGCCAAAATGACATCCATTAGATTTTTGCTTTCTATTGCAGCAGCTTATGATCTAGAGATCGAGCAAATGGATGTGAAAACTGCTTTCCTTCATGGAGATTTGGAGGAAGAAATTTACATGTCATAGCCAAAGCACTATGTGGTGAAAGGTAAAAGTCATTTGGTCTGTAAATTGAAGAAATTCTTGTATGGTTTAAAACAGAATCCTAGGATGTGGTACCAGAAGTTTGATACATATGTGTTGAGTTTGGGATTTGTGCGATCTAAATCTGATCATTGTATATATTTCAAATCTGATGGTGATGGTTTTCTGGTTATTGCCTTGTATGTCGATGACATGTTGTTTATTGGCAAAGGAAAAGGTTTGATTGCAGAGTTAAAATCTCAACTCTCAATAAAGTTTGAAATGAAAGATCTTGGTGCAGCTAGGCACATTCTGGGAATGGAGATTATAAGAGATAGACGGAACAGAAAGCTTTGGCTAGGCCAAAGTAAGTATGTTGGTACTATTTTGAAAAGATTCAATATGCAGGATTCAAGACCATTGAGTGTTCCGGTTACTATGGGAACAAAGCTTTTTAGCTCACAGTGTCCTACATCCCCATTGGAGATGGAAGAGATGAGTCGAGTACCATATCAGAGTGCTGTTGGAAGTTTGATGTATGCTATGGTTTGTACAAGACCAGACATTGCCCAAGCAGTGGGAGTACTTTCCCGTTATATGTCTAATCCAGGAAGAGCACATTGGGATGCAGTAAAAAGAGTTTTCAGATACTTGCGAGGTACCTCAGAGTACTCAATATGTTTTCATGGAACAAGAAGTGAGCATTCCTTAGATATTCGAGGCTATGTGGATTTAGACTGGGCTGGTGATGTTGATAGAAGAAGATCCACCAGTGCATATGTGTTTACATTATTTGGTGGTGCAATCAGTTGGATGAGTAAGCGACAGGCTGTGGTCGCTTTGTCCACTACTAAGGCAGAGTATATGGCAGCTACTCATGCCTGCAAAGAAGCCATCTGGCTAAAGAGATTGTGTTCAGATATAGAGTTCAAACAGGGTGCAGTGACAATTTATAGTGACAGCCAGAGTGCAATTTGCCTAGCGAAGAACCCGACTTTTCATGCGACCAAACACATTGATGTACAATATCATTTTGTGAGAGATATGGTCGAGGATGGCAAGGTGAAGCTGGAAAAGGTAGAGACTTTGGCGAATGTTGCTGATGCATTAACTAAGCCCGTGAGCACAGAGAAATTCAGATGGTGTTCAGAGTCTATGGGCCTCTCAGCCCCTAGCAATTAAGTCCATGATATTTCAAATCCCCTGACTCTTGCAAGGTGTTCGACAAGTGGGAGAATGTTGAGAAACATGTGTCTCAACCTTGCAATCTTTTCTTGGAAAATTCCAAAATTAGTTTGTGGGAGTTTTCCACTTGTTTATGCATTGGAAAGTGGTTAGTGAGTTGTTAAATGAGTCTTGTCCTTAGTAGAATATAGGTAGGCTATTTTTAGAGCCTTGATGACTCATTTTGTGACTTTTATGGGGGTCTAGACTAAGAGACAAAATTGTGGACGGGATTACTATTTTTAACCTAGTTGTTGTCAAAAATGGGTAACATGTGGCATGGTAGTTTTGCTCATGGTTTTGTAAAACCATAAGTGGTTTCCAGGTTGTAAAATCACTATAAAAAGAGGGCTTGGGGAGGTGTTTGTGTAATTGAGTTTAGTTTGCAAGACTGGTGCTAGAAGGAGTCTCTCCAAGTTCGAGTTGTGGTGATGCGCTCCTGTAAGAACTTGCTTTGCAAGTGTATTGTAATCATCTTGGTTTGATAATACATTGTGCGAGTTTTGGAGGGTGGGGTTTTTCTCCTAGAAGGGTTTCCCCACGGTAATCACTGTGTTGTGTGTTCTTTGTTATTTTGATTATGTTATTATGCATTTCTTGAGATCTTTGCAATAGTTACTTTGATTTGCATAATCGTCCTCTCAAAGATTAGCGTAGGAAGCGATTTCGCGCACCTTTGCTTCCTTACATTATCGTCATCCCCTAGCCATCCCCCCACCGTCCCAAAAATGAGACCCATTTTCCCCCCGTCTCGGAAACTTATCCTAGAGTCCCGACATACCCCAATACTAGTGTTACACTGTTAAATGCAACAAAAGAAAATACACTTGTAAGTTATCAGAGGGTGTATTCTTGAAGCCTCATGATTGATTTATTACTTAGGAATTGTAAAGGCAAAAAGAAATGGATTCATTCTTGATGCATTTGTTTTTTGTGTTTGGATGAAGAGAATTTTAGAATATGGATTTCAAGTTCTGAGCTTGAAGAATTGTAAATTCTTCCAGCACTTTGAATTGTTTAAATGTCCAACAAATTGTGCACATACCACGGCTTTATACAGATGCCATGATTGAGCTTATTGGAGGTGAAAATTGAAGGTTTGAATCCTTAGATTATGTTGAGACTGCTGCAAGATTAGTAAATCAGTTCACAATGCAAATTTTCAGCCATATAGGTGAGATTATGGTTTTATTATTAGCAGCCGCAGTATATTTAGATCAGGCATGTGAGATATGAAAGGGGTTATAAGAGCTTGGAAAGGGTACATTTTGGACGTTGGGAGATTCTTTGATGTTTTCTGATGATGTGGATTCTTTGTTGGTTGCTGATGAAATTGAAAAGCTGCACTGATTACTGGATTCCGTTATTATAAGTTAAATTGTTTGAGTAGATATTTGCAAATAACTTTCATTGTAATTATTTAGATTTGCAAATTAGAATTCTGAAGTTTTATACAGATGCTGGTCAAGTAGTTTTCAAAATGTTTGGTGTGATGCCTTGAACATCACCATCATCTATTGAATGCCAACTGTTTGCTTAATGCCTATATCTTTTGTTCAACTATTTCAGGATTTATATATGTTCTCAGTTTGTTTTTTATGGCAGCACAATTAAGTAATATTCTTAATTAAACATGTTAAGTGTTTGATGGAACTACTTGGCACAAGAAAGATCAGAAGATCCAGTTCAGACTTTTCACACCTACTGTTTGATGAAATGCGTTTGACATAAAACTGGATACGTAACAGTAGAAATGCAAGGGATATTACACTGGTGAAGTTAGAACCTGTTGAGGTTCCTGCACAAGAGGCCTATTTTTTACAAGAACATATTCTTCACTCTAAAAGAAAATTCTTTTGTTTAAAATGTATGCATGTGCACACACAGATTCACTTGGTTGCAATAATTTCAATGATAAATGCATTGTCAACTTAATCTGATCTGAGGTTGTGTTTATGTTTAGATAATATAGTCTGTGTTTAGTAGCATCTCAGTCATCTATATGTTCTGGGTATTTAAGGTATTTTGAGTTAGCAGAACTTTGGACTGCGATCTTATAGTTTCAAACATCTTTGCCAAGCACATGTTTCTTTGAAATTTTAAATATATCAAGATACATTTCATCTTTTCTCACAAGCAAAAACAATTATGTTGCAGGTGACCCTTAAGAATTTGCCTCCAAACAGTGCTCTGATTGATGAAATCATAAAATCCACGAAGAACTTTCTTAGCGCAGAGGGTCTTCTGGCTGACAAATCCTCAGTTGCTGGTTATTCTCCACGACGACTCCATAAGGATTTTGTATGTTCATTCATTTTATACTTTGTCTTTAATAATTAGATGAAATGTTCAAGACCTTGAGATATAGGAAAACACATTGTACATGAGATTTAGCTTCTTTAAAAGCATAGAACAAAATAATGCATTGTCGTAGTTATCAAGAATTTCAAATTTGAAAGAGCCCCTAATTAAAAGATCATCGGATAACATACAGCAAATATGTTCGGTATGAAAGGAAAAATAAGCTCGGGAAATGAAAAAGTTTGCCATTATCTTAGAATTTCTTAGTCTGAGTAGATTGAAAAAGAATACGAATGAAAATAAGATTACCATTAGCATGATCTAAAATAATACGAAATTACACCATGTTCTTGAATTGAAACATTAAAACTAGTAATATGTATGTGGAATGCTAGATAGAGACGAAGGTTCAAACAAATAGAAATTACTATTAGGATTCAGAATATTAAATGCACATGTTCATCTGATGCTGCTTTAGTTTTTTATTTCATCTCTACTGTATGGTTTATACTGCAAGTAGCTGCTAATTTTCGCAGAAGTATTCAAATTTCTGTCTAAAGTACATTCAATCTCAGATAACACTTTTGTCGGTTTTTGGTTGCCAACTTATAATACTGAGGGATCTATTGTTGATTGCCAGGAATGGAAATTAGGCCCACAACTTAAGGCTGTATGTGAGCAACTTTTTATTATATTTACAATTCGGGCATTAAGAGCACAAACACGGAAAATTTTGGGCAAAGCTGACTCAGATGGTAAATCTGCTGCTGCCAAAGAATCATCTGTAGATCAGATGAAGGAAGGTCTCCCAAGTGGTTCTAATTTTCCTAATGTTAAAAAGAGCAAGGAGAAAGAAAAACGAAATCCAAGGAGTATATTGACAAGTTTCTTGCTATCAAGTGCCGTTGCATATGCAGATGGAAGATTATGCCGTCATATACCAAACCCAATAGTAAGACAAATTGTAAGTGGGTTTTTGCTTAGTTTTGTAGAATAGGCCGCCATGTTCAATGATTACCTTCTAACTTACGCATACCATACAAGGAAGATGTGAATGTGTAGTCATTGTCATTTGTTTCTAGTCTTGTACAGAATTTTAAAGCTTTTAATAGGCTCACAGCAAGTTGAAAGTTACATTGTGAAAAGTCACAAAAACCAATTGTTTTGTAAAATAACAACAATTTATTTAAAAAAATTGACGGCATCCAAAATAATTTGGCAGAACTTGTGGAATTTTATATGAAATTTTATATTAGTACGTATCTCTAGATTTTTGAGCTTCTTTGGAATAAATCCTTTAATCATCCATTCATTCGTAATAGGAGAAACTTCAAACTAGATAGACACATAACTGGGTTTCAAATGTGTACGTTCAACAATTATGAATTGTATGTGTTATAATTGGACTTCTTTGTTGGGACTATATGCCGAAAAAGTGCATAAATTTTAGATTTTGTATAGGGATTGACTTCTTTGTTTAGACCATCTGCATTAAAGTGTAGATATTGGACTTCTTTGTTGTAATTTGTTCATAATTTTGTATCATACGTTGGACAAATTTATAGTAATGACATTCTAGACAATTTATCAATTAGCAATGGCATGAGTATATGTAGTGTTACATGTCTTGCATTCAAATGTAAAATTGTATGTATTTGCAATAAATGAATCATTTAAACATTAATCATTTATTAGTTTATTAGTTAGCAATGATGTGGAATTATAAGTTCAAGGTAACCCCCAATTGATGCATTGAGAATTTATTGTTGTATCAAATTATTTATAGCTGAAATTGTTAAGATTAATAATTTTAGAGTATAGATTTATTCCTTTTGTTTGCAAATTGTTTGTACAGATTATGGTTTTTTTTTTTTTTTTTTTTGAGAGTATTTATTGGTTTGATAAGAAGATTTAGGATCTTTAGAACAATTAGAACACAATGTTATGTTGTTTTGCTTATGAGAGTAAATTTAGCCATTCTTATGGGACCTTTATCACCAATGCCACGTGAAACAATGAGCACTCTCACTTTTTTTAAGTCTAGCTTATAAAATAGTAATTTCAATATGGATAAATACTTAGTATAATTAATTTGATTTCCAAGGGCATAGGGTATTCAATATTCATCAAAAGCAAAGCAAGCAGTCAATCCATATGAAACTACTTACTCATACTCTATTTGCAGACATATCCAAGCCCATATTGGCACTGAATCTGTTCAAGGGGTCATTTTTGTTCCTCCTTGTTGCTACCTTGCTCAAATTTGATTTTGGCATTCCTTCAAACTTTTTCTTTTCTATTTGAGAAGTAAATGAAATTATATATGTAGGAAATGATGTCAATAGATAGCAATAGTCTAAATGCTCCTTAAAAGTGGTACACTCATAAAGTTGATTTTAGATGAAATACATAAATTTCTAAATACTAGAAAGTTGTCTAGAGATTGCACTTATGACTATTTTGGAATTTTTAACTTGTTTTAGATTTTATACAGAATAACTAAAAAAATCTAAAAATTAACTTTATTCATTTTTTGAAAAAAAAGCTAAATGTTTTAAAAAAATAAACCCAAAAAAAAGAAAAGAAGTCTTTCCAATTTCAATTCTAAAAATTAAATGTAGAAAATGCATCTTTTCACTTTCTTCTAGGTGAACCAAATGGGTCCAGCCATCCAAAAGCTATTTCCCGGATTGACAAATTTCTAAATTGGCTAATTCTAGTATTGCAAAATTATAGCAACCAAACAAACTTGTACATCAATTCCCTAAGACACTTTGATAGTCTCTTTCGATAAGGGTTTTGAAGATTGATGAAAGGTTGTCGCAATGTCTATGTATTTTAGTTGCTTAATACATTGTAATAGTTCTATCGGGTTGGATTTGAAGATTGTTGGCACATCATTTTTGTTAACTTTTGTGTTAGTTTCTTAATGAATTTTGATTGTATCTTAACATTACCGATCTAGGCATTGTCAAAAGGATACTTTAGGGTTTGTTTGCATTTACCTAAAAACTTGCATCATAGTTTATGTCATAGACATTAAATAAAAAGAAAATAGTGGATTATGTCCTGTGGATATTTATTTGCATCATTTTATTTGGGAACATAACAAAATTTTGAATCATTTATATAAGAAATTTAGTTCCCAACTACTTAGTCAACGTTGCCCACATGATTGTGTTAGTTATGCATCATGCCAATAAGATTTTGGTTCATGTTTGTGTGAAAAATAATGTGCTACATTTTATTTTCTTTAATGTATATGCTAATTTTTGTTCCATTTTATTTACAAACATTGAAAATTAATATTCTAAACTTTATATTCTTAGAAACTAGTCATCGTTATAATTGCTTTAAATAACTAATTAATAATGTTTAAAGAATTTGATAACATTTTGTAAGTGTTCTACTTTCATTTACAAATCATTATGGTAACAACAATGGTAATGGTGATGAATTGTGTTTTTTTAATAAATAAGCAACCAAAAGATGGGGTTGGCCCAAAACAACCACAAGATCTACACTCAAGACTACAGACCCAGATCAATAGCACATCAATGGCAAAATGATTGTTAGAAATCTAATGGTAACAAAGCACAACACAATCCAAACTCACATATTAAATTGAAATTACTACGAAAAGTTCTATATCATTAACCATAACCATAGCATATTGTCTACATTATAAGACGTGACTAGCAAAACTACTAAAATGTTACAACCACATGCAAGGCTCAACCAAGCAACTAGAGTATTGTAAATCAATAAAAAATTTAAGCAAACAAAAACTATAGCCCTTCCACTTCAGGAAAATGAGCCACCAAAAGAACAAAAAACAAAACTTTAGAGAAAACAAAATTATTTTTTAGGCTCCCTTGGTTTGGAAAGAAGCATTGTTGTCTAGTCTTTAGCCAGGAACTTACATAGCTCTTTCATGGTTCCATCTCTCTTGTCTTGTTTGTCCTCTTTCTAGAGGAGGCAATGCATGGTCCCTAAGGAGTACATAACCTTGATTGTGAAATGAGCTAGTTTAATGAATATTTGTCAAGCGTTTTCAGCTCTTTCTTAGTCTTAGTTAACTCCTTTACTTTGGTTGCACACAGATCATAGTAGTCTTCTCCTCGAGTCTTGTTCTCCACTACAATCTCTTTACTTGCAAAGCTTTTCTCTTTTACCTATAGGGAGGTGGGAGGGGAGGGATCCTTCAGGCAAAGACCTCCATACTTTCAACTTCATAGATTTTCAGTGTCAATAATGTCTTACATTTTTATGCTAGCAGAGACGTGTAAAACTTTTGCTATTATGGGTAGCCAACTCTGACCTTGCATTACTTTCTTATTATGTGGATTCATTTTCTAGCCCATAATACTCCCTCACAACTTTCTCGTGTCCTTGGTTTATTAACAATTCTAGAGGATCTTCAAGGCATTTCTTCTTCTACCTCCAAGTCAACAAAATGCACTTTGGGTTCAAATTTAGGCCTTTTGATAGTTTTGGTGCTAGAGGGGTCTCCTTTCTCAAGTCTCACCTTATTAGCCACCTCCCATGGGGAATCAAAGATTGAGGAATCTTGAGAGGAGGTGTTAGTGGACCTGGGTCTTTTCATCCCTTTCTTCTCTACAAGATCTATTGCATTACCCATTGGGGGGTTTGATGAGGGGATAGGTAGCATGAACAGTACTGGACCAAGGAGGGTATAAAGTCAAGTGAAACTGGTAGAGCCTTAACATAAGACCTTGGTGGAGAATAAAAACTTTCTTTCCTAACCTCTTGCAATCCCTAACATTTTTAATAGTGGACTTGAGCAAATGGAGCAAGTAGAAAGGAATAGAAATTAGGTCATGGTACCTAAAATGGTGAAGGAAAGGTTAATGATAATAATGGTACACACTATAACACCCTTCCAAGGTAAAATACTTCATAATGAAAGCACAAATCTAATCCCAAGGTCCTAGTAGCTCCTCCTAATTACAACCACCTGGTTGCTTCATAGGTTTCTTATCTCTACAACACCATCTAAGACTATCTTCATTAGTGACTCAACTTGTCTTTTTCCAAAAAAAAAATCTTCAGTGGATAGCTTAGTTGCTTGGGTGATCACCTCTTCATTAACTACAAAGGTGATGCTCCCAATGGTCACTTTTCTATCCTTTCAGCTATTGGTGAATTGCAAAGAATAGTTAATATCAAAACCAATTATTCCTTCTATATAGGGAACCCTACCACCTTCATCCAAAGCCATCTAGGGTCTAAGGTTATTCCTAGTAGCATCTTTAATTTTATCAGGTTCCACATTGGCAAGCTCTCCACCCATCTTCACACTTCTCCTCCTCTCAATAAGGCTATGCTTCTCCACAATATAGGGCTTACACAAACAAGAACTGACCTTGATGCTTTTTCTCAAACCTTTCTTAATACTACCATTAAAAGGAAAACATGATGTTGAATTATTAGCAAAGTTTTACCCAAGACATGGAAGAGAAAATACGTCCTATCATGATTTATGTTCATTCGTCACCAAGTGTCCTCATAATAACTCTATTTGGGGATGAAAGGACCAATGTTAATTAAAGAGGGATAAATTGCATGATTCTCTGTGATCTCACAATCTCATTGTTTAAAAACATTGATAAAAATGAATTTCTTGTTATGGTTACAATTGATGGTGGAAAATAATATTATTTGTAACTACAAAATATAAATCTAACACTTTGAAATTTAACAAATGGTCATTAACAATATATAAATATATAAATTTGGCTAAGAAAACAACAATAAACTGTGTTAAGAATAATTAATATAGATATCTTGAAAAAGAGTGTAAAAGAAATATATTCTAAGATGTTTATAATAAATTTGTTACATTATTACATCTAAAAAAAACCATTTAAGAGACATTCCAAAATATATTTAGAGCTCATTTAAACATGATTTTAAAGAAGCTTGATAGTGTTGTGATCATGACACAATCTTTTTTTCTCTTTTTTTTGAAGTTAGAGAGTTGCGTCTCGCTCCCTTGATTGATGTGACCTTGTGAGACCACTTTCTTATCATTTTTTCTATTTTATGACAGACAACTCATATGCACCCTTCCAAGGTGCAGTTCCACCTTAACAAGTCTTTGTTTTATCACCAAGAAATGTTGGCCCATCTCCAACATGCGAGGAATTTAGAGCATCAATCCCATCACCACTTTGGGTGGATTCAATGGTGGAATGATGTCATAGATTGTACAATAAGGTTTTGTGCATTTATGGTAGATAACTTACTTTGTATTGGAGTAGATATTATGCAACTTCCTTCAAGGATCTAACTATTGCTATTGAAGATTTGGCCATGAATCTGTTTGATACGGATCTACAAGTTTGTCTTGCCCAACTTCAGCACCATAAAAAAATTGCTAACAAATGCATTGCTAGAGGTGCTCATATCAAAGTCCATTTCCTTTGGCTTCGAGTTGGTGATCAAGCATCCAAAGGAATTTTCAAGCCCTCAAATTGGGATCAAGAGGGTCAAGGAAAGCCAAGTTGTCCTTTTTGAACTTGTTAACATTCTCCAAGATTTTTTTAGACACTATGAGTAGATACTCACCACATATGGAAATTGACCTGCCAAAGATCAAGCCTTGAAAGGTTACCTTATTTTTGTCCCTTTTTGACTTGCTCTTGAACAAAGGCTTTTTGTGATTAGAAGCTCACTCCACAAGACCTAAAAAGGGTTGTTCCATGGCATGTGATAAAGCTTTGGGATGCAATGGCTTTCCTTGTGAATTTTACAAAGCTTTATGAGACATTTTTGGTCTTGACCTCCACAAGGTTTACCTTGAGGCCTTTCAATCTTAGTGCCTAGGAGAAATTATCAATAGAGGAAAGCATTAAATTTATCCTTAAGGTAGGGAATCCTAAGAATATTTTCAATTAGAGACTCATAAGCTTGTCGAACTTCTCTTACAAAATCCTAGTGAAGGCTCTTGCTCTTAAAATTTGTCATATTCTGTCTTTTTTGGTTTTCCCTAAGAAGATTGGTTTTATCAAGTCTTTCTACATTCTAGATAATATAATTGATGTTTGGGAAAGCATGGAATGGGCTAGGAAATCAAAATAATATGCTCTCTTTCTTAAGATAGATTTCACTAAAACCTATGACCACATTCATTGGTCTTTCATCTTATCCATGCTTCAAGCTTTCGACTTTGGTCCCACTTTCATATAGTCTTTGGAGATGCCTCTTCTTGTATTACAATCAATACTCCCCAATCCCAAGCTTTTGGAATTTCAAGTCCATATGTTAGGGGTGTCCCTTAGCTCCTACATTATATGTTCTTGCAACCAAAGGGTTTAGATACTTGCAAAAGTCATATGTCTTGTCAATGTTAGAGGAATTTCGCTACCTAAGTCACCTTCTCAACTTCAATGGACTTTTTGTGGATGATTCATTCATCAAACTCATTGAGGATGAAGATAATGTTAAAGAAGCTCTTCAATGTCTTGACACTTTTTGCCTTGCTTCTAGTTGGACTACTCAATGGCACAAACCCCTTTTCTACCACTGCCTTTCCTCCTAGCTCCTCCTTGGCTTCTATAATTCGAATGGAAATAGATCCAACATGGGGAAATATTTCACTTCTTAGGTATTCCCTTTGCATTCCAAGTTAAATATGTGGACAATTAGACTGTTGTCATTATGAGAATAAAAAAATCAACTACCAGATTACCAAACTTCTTTCTCTTGTTGGTAAATTTTAGATTTATTATGAAGTTCTTGTTGCTACTTATATATTATTCATCATTTTGGGATCCTTCTAAAGCCTTTTATATGAAGATGGAACACCTCCTTAGTGGTTTACTCTAAGCTTCTAGGAATCATCATGGTTTTCACTAAGTTTCTTGAGAGTTTTGTTGTCTTTCCAAGGACTCTGGAGGTCTTGGTCTCTTGTCTACCCAAAAGAAAGGGTTGGATTTATGTGCGAAATGGGTCATAAAAGCCTTAACTAGTAATGAGACTTGGAATAATTCTTTTTCACCATTGTATTTCTTCACACTTTCCCTTCAATAAAGTATCCTAGAAGGGGATTATCTTTCAAACCCTTCATGTCATGAAAGAGTTAGTTCAAATGCAAGGTAGTTTTGTTGTCAAAAGTATTTGGAGAGCCTGAGAGGTAGTCAAGCCTTGGATTTAATGGGTTGGTAATGGATTTTGAGATGAGTTTTCCATTAATCAACTAAACAACTAGTGGTCTCCTCTTTTTTATGTTTAAGGCTTTCCTCTCACCAAGCTTCAAGGGGCTAGAGCTCTTTGTTATCACTAATGAGGCCACATTTGGACTCCCAAAGATTTGATTTGCAATGTTTCTATGAGCCTTCATTCCTGAGAGGATGCACATCAATTATTGTCTATTTCATCCTAATTGAATTTTTTTTGACTTATTGGTCTCTACCTTGCCACCATAATGAATTTGAAAATTGGATATTGCTTCTATTAAGCCATGGTGGAAGGATTGGAAATGGTATCCATGTACTTTTCTTTATGATTACAAGCCTAAGTTGGGATACCATTTGGTTTCTCCCCACTTGCCTTTGGTTACCAGTGTTAGCATTCATAGTCTTCTTAGAAGGCATGGTGTCATAGGTTCCTCTTTGTGTGGCTGGCTACAACAGAACCTAAAATTGCTCATTATCTTGGTTTGTTCTCTTCCATGGGTTTCCCTTGGGGTCCTGTCTTAGACATATGGAAATTCTTGATCCTAATGCCCTTTTTGTGTCCAACCCAAGGCTTTCATACACCTCTCCTTGTTTTGCTACATATCTCAACATTTTTGGAGCTAGATACATGTTTTTTGTAAGCCTTTTAGACCATAGTCATTCTCTTGGAACATGGTTTTACTAGGGGATTTTCCTAAGCTTCCTCACAAGTTTTTTCATATTTGGCATGCTTTTAGGATCGAGATCATTTTCACAATATGAAAAGATGTATATGTTATTAGTTCCTACCTAATAGAGAACTATTGAAATCATTTGACCTCAATAACAATTAATTTCAACCAATCACTTCCTAGATTTTTTAAAGACTATTGGATTTGGTAAAGTTTGGAAATTTTCAGTGAATTAAAATATATAAATAATGCTTTTTATTTAAATTTCTATTGGCTACTCTCAAAAAAGACAATGAAAAAAATAGTATTTTTAAACTTTAATTAGCAAAATAAATATCATATCATCATTTAATGCAATTTATTATCTATGGTACAAGACCATTAAAAAAACTTAATTACTTCTTTTTGTTTTGCTTATTTTCATCTCAATCAATCCTATCTCATCTACAATTTTGCCACATACAATTCACCAAGAAAAATAAATAAAATCAGTTTAGAAAATATAAAATGCTTAACAATATTATAAAAATAGATTTAAAAAAATACTATAATTTTTTTTAACTTTATTTATTTCTTAGCTTTTTAGTATTTTTTAAAAAAAATATATAAATATGTGAGCACTGTCAACTATTGATGATCTAAATTTCTATTCTAACATTTCTAATAAAAAAATATTTTAGGTATAGTATATTATAAATTAATTATTATTTTTTGATCGGTAAGAGGCCGAAGCCAAGATTAATTATTATGTATTGGTATTAATTATTATTTTATTAAGCATGGGTAGATTCGAACCCAAGAGCTCTTTGATAAGAGGCTCACAATTTACTGTTGTGTTGTAGGCTCTTGCCTTATTATAAATTAAATTTTAATATATTATACAACTCCACAATAAAATATATTTTTCTACTCGTATCATTATCTATTATTTTATTTTAAATCGTTTGTTATTTATTAGTTCTAAATTTAAGTTTAAAGATTAATGCAATAGTTAATTTACATTCTAAAGATGTAAAAATACAGAAATACTTCTAACAAAAATATGTATAGTTTATTTTGCATCCCAAATTGAAACATTCAACCAAGTTCTAAGTTGTGCAAAATTGACTTAACCTTTATGATATTATTGGTTATAAATTTAAAATTAGTCAACACTTAATTTAATTGAAAACCACACAAAGGAGAAATAATGTGCAATCTTTTCTTCATTAATCTTTCCTTCACCAAATCAAATTTTGTATGCACTTAATCTGTGTACAATTTTTAGTAAGCTTGTAGTTTATGATTATGTCATCGTTACTAAATATTCAAAATTCTATATGTACAATTTGGTCTGACTCTTACCCCAAAACCCATCACACCAAAGGCAAGAACTTTGGCGCTTGTGCCCCTTGTTTTCAATGACAACCACTTTGATATCAATGTTTCTATGTAAACTAAAGCACGTGTTTGTAATAATGTTATGATGTAGATTCAAGTGCAAGAAAATAAACTGGCTTTGGAGGTGACCCACCTTTAGGAGTTCTTACAACATAAAGGAATTTCTCTATGTATAGTATATTGAGTCCCACTAGCCTCTTCCTTCGCTAATTGCACTCCACCCTGTGGACATTGCTATGGTCGGAGCAGTCGAAGGTCACAAACCCCTCACTTCTTCTTTGATGGATGACAAGATGGATGGCAACACTTTGCCTTTCCTCCTTAGCATGGGTCTGGTCGGTCCCTTGCTACTCTTACTACTTCTTCTAGTGGGTGACCCTTTTCCACTAATGCTAAGTGGTTTCCAAGCCTAGCATTGGCCATTTCACCTCCAAAGAGGGAGAAAAAAGAAAAAAGATAAAAATGATGATGGTTTGTTTGTTCCTCACCAACCACCAAATCCCACTAATGTATGGGGTTCTAGTAACTACCAAGACCCACCTCCCTTGGTTGGCACTTCTCTTGTAGCCAAAGGATTTATACTATTTTTGTATTGATGAATAGTTAGTTGTCATTTTTTGGCATCATTAATGATGAGCAGACTCTTGCAAGTGATCTAGTATCCCCCAACCTTTTTGGATAATATGTAAACTCATATAAATAGAAAGGTATCCATATTAGGGAAAGGACAACATGGTGCTAAAAAAATTGAAGTGAGAAAATTAGAAAGGCATGTAGGTTTTGGGGACCAATGTTTGGTTGGGGACATGCCCCCTTTGGGACATGAAATATCACAAGAAAAGGATAGTCAACATGTGGTTTGAGTGTCTCTGTGCATGCATATTTATGTGTAACAAATAGCCATGATGTGGGGAATTAGGTTCCCCCTAGTGGCTCTTGTGAGATTCCTCTTGGTGCTAATTCCAATGGGAATGTTGTCAATGATGATTTTGTTCTTTGTCCTTGGTCTACTCTTCTTTGTGTCAAACCTACTGGGAAGTCAACTTTCCCTTTGGTGAAGAATATTTCAGACATTTCAAATAGAAAATATGCTATTTTGATCCCTAACTATATTGTAGACCATTCCATTCATGATATGGCTCTTACTCAGGTAAGAAAATTTATGGGCCCTAGGCCAAACATTGATGCAACTAGGCACTATTCTAAGAACCAATGAAACATTAAAGCGAGTGAAGAAATATATGTTGTTAGAAAGTAAATTCCACCAATACAATTGTGAGGTTGAATTAGTTGTATGCCAACTATAACTTAGAATAAACTTATTAAATCCAACTTTAATAACCAATAATATGAACAATACTAGGAGATAGAACATACACAATGACACACTAATTTTTTTTCTAGGGAAACCCTTGATCAGAGGGAAAATCCTAGTGGGGATGGAACCCACAATATGATGTACTAATATAGAAATTCCTTTGGAAAAGATGTGACCATGTTAGGAGCCAATCACAATACAATTAGTACATACCATCCCTGTTAGGAGATTCTGAATCTTGTCAAATTATTCTAGCCATGTTAGGAGCACAAGGAAGACAACTAAACCCACTATCCAAATTGCTTGAATGTTGCCATACAAAATATATCTTTAGGATAAAAAATTGAAGTAGTGAACTAGCTAAACACATATATGTTAACATCAATGACAAACCTATCATGAGTACAACACATAAGCATCCAATCTAAGTTCTTGTAATGTCCCCATTTTAGCAGTTGACCAAGTGTGTGTGCGTTAGCCTTGTTCTACATGGTCCCGAGGGCTAACGAAGGGTTTAATGGGATCTTGGAGTGTTTTGGCCTAGTCATTTCTAGTTTGGGCCAAAACGAAGTTGATTTACTCAGTTTCAGACATACTTACTATATTTAGTAAGTCGGCAAGACATAGTGCAGGTCAATTTTGGTGATTGGATTCGATACTCCTCGGTGAGAGCTTTCCGATGAGCTATCACTCGCATTATTCGGAGTCCGATTGCTAATACATTTTAGTGCCTGAAGTTTTATTAAAGTAACGTCTAATTTAATTGTAAAATATTAAAGTGTTACTTTAATATTTATTTTATGGTGATGTGTACCCAAGGGAGACATAAGGGGTATTTTAATATATGTTTTATATTACACATCTTTTATCCCACATTGCCCATATGAGTTGAGCGGACCCGTGGGAATAGAATAAAAGGAAGCATTTGTGGCTTCATTAGACAGGTTGAATATGAGAAGAAATTGGCATGTGAGTTGCAGCTTTGTTCTTGGCATTTGAGGACGTCTATCCTCTCTTGTAACATTCTAGACGTCATTCCCTTGGGGTTTGGCCTTTGGAATTCTTTCTTATTGGCTTCATTATCAGGCAATTTAGTTGCATTTCTGGCTACAGGCAGATTTGATATTTTGCTCATATCTTCTTCACTACTTGTCCGACGCTTATGCCGCTTGGAGGGAATGGTATTATGAAGGTAGTGGACTGATTGGAGGACAAAGTATTGTAGCAGCAAGTTCATAAGCATGGGCTGGAGTATTATGACAATATTTCTGAAGTAATTAGTGAGTTGATAAATCTGCCATGTATTTGGTTTTATGAATTCTGAAAATAACATTTTATTAGCAGCAGTTCATTTCCACTTTGCATATTATTGTAGTTTCTTTCTTGTTTATGTTGTATGATACCAATTCCATGCACGAAACACAACAAACAAATAAACGTTTGATTTTTGGAGTTATAAGGGGTTTTAAGAAGTTGAATGCAAACTGTTTGACATAATTCCTTTCAGTAATTTGGTTTAGTTTTTGGGACATCCAGGGGTGCCCATTACAGTGGTATCAAAGCTATAAGTCCTGCCATCCTGTGGAGGTCTTATAGGGAATTTAGAATAGCCGGATAGAGGGAAAAAGTGTTTGACGAAATGTCAAAACACTAAAATCAAAAATAAATAAAAAACACAGGCTAAGCATTTATGTTTGAGCATGCGACAGGGGTCTTATAATTAATGCGATACCAGAGCAAGACAAAATAGGATTTCAGACTTGCAAAGCAAACAGTCTAGTACATCCGTGCAGGGGGACATTGAATCCAACCATACAGACACAGAGGAGATATTCTGTGATCATGACAATAATATGGGTGATCGAGATGATAGGAATTCAGGATTAGGCGGAGGCAAAAATGCTGGTCCAGATCAGGGGGAGGTACTGTTTCGATAGTTACTGGATACATTAGAGCAGGGGCAGCGTATGCAACAGGAGGAGAATAGGCGAATGGACATGATGTTGCAGCTCATGGCTAGATAGATGGGTGTCAATATTAATCCAGGTGATGCCAACAACAGAAACAATAACAACGAGGGAAGCAATAACAACGGGGGAAACAATAACCATGAAGGCCAAGGCAACAACAATGGTCCTGAGAATAACATTAATGGTAATAATGGATGCGACAACAATGGGAATGAGGCTGATAACTTTAGACACGTTGCATGCCCAGCACGGACTGCGAGCTCGAGACCTCTTCTACCCACTTTCCCACCCAAAGATCCGATTCAACCAGTAAATGAACCACAGATTACCAAGTTACAGGATCAGTTCAGGAGGGACTGGGAGGCTAGTGGACCAGAGTTTCAGGCGGATATTTCTCTTAGAGATTATATGGACTTGAGGACGAGACACGTGCCTAAAGCAAGAGGGAGGAATCAAAACTTTGAGCTGAGGAAGAAAGTTGGAAAACTTTCTTTACCTTATTATGATGCTTCAGGGAAGATGACTGCACGAGCTTGGGTGTAGAAGGTAGATACATACTTGCAGCTAAATCTTATGCCTGAGGAGGAGGCTATCAAGTATGCGGCTATGCACTTGGATGGTGTTGCACATGAATGGTGGCATCATGGCATGGTGACTTTGGGGCATAATCAGATTACATCCTATGAGGAATTCACCGAAACATTGATTGGGAGATTTGACACTAAGGATCCCAAGTTACATTTCAAGGAGCTAGCACAGTTAAAACAGTCAAGTTCTGTGGATGCTTACATTGCCGAGTTTCAGCGCTTGTTTGTACTTGTTATTGATATCTCTCCTAGGAGATTGGTGGTGTTATTTTGTGATGGTCTTGCTGATCCATTACAAGGTTGGGTGAAGGGACATGATCCAATGACGTTAGCTGAAGCAACTAAAAAGGCACGAGATTTAGCCCCTTCGGTATACAAAGGAAAAAACCATTCAATAGATTCTTCCTACCGCAAGGACAAAGACAAAAAATTATTTCAGAAAGAGTATAGCAAACCCAAAGAAGGATCAAAAGGACTAGACAATGAAACCTTGAATGAACTTCGAAAGAAGAAGCTGTGCTTCCATTGTAGAGAGCCTTGGGACCTATCTCATAAATGTTCTCTCAAGGCTAAGGCAAATCAAATGGAGTATTTTTTAGCAGAAGAGTCAGAGTCAGAAGGGGAGGATTAGCACTCCGATTCAGATGAGGGTAACACTATAGAGGAGAGCAACATTCCTAAGGATGATAGATCGTTGACACCCTTGACAAGTGCCCAAAAGGAAATCACATTTAAGGTTAGGGGTACTATCCAGGGGCAGAAAGTGATATCTCTTATTGACACTGGGGCTACACATAACTTCATAGATGCACAGTTGGTAGCCAGGAGAGGGTTACAGACAGAGGAGCATGATGGGTTTAGAGTCATGGTGGCTAACGGTGATAAGTTATTATGCACTCAGAAGATATCTAATCTTTGCATCAGGTTTGGAGATGGCTACGAGTTGGAGGATGAGTTCTATGTTGTGGACCTGGGAGATTATGATGTCATCCTCAGCATGACATGGATGGCTTCACTAGTTGAGTTCACACTCAATCTAGCAAAATTGGAGATGAGATTCCAGCATGAGGGCAGAACTGTGGTACTTAGAGGGCTTTCAGATGGAGGTTGCAGAGTAGTGTCCTTGAGGAGAATGCAAAGACTTTTTCATCATGATGACATAGAGTGGGCGGTAGAGTGCCACATTATGCCAACTTCACCAGAGCCACAAGAAAAGAGTCATCCACTAGATGTCCAGAAGATACTTGATAGACACGCTAAAGTATTTAGCGATATTCCTCATGGGGTTCCTCCTGACAGAGGAATGGAACATGTTATTGAGCTCGAGGAGGGAGCCAAACCAGTTATGATTACTCCCTATCGTCATCCTAAGAAACACAAGGATGAGATAGAGAAGGCGATTAAGGATTTGTTGGAGATGGGGCATATCAGGCCCAGTAAAAGCCCCTTTGCTTCAGCAGTAGTATTGGTAAAGAAGAAGGATGGGACGATGTGCATGTGCATCGATTACAGGGAACTGAATAAGAAAACAATTAAAAATAGGTATCCCATTCCTAGGATTGATGAGCTGATTGATGAGTTGCATGGGGCATGCTTCTTCACCAAAATTGATTTGCGATCTGGATACCATCAGATTAGGATGAGAGCAAAGGACATTGAGAAAACAACCTTCCGATGTCACTATGGCCACTTTGAGTTCATGGTTATGCCATTTGGTCTAACCAATGCACTTGCTACATTTCAAAGTTGTATGAACCAGGTATTCAGGAAGCAGCTGAGGAGATTTGTCTTGATCTTCTTTGATGACATCTTGGTCTTCAGTAAGACCTGGGAGGAGCACTTACATCATCTAGAGGAGGTGTTATCTATTCTGGAGAGAGATTCATTGTACGCCAAGGAATCTAAATGTGAGTTTGGCATGACTGAGCTCCTTTACTTGGGGCATATCATTAGTGCAGATGGCGTTTGGGTTGATCTCGAAAAGATTAGAGCTATTGTAGAGTGGCCTACTCCCACAAACCTTACACAGCTTAAGGGATTCTTTGGTTTATGTGGTTTTTATAGGAGGTTTGTTAAGGGATTCTCACATATTGCTACACCCTTGACAGATCTTACTAGGAAAGGAGCCTTCGTGTGGACAAGGGCAGCACAGAGGTGTTTTGAGCATTTAAAGTAGGTAATGTCTTCATGTCCAGTTCTAGCTCTACCAGATTTCACAAAGCCTTTTGAGCTTCATTGTGATGCATCAAGTGATGGGATTGGAGCAGTATTGATGCAGGAGAAGCATCCCATTGCATTCAAGAGTAGGAAGCTCCGAGGAGTTGAGAAAAGTTATTCTGTCTATGACCGGGAGATGTTGGCCATAATGCATGCATTGGCCAAATTTTGATCATATTTGGTAGGTGGACGTTTGTGATCAAGACTGATCACAACAGTATTAAATACTTCATGAGCCAGCATGATCTTAATGACTGGCAACAAAAATGGGTGACTAAATTGCAGGCTTATGACTTTGACATAGAGTTTGTCAAAGGTAAGAAAAATGTGGTGGTTGATGCCTTATCTCGGAGACCTCACTTATGTGCTCTGGCAGAGATTTCAGGAGATTAGAGAGATCAGATTATAGCAAAGTATGTCGGAGATGCTTGGGCTTCTGGATTGATTTCAGGTACCATACAGGATGATAGCTATGAGGTGATAGATGGATTGATCAGAGTTCAAGACAGGGTTTATTTGATTCCGTCATCACATTTGAGAGAGGCGATACTGAAGGCATTTCATGATGCACCCACAACTGGACATCCGGGGGTCTTCAAGACCTATAGGCAGATCCGAGAGCGGTTTTCATGGAAAGGGCTCAAGGATGATGTTCAGAGGTATGTCAGGGAGTGTGTGGTTTGTCAACAGAATAAGGGAGAGCACACATTTCCTGCAGGTTTATTACAGCCCTTGCCCATTCCTGATAGGAAATGGGAAAGTATTTTGATGGACTTCATCATTGGTTTACCACGAGTGTAGGGAAGGGATTGCATCTATGTGGGGGTGGACCGCTTGACGAAGTTTTCTCACTTCTTTGCTATTCCGTCCACTTACACAGCAGCACAGGTGGCAGATCTTTTCTTTAAAGAGATATCAAGGTTACATGGGCTGCCCAGATTCATTGTCAGTGACCGGGATAGTAATTTTATGAGTGTTTTTTGGCAAGAGTTGTTTAGGTTGTGTGGTATAGATCTTACAACTAGCATAGTTATCATCCGCAAATAGATGGGCAAACAGAGATTGTAAATAAATGGGCAGAAGGATATTTGAGGAACTATGTAACTACACAACAAAAGGCTTGGATCAAATGGTTGCATATGGGAGAGTATTGTTATAACACCACTTATCATATGTCCATCAAGATGACTCCTTTCATGGCACTCCATGGTTATGAAGCACCTAGCTTCATGGATTTATTTTTGGGGGACAGTAGAGTGCCCAAAGCCAAAAACTTATTCCAGGATAGTTAGGACATCTTGAAAGTGCTCAAAGAGAATATACAACAGGCCCAGAATCAACAGAAATTGTATGCTGATCAGCACCAAATAGAGCGTAGCTTCGAGGTAGGGGATATGGTTTACTTGAGGCTACAACCATATAGATAGTCATCGCTCAAGAAGAGCGAAGCTGAAAAGTTGAAACCTAGATTTTATGGTCCCTACAAGGTGATTCGCAAAGTGGGCAAAGTTGCCTATGAGCTTGAGCTTCCAGAGGGCAATCGAGTGCATAATGTGTTTCATGTGTCTAGGCTTAAGAAAGCCATTGGTCAGAGTGTAGTGCCTTCTGCAGATTTACCCCCTTTGGATGAGGAGGGGAAGCTTGTGTTAGTACCTAAGGCTATTCTAGATACCAGAGAGAGGAAGCTTAGAAACAGGATAGTGAAGGAGTATTTGGTCAGATGGAAAGACCTGCCGGAGGAAGATTCTACATGGGAGAGTGAGCAAGTTATTCAACATGATGGATTGAGATTGCTTGAGGACAAGCAATTTCAGGCAGACTGTAATGTCCCCATTTTAGTAGTTGACCAAGTGTGTGTGCGTTAGCCTTGTTCTACATGGTCCCGAGGGCTAACGAAGGGTTTAATGGGATCTTGGAGTGTTTTGGCCTAGTCATTTCCAGTTTGGGCCAAAACGAAGTTGATTTACTCAGTTTCAGGCATACTTACTATCTTTAGTAAGTCGACAAGACACAGTGCAGGTCAATTTTGGTGATTGGAATTGATACTCCTCGGTGAGAGCTTTTCGATGAGCTATCACTCGCATTATTCGGAGTTCGATTGCTAATACATTTTAATGCCTGAAGTTTTATTAAAGTAACATCTAATTTAATTGTAAAATATTAAAGTGTTACTTTAATATTTATTTTATGGTGATGTGTACCCAAGGGAGACATAAGGGGTATTTTAATATATGTTTTATATTACACATCTTTTATCCCACATTGCCCATATGAGTTGAGCGGACCCGTGGGAATAGAATAAAAGGAAGCATGTGTGGCTTCATTAGACAGGTTGAATATGAGAAGAAATTGGTGTGTGAGTTGCAACTTTGTTCTTGGCATTTGAGGACATCTATCCTCTCTTGTAACATTCTAGATGTCATTCCCTTGGGGTTTGGCCTTTGGAATTCTTTCTTATTGGCTTCATTATCAGGCAGTTTAGTTGCATTTTTGGCTACAGGCAGATTTGATATTTTGCTCATATCTTCTTCACTACTTGTCTGATGCTTATGCCGCTTAGAGGGAATGGTATTATGAAGGTAGTGGACTGATTGGAGGACAAAGTATTGTAGCAGCAAGTTCGTAAGCATGGGCTGGAGTATTATGACAATATTTTTGAAGTAATTAGTGAGTTGATAAATCTGCCATGTATTTGGTTTTATGAATTCTGGAAATAACATTTTATTAGCAGCAGTTCATTTCCACTTTGCATATTATTGTAGTTTCTTTCTTGTTTATGTTGTATGGTACCAATTCCATGCACGAAACACAACAAACAAATAAACGTTTGATTTTCGGAGTTATAAGGGGTTTTAAGAAGTTGAATGCAAACTGTTTGACATAATTCCTTTCAGTAATTTGGTTTAGTTTTTGGGACATCCAGGGGTGCCCATTACAGTTCTAACCGCTTGAAAATATATTTTTCATCCTAAAAATCTCCCCCTTTGGCATGGTTGGCAAAATATGATGAAAGACCATGAATGACAACATCCTAACAATCTCTACAAAACTAAATAATTGAATCTAGCTTTCTAAATAACCCCCCATTGAAATCAATTCTCTTTTGAATACTCTCTCCATTATCTATTACTCTCCCCCATACATTTACCATCCATATATGATTTTTTCATGTATTACTTTCCCCATTGACATCAACGAAAAAGGTATCAATGCCAATCTAAGAATTTGAAGTGCCCTCATTATTTATCTGACAAACAAATCTGCAAATACCAAGTTCCAAAAAATATTGTCGTATCAAAAACACTAAATAACAGTTCTTGAATAATTTTTCCCAAAAAAAATACCCCTCATTGGAGAAGCATCAATCATCCAGTAAAGAATGAATAGATCTCTGATTGTATTGGACTGGTGGAATCTTTGCATCAATTACTCTAAATCAGGTGTGGGTATTACCCCAAGTGTACCTCTAAGGTACTCAAAAGTATTCTTAACTAATGGTTAATTAAAGATATCTATTATTTGTTCCTTCTTACTAACATACTCCAATTTGATTTTGTTTTCTGCTACCTTCTCTCTTAGAAAATGATATTTGATACCAATGTGGTTTGTTTTGGAGTATAAAACTATATTCTTTGACATGCTTACTATATGTGTGTTGTTTGATGCAAATATTTGGCAATGTAAAAAGGTGGCAAAATTGATGAAATTTGAAAAGTCAAAAATAATCTTGATTGCGATTATGATAGAGAAGTCTTTATGTGTTTGACAACAAATAACTATGTTAATGAGCATGCTTATGGCGATCATTTATTGCAAAACTATTGGTTCCACTTGAGTAAGGTTAAGTGACCAACAAGAGTACTTAACTTGGTAATCATTATGACACTTGGAAAAGATGTATGGTGGAATTAAAAAAATATTGTGATTTTTTTTTAGGGAATTCTTGACAAGCTTGTGAAAGGTATTTCTTTCCATTTGGTTGCAAACCCTATTGTTCCCATGATTGAAGTTCTCTACAAAATTTTTCAAGCTTGTTTTATTTCTTTGTTGTGGGTGTTTACTATGAAAAACTGTATACTTTATCATTCTATTTGACAACTATTTTGATAAGAATATCATTAGATGGAAGGTAGTTTTGGTGCTTTCTTTATATGGATACATCTATAAGCATAACTTGAAAAGAAACAATAGTCCTTGAAGGAAATGATTTTTTTTAAGTGATTGTTTTTCTTTCCATTTCTAATAAGCTTCATTATCTCATTTGGTCCTTGAGACACAA
The DNA here is from genome assembly GCA_028749045.1 of Cupressus sempervirens. Taxonomy (NCBI): domain Eukaryota; kingdom Viridiplantae; phylum Streptophyta; class Pinopsida; order Cupressales; family Cupressaceae; genus Cupressus; species Cupressus sempervirens. The sequence goes on along the minus strand of CM053788.1, from coordinate 240,091,141 downwards.
ACATTGGGGAAGAATATGTATATAAGTACATACCACAAAGAGAAACGACATCTCTATCATTTGCCAAGAATGTATACTCAATTCAGTTTGTGGAAGAAGTTTTTTTGTCTAAGGTTATTATGTCCAAGCTACAAGTATGTCTTCTTGAGAGGTTTTTTGACATCTCTTGGGATGGAAATTCTACAATGCTCTTTTCTTGTATAATTAGATTTGGGCTAATATTTTTGTGATTAAATCTTAAAAGAAAGAAGAACTAGGCTCTATCTTTTGGTCTTTTATGTAAAAATGATATTGTTGTGCAATTCTTTGGTAAAAAGTTATGTGAAGAAATTTTGGTATATGTAGGGTATAAAATGCTTTCAATCTTCTTTCTCAAACAACAAATTTGTTCTTTTATGGAAGCTAATGAGAGTTATTTTAAAAGAAATTATTGTGGGGTTGAGAAAACATAGAATGTATGTGTTGGTACCCATATGGACCCAATAATTAAAATTTTCAATTTTTGGTCTTGAACTCCTTTGAACAATGGTTCAAAGTGGTTAGAAATGATTCAATTTTCTTACACAGGTTCAATGGCTTATTTTGAGAAGTTCAGATGTATAATACATTGGCTTGGGTTCATTGATCCATTTCTAGTTTAGAAATGTAGTTTGTCAGTTCACAAATTCAAAGGCTCAGCAATGCAAGATTCATGTTTAAGGCCAAGTTTAGAGGTTGTCCTTAGTACCATTAATGCAATCAGGTGCAAAAGAAAGGTTCCTAACTTTCCACACTTTTTGTGACTTGATTAAGATTGATTTAAAGGTGTCAGAATCTAGTAGTTTAGAGTTCTAGAGTTTGAGTTTGAAGATCAAGTTTAGTGGATTTTCAATTGGTTCAAGGGTAATTCATGAGTTCAAAGGGCTAAAAATTTAGAATTCAGAGGTACCAATTCAGCTTCAATACCGCTAGATTATTGAGATTGCAATTTGAAGCTGCAAGCTCATTCAAGAATGTTCAAGGTTCTTAGAAATCAACAATTTGTAGGTTCAGCCTCAAGGGATCAAGAAATGAATTCAAAGATATGCCTTTAAATAGAACAAGTCTCTATAATTCCCTACATATACTCAACACTGAATGCATGTAACAAGGGGTGATTCAAACATTGATGAAAAAGATGCTGACTCAAGCTCAATAAAGCATAATAAATGATGACAAATTATGGTGAACAACTGATGGAAGAGGCATCGGGATATAAAGATTTGAATTATAGTATCTATGCCTTCTCAATTCCTAATATGTCTACAAAGCAATTCATTAGCAAAAGTGGCTAAATAGAAGAGAGAGCAAGTGAGTTTGGGCAAAGGCACTAATTCAATGATATGAACATCACATGATGTTGCATTGCATTGTCCATACCCCCAGATCAAATATCCTCCACCAAGTGATATATCATAGTCATGTCTAGATAGGAACCACACATTCCTATATGTATGTCTGATGTATATTGCGCATCAAACTTGATAAACACACATGCTCATGGTGATTAAAGAAGACTACCAATGCAAAGAATATATGCCTCAATGGGTTGACTATGTGAATGACATCGGGTCGAGGAAGACCATGAGAGTACAGAGAGACACAGACCATTGGTATTTGTTAATGTATGGAAAAGGCATATGCGCAGTCCAACATAGAGGGTAGAACCCAAGAAATGCATACACCAACTGTTGCATTTTAACATGGAGGAAATAAGGAAAGCCCAAATCACAAATTGTGAGCCTCGTGAAATTGTCATTTGGTAAATTGAATCTGTGATTGAAGTATTTGATCAAATGCCCATGTTCGAGGACCCCAAAGGGAAAATCATTCATAATCCCCATCAAAGGCGCTCGTGGGTGCTTCAATATGTGAAAGACTGGGTAGGATGATGTGGTATCAATGGGGTCTAAAAGTCAAATAATAGCTCTCTAAATTTAGGAAGAGATTACAAATTATTCTCATGCTTAGTAGTTATTATTTAATGGCCACCTTTTTGTAATTTCTGGTCAGTAAATAAAGGCATCAAATTCACCCAAGAATCCATATTCGATAAAGAATACATGCTCAAAAAGGATGATGATATGCTCAAGCACTCACGTCTACTTGCAAAGACATTCCCCAAACTCACAATAAACATTCATTGACCTCAAAGGGGCATGTTGGAGCTCAAAATTGCATGGTCAATTTTGAGCACTATTGTGAAATTTAGGCCTATAAATGCTTTGTGAAGCCTATGTACCTCGCTGTTGAGTTAATGCATAAATGGTCTTTAATATTTCTAACACCTTCCATTCAGCCTGTCTACCTATTCCATATGGTCAAATCATCATTCTGAGCTATTTGGCGAAGTCCTGTTTTGAACAATTGTCAATCTTGCTTTTTCACCTAAGTGTCAAACAGCGACAGGAGGCTGTGTTTGCATCTGAATATCTCGTACCCAGAAAGGTTTTGTGACTTTCCACTTTGAGAGTGTCTATTTTCCATACCTAAGAACCTATGTTTCATATTTTGAGTCATTTCGAGTCCGTTTGACTAGGTTTTGAAACCCTCGAAGTTGGTCAGTTATTGTTTTCATGTTTTTGCAAAGTATTCAAATTTCTGGGAAGCCCTGTTTGACATGTTGTAACTTTTGACCAGTTGACCCAAATATTGAAATTCCTTTTGTGTTGCATTGTAGACATCAGAGACTTGTCATGTTTCAAGTTTTAGCTCTTGACAAATTCGTTTGATCAGTTTCCAAATGCGATTCCAAATGGATTTTCTAACTTTTTACTGGTGTCAGCATTTCCAGATTGATTGGAACCCCTGTTCGTGATGTCATATCTCCTGATTCGTGATTGGTGAGATTGAATGGATTGTACCATTGTGTTGTCCTCTGGAAATACTCCAAGTGTGCTAGTTTGCAAGTCATGATGAATCCGTTTGCACACTTTTCCAGGCCAATTCTGTTTGCTAAAATCATCTTCAGTCGCTGTTCTTAGTTGCAAAATTCTGAGTAGCCTATTTTGAACGTCCGCCATTTGCGTCCTGTGATTCGTCATGAGCCCAAATTGCAGATTCATATTGTCCTCATGACAGAGAATCAATGCCCCAATTTTCGTCTTCCCAAGTGTTCATTTGTCCAGTTTTCTGAGCTGAATCCAAACCCAGTTTATTACTTTCTGACGTGTTTGCTTGCAGATAAATTCGAGAAGGCAACTTTGACAGTCAATATCTTTTGACTTGGAATTTGTCATGAGACGAGATTCGGCAATGTAAAAGTATGCAGAGTAGAGAATTAGCGGGTCAATTTTCAAAGTTCGATTATCAGTTCGAGTCAGTTTTTAAAGCCACTCAACGGACCTCCTGGCATTAAATTGTCAATTTGCAGATCAGTGGTAAAATGGTTTTCAGTTGATTAATCGGTGATCAAACTTGTTTCTAATCAGTGCCAAATGGGTTCAATGAGTTATTTTTGCAATTCATGTGTCCGAAAATGAAATTTTTTTTAGCCGGACCCACTTTGGGGTCTGACTAATTGCTTCAGACTGATTGGATGCCTTGAGTTTCTAAAGGCATCTTAAGTTTTAAAGTGAAAAGGATGGTAACAGTCTTGCCTTTCTTTATCCAAATGTTAATGACCTCAAACATTCTGCTCAAGAAAGGTTACCTAGAGGATCTGTTGTAATGCCTCTAAAGGGTTTTGGCGAACACAATTATAATAACTGGAAAAGTCAGTCTGTTTATATGGTGGGCCTCTGGAGTTCCTGTTTATTGTTGAAAGCATTGATGATCCAACATATCCTATTGTGTTACAATTGATTTCGGATTTTAAGAATCAGGTCGATGCAAAAGTTGTGGTAGCTGGACTATCAATAACATGCAGTCGAAAAATACATAATCAACTGACAGGAAAGCACATATGAAAAACACCCAAGCCAGCAGACAAATGGAGTTTGATGCTATTAGAGTTTCCAAAATTTGCAATAACCCACGCGATTTCTAAAGGAAATGTTGAAGAATGCAGAGTCCACGCTTAAACAAGACGGTCGCCTAGTAGAGGAGCAAGCACATAAAACAACCATCCATGCTTGTTTAGAAAAGCCTCACACTAGAGGAAGATGCCCACGAGCTGGTTTGGAGGGCATGAGGCAACATGAGGAGTCCCACGTTTTAAGATAGATCCAGCATAAGAAAGAAGACTCCACACCTGAAGTCAAAGTGCCCAACTGATGATGAGGACCCAACGCAAGGAGGGAAACAGAGCCAGTTAAAGCATGAGATCCAGTGCGGTCAAATCCACCATTAGAAGAGCATGCCACGTTTTTGGGGACAACTCACGCCAAGAGCATATTAAAGAGAAATCCACGCCAACAAGGAAAGGAGCCGCCAGTCAAAGTGCAGAGAAGGCTCGCAAAATAAATAAATAAATAAATTAATTAATTAAAATATATATATATATATATGCATCCACCCACAGGCAAGTGTTCGCAAAGATAGGCAGCCTGCGGACAGAACCCGTAGCAAGAAAGGGGAGTCGCTGTGCAAAGAAAGAGCAAGCCCGGAATGCCTGTGCCATGCTAGAAGATTTATAAGAATCGATCTTATGATGCCTTTGTCTGCGGTTCTGAAAAAAGAATAATGTTCATAAGGAGATTGTGTGTGAAAACAAAGAGTTTACGAAAAAGAGATATCCCACATTGAGTGGGTGGCAAAAGTTTTAGTTTTTTAAATACAATTCTTTGCACATTATTTAAATGTCTGTAAAAGGAGCCTTCTATAAAGGCAACTGCATGCCATGGGCCCCCCAAATCTGACTGAAAGCAACTTGACGTCAGCTGTCCATGAAGACATAAATTTTGACCGAAAAAGCGTGTAAATTGAGGATGACGTCAGCATCCCAGGCGATCGAAAAAGGTAGGAAATTCGGCTAGTCACTGCCTCGCTAGCCGGAAAATCTTGGCGGCTCCGGCTAGCGAAGTAGTGAGATTGCTGGAAAAAACATAAAAATTTGGCAAATGAAGGTTGAATTCGAACTTAGAGATCACACCACGTGGATAATCTGAAGGTCGTCGCTAACTCGCCAAACGAAAGTTTGACAAAAGTTATCGTAGCGAGATAGAGAGGATGGATGCAGTAATGACATGTGGCATCCATTGTATAGGTCCGAACAAATCAGATGATGCCACATGGCATTGGTCAAACCATGGGTTGACCCAAATTTTAAAAAGGGCAGTATTAAGGAATAAAAAATAATAATATTTTATTATTATTTTTTAAAAAAAGGAAATAGTTGACGTGCATCTTTTTTAAAGTTCATATGAGGCTCTTTTCTAAAGTTTAAACTTTAGAAACTTTTAAATTTTTGAAAATGGCTTGAGTGTAAGCCTGAATTTTCAACCAGAGGGGTGATTTTCAAACGAAGATTTAGTGGCCGATAAGCTAGATGTGCACTCCAATATACCGTCAAAACCGGGAAAAGATGAGCTTTCCAATTTTGAAGTCAGTTTTCGCACAGGTAGTAGCTGGTTCAGGCTATAGGAGGTTTTCTTTCAGGTTCCCAGATTGCAACCATTTTCAGATCAAGAAGTTCAGATTTGATTTTTTGTCAAGGTAATGAGCTGAATATCGGTAAAAGGCAATGTAAATGTAGTTAGGGTCAAATTGGTTCATATTTACTTAGTAAAAACTCATTTTCACTAGCATTTTCATGGGGCAATCAAATATTTTGGTGACCCAAAGAGTTTTTCATCATTAAGCAGAGATATTTTGCAAATCTGTTACAGATAATGATGAAACAAGATCAGATCAGAATGAGAGATGGAAGGAAGAAGTTTTTCAGTTACAGAGGATTGCATTTCAAATGGACACTTGTCACGTGAAAATCAGATCCGGGAATTCTTTCTCTTCTATATCTTTCTATCTTTCATTCTTTGTAGGGGTTCCAGTTTTTTGTTACTGAGAAATCACTGTTGGTAGAGAATTTGCAGTCATTTTGTGAGACCACTTTGTTGGATCTAGATCTGTGATTCCACCCACATTCTTCAGCAATTTTCTTCTTATATGAACAGCAGTAGGAAGATAATACAGATAGTTCTGATATGTTAGGTTGTTTCATGTTTTTCATTTCATGCATATGATTGTATATTTTCAAGGAAATAATGCAAAGAGCAGAAAATAAGTAAGTTTCAGCTGAATCTTGTCTCCATTCTCATTGAATTTCAATGTTTTACGATCTCTAAACAAAGATTTTAGGTCGTAGTTGCAGTCCCCTAAGACTGTATGTTGTTTCATTGTTGTTGATAGTTCAAGGAATTGAGGAGGATATTAGGTAAAAACGAGATTTTAAACTGAACATAGATGTCTATTTACAAGTTAAATAGATAGATCTATATCTGAAGATACACACATGTCTCAGATATTCATATGTATGTTTGTGATCCATGAATTTTCCCAATGGACTAGGCACTGATCAGCTACAGGGTCATTACTTTCTCACTGCTGCATATCTGAGGGTTGTTGAAATCAACATCAAAAATCAAATGCTTTTCCCCTTTTATATTGAAGAGCTATCATAGAATGCCCTCACTCAGCTTATGAGGTTCATAGATCTGCATCTAGCTATCGTAGGTCAGTGTTATTTCATGAGTTCTCAGGAGAAATAAGGGTTTTATCTGCTTCATAATAGATTCAGTGTATGCTTTGACAACTGGTACCATATAAGGAATCTATAGGTTCACCCACCTAGGTTTTGCAGAGCCTGAAGTGCAGAAGGAGTATAGCCTTATAGTTGGCCTGGTGTCTGAATGGATGTGTTGATAATGGGAGTTAGCTGCCCCTAGATGCATTTTTTTCTCATCAGGGTAATTGGAAATGGGTAACATTTTCAAGCACCAATAGGGCACTTGAATGGTTTGATAAGATGATTCAAAGAAGGTATTGTCCCCATTTAGAAAAATTAACACCTGGATACCAAAAGAAATCACTCTGCAAAAATTTAAAATCTTGGGAGTTTAAGTGGTACACCCAATAGAAAGTTGTGCCTTGAGATGTTCATGTGTGACAAGACATCTATGTGTTAAGAAATAGAGGCATATATGACTTAATAGTCATATTTAGAGTTGACATTAAGAATAAAATAATGAAGTTTGAAGGTTAAGTGATGTGCTACATGTCAGCTAGAACAACTTAATAACACCTCAATTTATTCAATTTTCTATATATATATATATATATATATATATATATATATATATATATATATATATAACTTGATAAAGAGGATGAACGTTATAAAAGTCTTAACTTTGAACACTTGAAAGAGCAATCAAGTGGGGAGTTAAAAGGAGGATATTCCAAGTTTTGCCAAGCTTTCCAATAGCAAATCGAGTTTAATAATGACTCAGCATTATGATAACAAATGTTACTAAAACAAAGATACTTGGATACACAAGGAAAGGGAAAAATGGTTTAGTTATAATAATTGAAAAGATGCGGGAAGAAGAAGAGATAAATAAGCTGGCAAAAGCAAGAGCGTGTTTTAGTTTTTTTGAATTTTGCTAGGGAAGACTGCCTTTTTCTATAGAGTTTGGGCTTTTGAGAGGGAGAGTTTTTTGCTCCATTTTATTCTAATTATAATGTAGAGGAAGGGGATTGTTCATTTTTAGATAATGGTCAATGTACAAGAATAGTAAAATCTTTGTTATTTTGTTGTGTCTAGAGAGGGTAAATTTCAACATATTAAAATCTTGAGTTTAAATGCTTGTTTCATGATCAATATTAAACTTAGAGTGATATAGATTTTCTCTAAATGTGTATCTATTACATCTAATTGCCATCATGGTCATCTTTGGGACTTAGTGCTTTAGTTTTTCGTATATTTGGAAAGAATGGTTTGTCTTTCTCTCTATGTTAATTTGGTAATGTAATGGTTGAGTAAATGAGCTTTGTATCATTTACTTATTGTTTTCTTTTGATTAATTAGTTTCTTTGCATCTATATCATGTTTATGAGTGAGTGTTTGGCTTCCTTTCATGCTTTCTGGTTAAAAGAATCTATGTTTGTAATTCTATAAATTCATTGTAGATTTTACATGGAGAGCTATACCTAGATAAATTTAGAGGGTGCTTACTGTTAGGAATAAGGTGTCACAACCTTGGATAATTATTATTCTTATTATTTGTTTTGTAAAATTTATTTCTTGCAAATAATGTTGATGTGTCAGCATCTTGAATTGTGTATAAGGAGATCATTGCTAAAACGGTTATGACGGAATCCTATGACACGTAAGAGCTATGTTAGGAAGATTCAATCACAGGTGAAGACATGTGGCAATTGATAAATTTGAGTACTGTACACTCTACCCCAATAGTGGGGTTTGGGCATCGCCCCAAATTTTTTTTTAGGGTTCCTATTTTTTCAGAGAATGGTAAAACCCTAATACAGTTACCTTTGGGAGTAGCCCTAAAGTGAAGCACATGTTATAAGCATTTTTAGGGTTGCGAAGAGTAGCAATGCGAAAAAAGTGTATTGTTGGTACTGTGAGTTTCTACTGAAGTTTTTTGTTGTCGCTATTGAACTTGCATTGCAAGTGTATTGTAACCTTGTGTTGAAGATAATACATTGTACAAGTTCTGGAGGGGTGGAGTTGTTTTACCAAAAGGTTTTTCCCCACTGGCAAATCTTTGTGTTATGTGTTTCTTTCTCTATCTATTTTCTTTATGCTTGGTTGGCTGAAATATTGTTGTTTACATGATATTGAATCTGTAAGTGTAAAAGATTTTAATAGGATTTGCACCATACTTCTCTTAAGAGATTAGTGTAGGAAGCTATTTCCACACCTGAGTTTCCTTACACGTACATTTTTTCAATAGCTCGAAGTGATCCAATTGTCTTACATTTTTTCAAGACTGAAGTGATCCAATTGTTGGTGTTAATTTAGTCTTCCTATCTGGGCATTTTATAGTTAATTTGTATATATTTCTTTGGAGGACAATCTGTTCACTAACAATATGTTTTTATTTGAAGGAAGAAATGTTCAATATTTCATGTGGTTTTATTAGTTATGTGAGATGTGCATTTCAGTCATGAAAAGTTTATTAAATTAGTTTGATAGTTTGATCATATTAATTTCATTTATCAAAATGAAAACTTATTTTTAGGGAAAACGAATATTAAATGAACATCTTCACTTTTACAAGGCATTGTTGGCCATTTTTGCCTCTGTTCAACCCATCGCTAATATCTGATAAGAGAAACCTTCAATGGGCTAGATTCTTTGTAGATGAGATATGACGTCTCTTGTGTTTTTTCCTATCCTTTTGAAAACATGAGATGCTATTGTGTGTCACCATTTTGATGTTTCTTCAAAGTGTAGAGTCTCCATGAGGCTTCAAAACCCAAATTGTGCCATGTGGCAAAGGGCCCTACTTCTTGCATTATCTTTTTTTGTGTCTATTCTTTTTTGTGTAGGTTGTTGGCTTTGCACATCATTTGATGTCATGTTGTTGTTGAGAAAAGATTGATACAAGTATGACAATACATTTCAATCATTATTTTGTCGTTGATGTCAAACCTGCGACTTGCTAGTAAGACAACCACTTAGTTTATCTGAGTACTATCATTTGTTTGATTGATGAAGATGATTTGATCAAATGAGATAACAAGAGCACCTAGAGGAAAGGTATAATGTTCTATTTCGTACACGAAGCATAGACAACTGTTCTCTAGATAATTTTGGCAACCAAATGGAATATGTACATTGAACTGGAGGCTGGTATGGTGGAGTGAAATGGTGTATGAATGCTAATTGCCAACATACAAATGATAATGGGGAGGTCATATAGTATGTATGGGTGCCAAAGATGTGTTCAAAAGAAGGTTGTATAGTTTATACTATGTCCATTCAATAATACAGTATAGTGGGTGTTGGTAGCCATACAGGAGAGTGAAACTGGGCCATACGATATGTACCTTATGGTTGTATGGTGGTGTGAATGCTAGTTCGTACAAAATGATTTTTTGGTCATATGATGTATAGAGGTGAAGTCATATGGTGAGGAGATAAGATGTGAATGAGGCCGTATGGTGGCAAAAATATAGAGCTATACAAATGAAATATTGAGTGATATAGATGGATGGATGGGTGAAGGTCATATGATCAAGGAGTGAGTAGTACGAGAATCATAGAAGGTTGTAAGGTTAGGTATCTGAGCCCAATATAGAATACAATATTGTTCATGCACAAAAACAATAGTTTTAGATGAAATCCAAACACAATATTAGAGGCTTAAATGCAAATAATCCTTAAGTAATATATATGTTGAAAGATGATGCTCCAATTTGCCAGATTTGAGAAAAGTATTACAAGAAATGGAATAGGGTTGAGGGTTGAATCCCACCAAAATTAGATAAACCAAATAGGGAAGGTCTTTCACTTCTGAAATGGCAAAAAATAGAGAACTCCAATAGGAATTTTCCGTGTAGAGAAAATAATCCAAATTGCATACCTAAAGACTACCTACAAGCCATACTTAAATACTTGTCAAGAAACTTTTAGAGGGTGTACAAAGATGGCCAACGGTGACACAAACTATGGAAATAAAAATAAAAATGGGTCTGAGATATATTAAATCAATTGGCCCATTAGCAAAGATTTGATAAATGATTTATTTTACAATGGGGACATTACAATCCTCCCATCCTAGATTTTGCTTGTCCTCAAGAAAATGTAATGCCAGGTGTTGGAGAATGTGCTCACCCTCCCATGTTGCATTATCCAATGGCAAGTGTTTCCAATGCACCAAATATTCCTTCATAGTGTGGTTCCGCAGAGTCTTCTCACATACTTTGATGATCTCGACTGGTTCAAATATGAGCTTGCTTTCTTCCTTGAGTGGTGGAAGGTCTATGGCTATTATGATGTTCTACCCTACGAACTTCTTTAGGCATGGAACATGAAAGACATTATGAATATGGCTTCCCTTTGGAAGTTTCAGCTCGTAAGTGACTTCACCAATGTGACGGACTACGCGATAGGGACCATAAAATTGTGGCTTCAATTTTTCTTTTCCCTTTTCCTTTAATGAAGATTATTGTTATGGTTGGAGCCTGAGATAAACCAAGCCCCCTACTTTGAAACTCCTCTCCATGTGTTGTTTTTTGGCATACATCTTTTCTTGATTATGTGCCTATTGCAAGTTTTCCTTTAGGTATCATAGGATGTCCTATCCCTCCTGAGGAAAATCCCTCACCCTTGGTGTGCGACTGTCTCCCAACACTATGTTGATGAAGTAGAGGGGTTCATACTCGTATAGAGCTTTGAATGGTCCCATCCTGATAGAGATGTGATACGTGGTATTGTAACAATATTCTCCCAGGTGTGTCCACTTGACCCGCACCTATTGTTGTGCTGAGACATAGTTTCAAAGATAACCTTTGAGCCACTTGTTCACAATCTCTATTTTTATGTCTGTCTGAGGGTGGTAACTAGTCCTTCATCGCAATTTTGTCCCTGCCAATTGAAATAGTTCTGTCTAGAAGATACTAATAAATCACCCATCTTGATCACTAACAATATTTTGAGGTAACTTGTGTAGATGAAAGACTTCTCTAAAAAATAGATTAGCAACTTGTGCAACCTAAAAAACTGAGGGATAACAAAGAAATATGCATACTTTATCAATCTATCAACCACCATAAAAATACAATTCTTTTCATTCACCTTGGGAAACCCTATTATGAAATCCATCGAGATACTTTCCCACTTATGTTTTGGAATCAACAGAGGTTGTTGTAACCTGACGGGTAGGGTATGTTCAGATTTGTTCTACTAGCAAACTAAACACTCTCTTACACACTACAATGCATCCCCTTTGAGTCCTTTCCATGAAAACCTCTCCCAAAGACATTGTAAGTTTTGAGGAAACCCAGGTGTCCTGCCAAAGGTGATTCATGTACTTCCTTCAAGATTTTTTTCTTCAATTTGAATTTTGGCACTAAAAATATCTGATTCTTATAGTAGATGATGTCATCCACCACTTTGTACCAATCATCCTAGGTGTTTCCATCCATTAGAACATAGGAAAATATGTTTTTGGAATATTCTACCAACAAACGTGCCTTCTAGTCAGCTGAAATCTAGTTTAGTGAGTAGATGGAAAGTTTCCTAGACAAGGTATCTAAAACCACATTATTCTTTCCTTTCACATATTCAATGTCAAAATCAAAAGCCTGAACCTTGTTTACCCATTTTGCTACCTCTTGTTCAAGTCCTGTTGCTCCATAAAATATCTCAAACTATTGTGATCTATACGGATGACAAACTTGGCACCCACTAGATATTGTTGAAACTTGGTTAGTGCATGTATGATGGCCAACATTTCTTTATCGTAGATGGAATATGCATTCCATTTGTGTAAGCTTCCTGCTCTCATAAGCTATGGGGTGTTTGTCTTACATCAGTACTACGCTAATGCCTTCTTCAGATGTGTCGCACTCTAGAATGAATGGTCAAGTGAATTTAGGTAATACAAGTACCAGACAAGTGCTCATTGCCTCTTTTAGTTTATCAAAAGTGAGTTGCACTTTTTTGTTCCACTAGAAAGAACCCTTCCTTATTAGATCCATTAAGGGTTTTTTGAGCTGAGAGAATCATTTAATGAATGTTTGGTAATAATTGCATAGTCCAAAAAACCCTCACAAATCTATAAGTGATTTTGGGGGAGGCTAATCAAGGATAGCCTAAATCTTTTCCTGATGAACTTGGATTTCATATTTACTAACAACATGCCCTAGGTACAATATTTTTGTCATATCAAATTCACACTTGAATTACTTGGTGAACAAAGACTGCTCCTCCATGATCCTTAGGACCTCATCCAATTGCTTTAGGTGCTCCTCCCATGTCATGCTATTAATAAGAAGATCCTCAAAAACTACCAATAAGTACTTACATAATTGTTTGTTGAAGATGCAATTCATATATTATTGGAATGTAGCAGGTGCATTTGTCAATCTGAAAGTCATGACCAAGAATACATAATGCCCATAGTGACAATAGAAGACCATCTTTTCTACATCTTCCTTTGGCATCCAAAACAAAGATCTATTTTTTGAAAAATAGACTGCACCATGTAATTCATCCAACAACTCATCTGTACTTGGAATGGGATATTTATTCTTTATTATTTTTTTGTTCAATTCACGATAGTCCACACACATGCACTTCATCTCATTCTTCTTCTTGACCAAAACTATGATGATGTGAATGGGCTAGAATTAGGACAAATCCATCTTTTCTCCAATAGTTCTTGAATAGTCTTTTCAATCTCAACTTTTAATTTCTTGAGATGGCGGTAGGGTGTGGTTATGACCAGCTTGGCTCCAACTTACAACTTGATAGTATATTCAAACCCTCTATGAGGCAGTATGCTAGGAGGAATGTCAATGAAAACTTTATCATGTTTACTCAAAATATCTTAGAGATCATCATCCTAGGGAGGTGTCTGTTGCCCTTTTATGGGTTCCATTGAGATAAAATAATGTGTAGCCAACTCAATGTCATCACAGTGAAAAATTACCTCCATTTGATATGCAAAAACTTCCTTTGGACCCTCATTTTCCACTCTATGGAGAACAACCTTCTTTCCATCAACAACAAAAGTGAAGTCCATCTGTTTGAAAATTTGAGTGTTTCATCAAGTCTCTCCATCCACTATATGCCTAGAATAATCTCCATATCATCAACATCCACTATGAAGAAATCCGTGTTCATCGTGTGATTTGCTATTGTGATACTTAGCTGAGGAACAAGGTGTGTGTAGAGCAGGAGAATCCTGCGTGTGTCTCTATAGGTAGACCACTTTGTTTCACTGGAGAGGAGTTTATGAAGTTTAGTGTGGCTCCACTATTGAGCATCATCATAACCCTTTTTCCTCGAAGGGTTCCCCATACACAAAACATTATGCATCTTGGGCTACCAGCTAGGGTGATAGTTCCTCCATGTCATACCAATGTTGCAATCCTCTCCATATGGTTCAAACTAACCATGTTGGTATCATTGTGATATTGGTTATCTTCTACAAATGTTTCTTCTTGTTCATCCTCATCATCAGACTCAACCTCAATGTAGTGTATTTTTCCTTTTCTGAGGCATTTGTGGCTAGGTTCCCAAGGTCCCTTGTAGTTGAAACATAATTTCTTCCTTCGGAGTTTCTATCCAGTAGCTTCATCCAATGACGGCTTCTCAAGTAGAGGTTTATCATCTTTGTCCCTCAAAAATGCCAGTAGTTTGGGGTGTGAGTAACTTTGAGAGGATGACATTGATGATGATGCCAAGCTCTGTGCCTTCTTAATAGCTTCTGTTAGGGTGGTAGGATTGTACCCCTTTACCCAACCTTTAAGTGATTCTGTCAGTCCATCCATGAAGAGAACTATTTGTCTTTTTTTAGAAAAGTCTATGACCAAAATAGAGATTTTCTATAATTCTACAATGTACTAGTTGATTGATCCAATTTGCCTTAGATGTGCCAAATATTTCAAATTGAGTTCTAGATCTTTACTATCAAATCAATCTATCAATCTCTCAATGAATTGTGCATAAGTATTTATTTGATCATGCCCCAGTGTGATGGTGTCGTAATGCCACCATTCATGTGAAACTCCTCCAAGTGCAATGCCACAAATTTGATTGCTTCTTCTTTTGGCATAGGATTTGCCTAGAACTAAGTATTGACCTTCATTACCCATGCTTGCATAGATATGGATCTAGATCTGTCAAATGGGGGAAAAATTATTTTACTAAACTTCTTGCTGAGATCATCATTAAAATATCCTCTATTTTTGCCTCCCGAATATCTCATTCTTAGATCCACATAGTCTTTGTAGGATATATCTTCCTCAAAATTTACATTCTTCTAGTCTTCTCTCAGTTGTTCTTGCATCTCTTCAAAGGTTTGTTATTTTCCTCCATGTGGTGCCTCTATTTTTGGAGGAAAAGATGGCATGAAAGGTCAAGAGTGTGCTAGATGAGGGTTTGATTTACTTGACACTGAGTCCGTACTATGATAATTTTTTTCTCTAGATATTTTATTATCTGCCAACTTCTGAGAGTTTCTTCCATGAGTCACTAAGTATCAGTGATCTATGCCTAATTCCTCGCAAGTTCTCTCAGTAGTGCCATGAGTTCCTAAGCTATTGGCTCCATTTTGGCAGCCATTCTATCAATGGAATATGTCCTTCTCTTCTAGCTATAAACTCTCATAAACTATCCATAGGCTAGTAGGATCAAAGCACTCTAATACCACAGTAAAGTTCTGATTCTATACATGAAGCATAGACAATCCTTTTCTAGATAATTTTGGCAACCAGATAGAATACGTATGGTGAACTAGAGGTTGGCATGATGGAGTGAAATGGCATACAAATGCTAATTTCCAATGTACGGATAATAATGGGGAGGCTACACAGTATGAATGGGTGCCAAAGATGTGTTTAGAAGAAGGCTATATGGTCTATACTAGTGCTCATATGATAATACAATATGATGGGTGTCGACAGTCGTATGGGAGATTGAAACGGGGCCATATGGTATGTACCTTATGGGTGTATAGTGGTGTGAAGGGTAGTTCATATGAAATGATTTGTTTGTTATATGATGGATAAAGGTGAAGCCATATGGTGAGGAGATAAGATGTGAATGAGGTCATACGGTGGTAGAAACATAGAGTCGTACAAATGAAATACTGAGTGATATGCATGGATAGATGGGTGAAGGTCATATAGTCAAGGAGTGAGTTGTACATGAATGGCAAGAGGTTGCACGGTTAGGTATCAGAGCCCAATAAAAAATACAATCTTGTTCATACACAAACACAATAGATTTAGATGAAATCCAGACACAATATTAGAGGCTTGAATGCAAACAATCCTTAAGTAATATATATGCCGAAAGATGATGCTCCAATTTACTAGATCTGAGTGAAGTATTACAAGTGACGAAATAGGGTGAGTGTTGAATCCCACCAAAACTAGATAAACCAAATAGGGAAGGTCTTTCACTTCTAAAATGACAAAAAATAGAAAACTCCAACAAGAATTTTTAGCGTAGAGAAAATAATCCAAATTGCATACCTAAATATTACCTACAAGCCATGCTTAAATACCTGTTGGGAAATATTCTGAGGGTGTACAAAGATAGCTAACGACAACATAAATTATGGAAAAAGAAATTAAAAAAGGGTCCAAGATATATTAAATCAATTGACCCATTAACAAAGGTTTGATAAATGATTTATTTTATAATAGGGACATTACAAAAGGTTGAGTTAGGGTATGCAAAAGTAGCACAAAGATCAATTAATATATTGATGATATAGTATAGTATCTACTTAAGGCTACAAAGGTTGGATACACTGATTAAGTCTATAAGAATAAGTAAGAAGAATCGTGTCTGCTAAGCTTGATCGAGTGCATAGTAGGTGCAGTGCAAGGCGAACAAAAAATCAGTTGGAGCCAAGAAAAGTGAGGATTTAGTGTATGTCAAGTGAACATATTATAAGCTAAGTAAAGTTAAGTTGGTGTTGAGCATTAGTAAACTTTAGTGTGTACCAAGCTAACTAGTTGAAGACAAGTGGAAGAACAATATGGAAGATGAGTGACATCATATTGATGTCGAGTTTTAGTATTCATGTTAAATCATAGATTTGATGAATATGACTTGACTATTTTATTTTATTGAATTGTGTGAAGCATGTGGAAGATAACTATGATGAGCTAGTGGTACAAAATTCAAGGTAAACTATTTTGTAATGAATTCAAGGAAGATTGAGGAAGAAGTCTCTAGAGGAACCAAAAGGAAAAGTGGGTATATTCATTGTATCCTACTTAATCCTACCTAACCCTAAAATGGATGATTATGGTGAAGCAGCAAAAAATCTTAAATCTCTATTTATAGAGAGATTTATTCAGAAGAAAAGGGTTTTCATGTGCAAGAACCTAAAGAAGAAAAGGAGTCTATGGTATTGCTTCATTTAGTGGTTGAACAAAATAGAATGCCATTGGCAAGAAAAGAAAGAACGTTTAAGAGTATGAATGCTTGAAGGGTGAAAATTTTATCAGAGTTGAAGTGTGTGAAAGCCAATCAGAATGGAGGACCAAAATAGAGATATGTAATATGCAAGTGAGTTGTAATTTGTTATTAGATCAAGCCTTACTGTTACTTTCTAATCATTGTATTAGTCTAGGGTAAATCCTTTGGATTAAAGTTGACCTAATAGTCATTTGTAAATCCTTTAACTAGGTGACATTACAAGTGAATGGTCTAAATTTCTCTAATAAGGCTCACTCCTATTAGGGTGATTGAAATTCTTTAACCAGATCACATTAATAGTGTGTATTGTAACCTTTAACAAGGTTGGCCTTTCAGAGGGTATCACTTCAGAAGAGTGAGAATTAGTAGCATGTCACTCGTGATTTTTACCAAATTGGGTTTCCATGTAAAATCCTTGCGTCAAATGTGTTATTGATCTATTATGTTTCATGTTTACATTTTTAGAAAGTTGTTTTGACCTAGGACAATAAACTACAAAGTTTAAGTGTTGTATGATCTAATAGATGTATGCATAATAAAGTTTTATGGATGTGGGTTCACTAAGTTGTGACATTTTTTAATTGTACATCTAGACCTTGGATAACTAATTCACCCCCCACTCTTCATTATTCCAAAATATTCCAACAATTGGTATCAGAGCCATCTGCTTAAAAGGACTAGTTTGAAGGTACTAGAAGAAAAAGATCAAGATGCCAACAAGAGAGGTACCCGAGCTTAACAAGGAGAACTTCCTTGCATGGAAAATTATGATGAAGCTACACCTAGGAGGTCTTGGAGACATGCATAATCTACCATCACCACTAAATTTATCAATCTTGCTCAAGCCCTAACTATTGATGATCTGAAAAAGAAGAAAGAAAACAATCATGAAATGTTGGAGATTACCTCTGTCTTAAGTTATGTTGAGTTCAATGACATCAAGGGTTGTGATAGTGCAAAGAAGATGTGGGATACTCTACAAACTCTTTATGGAAGAGACAAAAATGTTTGACAGCCAAATCTAAAAGTCTTAGAGGTAAGTTTGATGACACGAGGATGCAAGAAGGTGAGAACATTGCTCAATATTGCTCTAGAATAAAAGATGTTGTTAATGCTATAAGAGGAGCTAATGGAATTATTGATGATGATACTATATTGAGTAAAGTATTGAGAACATTGTTTCCCATATATGATAATAGAGTTTCTACCATACAAGAACTAGGATGTATACCAAGCTTAAATATAACTCTTTAAGGTTTGATAGGTAGGCTTATGGCCTTTGAGCTCTCTAATTTTGATAATTTGAAATCTAAAAATTTTGAATATGCTTTCAAAGTTAAAATATCATTAAAGGAGTCTAAAGAGAAGAAGAAAAAGGTCAAATATGTTTCTAGTGATAGTGATATAGACGAGGAGGATGCAGTGTTAGTTTGTGATGACTGATGAAATTTTTTTTTGGCCTATGGCCAATATTATGACTAACGTCTGGCTGACATATGGCCAACATGTTGTAACCCTAAAGTGGCATAAAAATACTTGTATAAAAGGGCTTAGGGTTAGGGATTTTTTCATTTTAGGTGACGTGAAGATTGGTTCTTGCAGTAGTATTGAGCTGTAAGGGATTAAGAATTGTAATTAGGTTATAATCACTGGATTTAATATTTGGTGGATGTAGCCCAAAGATTAGGTGAACCAGGTTAAATCTTGGTGTCTTGTGTTTTTCTTGTGTGATCTATTATTTTCTTATATTGTTTATATTTGCATGTAATTATTATTTCTATTTGTGGTTTAATCCTAACATGTAGAACAATTTGAAGCATTGCTAGCAAGGAGATTTCACAAAGGCAAAGGAAAATTTAGATGCAAGTTACCTATCATGTGTTTTAATTTCAATGAGATTAGTCATATTGCTCTTAGATGTCCAAAGAAGAATACCAATAGAATTAGAGACAAATACATAAGTAAAAGAGACAAGGAAATCAAATATTATAAAGACAAAGGAAAAAAGTGTTGTTACATTGTAGAAGAGGAAACCAAAGATATATCTAATGATCATGATGATGAAGTGGTGTATATTGCAATGAATGATGATTCTGATGAGGATGAGGTAATTGTATTGGTGTCTTATGTGAACAAGAGTGATAGATGGATCATTGATAGTGGGTGTTCACATCACATGACTAGAGATAAAAGTAAGTTCATTACCTTGACTTATTATGATGGAAATAGTTTAAGGTTTGGTAATGATGCACCCTATTTGATAAAAGGAAAAGGATCTATCAAAATCACAAGAAATATTTTGTGTGAAAATACTTATTATGTTGAAGGAATTAACTATAATTTGTTGAGTGTGTCACAACTGAATAGTTCATTTAATAAGGTTGAGTTTGAGAACAAGATAGCTAAGATATATGAAACTAATGGGAAAATATTGGGAAAGGTGATCAAACTAGAGGTAATCTATTTTATCTTGATATGAATGATGCTACTTGTCTTGTTGTAGAATGTGATGATGTGTGGTTTGTTGGTCTCAGATTGGTTTTGACAATTGAGTGCCAACACACTTAAAAAAAAATTTTAAGTTGATGCTAAGTATAATATAGATGTCAAGCTACAACATGTGCTGAGTCAAAAAGTTAATAGATTCTGAGTGAACTTCAAGTGCTGAGAAATTTTCAAGTGCCGAGTGATAAGTGATGCCGAGTCACTACAGGTGCCGAGTAAAGTATAGGAGCTGAGTGAGATAGAATCACTATGGGAGCTAATCAGGACAAAAATCCTATATGTGTTGAGCATCAATAATCAAAAATTTCGAGTAATACAAAATCAACATATGAGTTTGTGCTTTCAAAAACTCAAATGTAAACCATTTTTGAGCTGACTCAAGATGAATCGCAAAGGATCTAAAAGATAAGATTGAATCTTTTACATTTCCTATGTAATTAGCATGCAACCAATTAGAAAAATGGAGAAAACATGCAACCAATAGGAGAAGTGTAAAAATTTGAGTAGAAAAGATGTATGAATCTTGATAGTAGATTCATACCTAAACCTAAGTCTTGAAAACTTTTAAAAGGAGGTCAAAACCCCATAATTTGTGCACAAGAGAGAGTTGAATGGAAGAGTAAGAGATCATGTGGAATGCATGAAAGAATTCTAGCAAAGTTTTGAAGGAAGCAAAAGGGGTGTAAGGACTTAGAGGAAGAGCAACACTACAAAATAAAGTTGATCAGAATAGAGCATCAACACTATGAATAGAGATATATCAAATTAGGAAGGATTAGATTAGATTGGATAGAACAAGGATTTGGAATCAACAATTGAAGATTGTAAGTTACCAAGTCAAGACATTCTACTATACTTTCTAACCATTTTATTAGGAGAATGAAAATCCTATGATGATAGGTTGGTTTATTAGCCATATTGTAAATCCTTAACAAGGTTGTAAATCCTTTAATAGGGTAACATTCCAAGTGAGTGTTTGTAAATCCTTAAACTAGGTCACTTTTAATAGGGTGTAAAGCCTTTAATAGGGTAGGCCTTTCAAAGGGTAGACCATTTGTGGTGGTCAAACTTTGTAACCTTAACTAGTTACATATTGCTGCAGTGATGATTTGTGGGTGTCATCCCCACCCGAGTTTTACCTTCTCATTTTGGAGGGTTTTTGGGTGACCAAAATCTTGTGTTATCTTTTTCATGCATGTCTTTACTTTCATGTTAATTAGATATGTTAGATGCATGTGATTGATAGTAGATTAAAAGTTTTAGAGGATAAATACTATTCCTTTTGATTCACCCCACACCCCCCACCCCCTCTCAGAAGTAAATCTTTCCACTTGTAAATTTCAACAATTGGTATCAGAGCCAAGTTCTCACAAGGAGAAGCCTTACAACTTGGAGAAAAAGTTCTAGAAATGAAAGTCTACAAACTTGGGAAGATCATATAGAACTAGAAAATTGAGATATACCTCATTTTGTATTCTTTGGAAGAAGCCAGGGAAGAATTGAGGAAATCCTTCAAGAGAAGAAGAGAGATTGCCATAGCTGAAAATGATACACAATACAAGGAGATTTACACCTCAAAAGTGTTTGTAAATGGAGATTCCAAATAATTTGATGTAGCAATAGTAGACCTGATGGAAAAGAATAGAGCCCAAGTAGAAGAGATCAAAACTCTCAAACTTGAACAAGAATCTCAAGCCATGATGCTTTATGAAGTGACTAAATAGAAGAAAAGAGCCATTGAAGAAGAAGACAAGAGAAACCTTGCTAATATATTGGAGAAAAAGTTAGTCGAGCATGCAATAATTTTCAACATGTAGCTAGACACCCTAAGCCAAATGATGAATGCACATCATGAACTAAATATCAAGGACATTTAGTCCACACTGAAGATGCAAAATGAACAACTACAAAGTGACTTGAAAAGAGAGGAGGAGATTGTAGAGAGCTTCAACAAACACAATGAGGTCATCAAGTACTTTGAACAATTTTTGAAATCACCAAGAGCTAACAATGATACTTCAAGACTAGGGTATACTAGCACTAAAAAAGGAGAGTCATCCAAGACTACAAAAGAAAGAAGTGATAAATGTACGAATACTAAACCTACTTGTCATTTTTGTGGTAAAAAAGGACATACCTCTGATGTGTGTAGGAGTAAGAACACCCATCAGCATGAAAAACCTGAGAACATGGGTCACTATCACAAGTGCAACAAGCAAGGACACCAAGAATATAACTATAAGACTAGAACCATCCAAATACCAAGATTTGAAGGTCACTATTACAATTGCAAGAAGTATGGACATAGAGCTTTTGAGTGCAGATCAAAGCCTCTGTGGACACCTACTCAACTAGCAAGGTCAAAAAATTATGGATATCACTACAAATGGGACTACAACACTAGGCATAGCTATCACTATTGTTAGGAGTATGGAAACATTCTTGAAAATTGCATAAGAACACATTTCAATGGAAACTACAATAGATGGTTGAGTCAAACTACATGCTTCAGTTGTTTGAGGACTAGACACATTAGTAAAAATTGTCCAACAAGGTCAAAGGCACTCAACTCAGATTTCAATAAAGGAAAAGAGAAGGTATATGTTGAACACATCATAGGAGAAACGAATATTACATGGAAGAAGAAAGATGGAAGTAGCACATCCAATGAAGGGATCACTTCACCCAAAGGGTCAAATGGTCACACTTCATCCAACTAAGTAAAAGAAGGTATGTAGAATTGATATTTAATGTTTTATCATGCATCAGTTCCAAGACAAGTAAGTACTGAAAAGGAGAGATCAACATGAATAGAGATGCAAAGTTAAAATTTCAAGTTTTCAAAAGTATTGTTGAGTTGCCCTTAGATGCCGAGTAAAATCCCAGTGAATGCCAAGTTGTCTGCCAAAGTTAGTAAAAGATGAGTTAGTAGTGGATGCCAAGTGAAAAAAAATTCTAGTTGAAGCCGAATAAATGAAACTCCAGTATATATCTAGTGGTGAAAAGACAATGTAAGCTGAGTTAAGTAGAATTGCTTAAGGAGCTAAGTGGACAGCTATAAATGCACTAAGCATTAAATTCTATGAAACAAGGGTATATGATCACATTTTGAATCTTTTTTCACTATCACAAACAAAAGAGAAAAGATAAGAAGAGAGTTGAATGACTTCCAAGTAGACTTTGAAGCATTTAAGCAGATTTCAACAAAAATTCAACACAACTTCATCAATTTCAAGGTATTTATACTTGTGCTGAGCTACATAGTTTCAAAATTTCTTTGTGTTGAAACCCTAGATTGCTCGAATGACCTCCAATTCTAGGAAACCTTAGGAGAAAGAGCCATTTGAAGTTCAACTAGTGTCAAATGAAGTTAAGTAACCTAATTTTTGACCTATGGCTGAAGTTGCCTACAAAAATGACCTAGCTAGGGCCTTATCCATAATTTCTCCTAAGGTAGTAATGGTGCAAGATGTTAAGAGATGCTATAATTGAAAGATATTAGATATTGGAGAAATGGAAATTAGGGAAGCATATGATAAGTTGTGTAAAAATGAAGTTTTGAAGGAAGAATATCAAATCATTGAGAGGAAGGGCTTAACTCATGCCCTAGAGTTCCTCACTATCTTTAAGAGCAAATGGATCAGAATTCTATTGAGTAGGATACATGATGGAATTTTGTGGTTGGAAGATGGCCCTATCAAAAAGGATTGTTCACAAGTTAATAGGGTATCCAACCCTAGATTGGCCTAAGACCCTAAGGAGTGACTCCAAGGAAGCTATTGAGAAGAATATCGGAGCCAAGTGGAAAAAGAGAGGAATGACCATAGATACCATTCAGGATCCTCTTGTTGATTTTGCTATTAGATTCACATCTCACAAATTTTATCAATCTAATAGACTCAACAGTGTACCATGCATTGCAATAGATGTTGGCTACAAACTTGTTAAAAAGGATCATACCTATGATCTAGCTAAACTACAACTACAATAAATCAATGAAAATGTGGGAGCTATAAGAAGAACAAAGGGAGCCCAATGTAAATTTGGTTAATTTTGATATTTATATTCTTATATGTACAAAATGAATTCCCATCTTTTGGAAAGGTTATCTAGAAAAAAACCAAGTCTATAGTAGCCCAGGTGAATAAATATATTAAACAAATGGGGGCAAATTTGAGACATTAATGACTAGCTATTTTGAAGATTTCAAGAATTCAATGAAACAAAGACTTAGGATTCCAATCTCACTTGTGGAGTAGCATGTAAATGATATTTAGTTTCTTGTTGACATAAATTACACCTACATCCAAGTAGCCATACCAAGGGTAAGATGGCTTAGACCTCTTGGATATGAGATAAATATTGACGAGGCATCTATAGCAATAACAACATTATTAGCAGAGGAAGTAGATAAGAGTGCCCCACATTTTGGCACATATGATGTGGTGAGATCCAAAGTAGATATGGAGCTAAAAATAGCTTCTACATTGAAGAAAAAGGATAAATTAGTGAAGAAGCTCAAAGAAAAATTTGGAGAAGGGGCTATAGAGGAGGCAGAAGATGATGAAGAGGAAGATGAAGAGAAATAGGGACAAGGACCACTAGCATTAACCCAAGGCATGGGTGAAGATGTTGAAGAAGAAGAAGGTGCCGAGAAAGAAGAGGAAGCGCCTAAGGTAGAGCCCAAAAAGAGTAAAGTACAAAAGAAACTTACTACACATCCTAAAGGCAAGAAGAAAATAGCCAAGCCAAGTCTAGCAAAGCGTACCACAAGGGCAGATATAAGAGCTACAATAAAGGTAGCCAAGGAACAAGAAAATAAGAAATCCACAGAGTAGGGAGGACTAGTAGAGAAAAAGAGGAGAAAATATGTGGCACCTCTAGAGTTAGATGAGGAGAGGATAGAGTTTGATGATAATGAACACTTTAGAGTGGTAAATCACTCCACAAAATTAGATCTAGAAAACATTTGTGATAATATTAGGGATAATGAGGTCTTGTCTAGATTGAAAACTATTGATTTCAATAAGTTAAGCAGAGAGGAGAAAAACATAGTGGAAAAATCAATCTACAATATGATGGCCAAGTTCAAGAATACTCCACTTGAACTTGATAATGCTATGCCTAAGGAGCTATACTCCATTGTAGAGAATAAATGGCATTTTTTCCTAAACATGGAGAAAGAGATAAGAGAGTCAACATTGGCTTGTGTGATGCCTAATCTCACAATAGGTCAAATAAGAAAGGTATGTAAGAAACATGGGAGCAAATTCTCACCCAAATATAGAGCCTTCAACATATTACAAAATAAAATAGAGGATGTTGTAAATAAATCCACACAAATGTGAAAATTGATTCATGGGCTGACTATAGTAAAGGAAGGACAAGAAGATCCCTTTGAGGGAAGAAATAATGATGAGGAAGAAGAAGAAAATGGAAAGGAAGAAGAAGGAGAGAAAGAAAAGGAAGAAGTTATAGTGGAGAAGGAAACATAGAAAGGTGATATGGCAACAACTGAGGAGTAACAATATGAATAGTGTCCAAGATAGACAATTTCCACCACATAGTCCTCCACATGAAATACCTACATCTTGATAGACAATTATTGTGAAGGATGTTCCTGACACCTCTGGTCAAAACATTAACCCATTGACTACAGAGAATCTCAAAAAGATCCTTCACCAGACTACTTTACAAGCATAATTATGTACCAATCCAGTCTTGGTGAGTGTAGAAGAACTTCAAAAGGTAGTAATTGAGATAACCAAGGAGAAGGTGAATCCCCAAGAACCACCTTCACAAACTCCAATAGCTACAAGTGGAAAACCACAAGAGCAAGTAGCAAAAGATGCATTTGTTAAGGTTGATTCCATAGTTACAGTAACTTCAACTATCGAGGAGCAAGTAGGATAGAAGGATACCTCTACTCTTACAACACAAAGTTAAGGTGCACCTCCTCTAATTAAAATAATTGATCAATGTAGAACTGAAGAAGAGATGGAGGAGAGCCCTAAGGAGAAGGAACAAGAGGCAATACAAACATTAGTCAATTTTTTTACTACAGGTACTCCTGGTGGAACTACATAGCAACCGAGCATTGATGTAGTACCACTACAATATCAACACTAGGCTCAAGATCTACCAAGGTAGCAAGGGTACTTCACTATGGAGATCCTACACTTGATGAGGAGATAGTCATACCAAGCTATGATTATAAGACAATGAACATAGAGTAGATAAATGAAGTGCAAGAGGCACTGGAGAAGAAGAAGAAGCAAGAGATACTCAGGAATGAGTATAGACAAAGGCAAGCATTGATTGAAATCAAATACATCTTTCTTGATGCTTTCAACTTGCAAGTACTTGATGAGACAAAGCCCATCATGGAGCAACTATCCAACATAGTGGACCAGGAACAAAATAAAGACCTAGACACTAATGCTAAATTGCTTGAATGGTCTGAGAAGAAGTTTTAGATGAAGGTAAATGAGAAAATATCTAGTGAGATAGCACCATCACAAGTAGAATTGGATAAAAAGGTTGAAAAGGTGAAAGAAATAATTGAGAACATATTCTCATTGTACTCCAAATTGTGTGACTTCACATACTTCACACAAGAGACTAGCTAGAGAATATTGAGCTTGGAAAGGAACCTCAAGGTATCTAGCACACAACTACCCAAGGATCCAGCTCAAAGTGAGAAGCATTTTGCCACAATGCTTCAGACACAAAAGGAATTAGGTATAATCACAATAGATGAGGCTAATACCAAGGTCAAGTTAATATAGATACAGTCTGCCATAACCCCTCACATGGAAGTTTTGCACAAAGAGATGGCCTATGTAGAGAATGTCTTGAAGAAAGATTCCAATATTTCTACATTGGAAGGCCTAGTACACCTTGCAGTAGAATAACCATCCAACTTAAAGCATTGAAAATTGAATTAGATAATTAGGATGCTACTCTAAAGATTATTATGGAGGTAAATAAAACTTTTTTGGCTAACTATTCAATTCATTCATAGAACCCCTTGACATAAGTGTCAAAAAGGGGGAGATTAATAATTGGGGGAGACACCCAAGGAGATTTAGTAATTGGGGGAGATACCCAAGGAGATTTAATAATTGGAGGAGATAATAAACCCAAAGGGGGAGATATCCAAAGGGGGAGATAATAAAATTTTGAGTTTTGAGGAGAAATAAGGAGATAAAGCCAAAAGGATGCAAAAATTGCAAGGGAAGATGTGTGAAAGGGGGAGTAGAAATAGAGTAGAAACATGGTAGAAATAGAGTAGATAGAAATAGAATAGACAAGGAAAGGAATGACAAGGTAGGGATAAGGAGTATCAACATGTGGCAAATCCAACATAAGGAATTTTGGATATAGAAATGGCACATTAGCTCAAGGGGATTTACAAGTTTTTGAGGTATATAGTCTTCTACAAAATTTTGAATAAGTTTTTGAAGTTTTGCACATATGTCCCACAAGATGTGTATTATACTCATAAAGATCAGATTCATAATGCTTAGTTAAGTGTTTTTGATACTCATTTCAAAGGGGGAGATTGTTGGTCTAAGATTGGTTTTGACAATTGAGTGTCAACACACTTAAGAATATTTTAAGGTTGATGTCAAGTATAATATAGATGTCAAGCTATAACATGTGTCGAGTCAAAAATTCAACAGATGCTAAGTGAACTTCAAGTGCCAATCAAGTTTTAAGTGCTGAGTGATAAGTGATGCCAAGTCACTATAGGTGCCAAGTAAAGTATAGAAGCCAAGTGAGATAGAATCACTATAGGAGTCGAGCAAGATAGAAATCCTATATGTGTTGAGCATCAGTAATCAGTAAGTGTTGAGTAACACAGAATCAACATATGAGTTTGTGCCTTCACAAACTCAGATGTAAACCATTTTTGAGCTAACTCAAGATGAATCTCAAAAGATCTAAAAGATAAGATCAAATATTTTACATTTCCTATGTGATCAACATGTAACCAATCAAAAAAATGGAGAAATTATGCAACCAATAGAAAAAATGTAAAGATTTGAGTAGGAAAGATGGATGAATCTTGATCATAGATTCATACCTAACCCTAAGCCTTTAAAATCTTTAAAAGGAGGTTGAAACCTCATAATTCATGTGCAAGAGAGAGTTTAATGGAAGAGTAAGAGATGGTGTAGAATGCATGAAAGATTGCTAGAAAAGTTTTGAAGGAAGCAAAATGGCTATAAGGACTTAGAGGAAGAGCAACCGTGCAAAATCAAGTTGATTAGAATAGAGTATCAGCACTACGAACAAAGATATATCAGATTAGGAAGGATTAGATCAGATTGGACAAAAAAAGGATCTAAAATCAGCAATTGAAGATTGTAAGTTATCAGGTCAAGACATTCTATTATACTTTCTAACCATTGTATGAGGAGAATGAAAATCCTATGATGATAGGTTGGTTTAGCAGCCATATTGTAAATCCTTAATAGGGTTGTAAATCCTTTAATAGGGTAACATTCCAAGTGAGTGTTTGTAAATCCTTTAACCAGGTCACTTTTAATATGGTGTAAAGCCATTAATAGAGTAGGCCTTTGATGGTAGTCAAACTTTGCAACCATAACTAGTTACATATTGCTATAGTGATAATTTGTGGGTATCATCCCCACCCCAATTTTACCTTATCATTTTGGAGGGTTTTTAGGTGACCAAAATCTTGTGTTATCTTTTTCATCCATGTATTTACTTTCATGTTAATTAGATATGTTAGATGTATGTGATTGATAGTAGATTAAAAATTTTATAGGATAAATACTGTTACTTCTGATTCACCCCCCTCTTAGAAGTAAATCTTCCCACTTGTAAATTTCAATAGTGGTTATGGCACAAGAGGTTATTTCATGCCAATTTTGATAACTTGATTAGTATTAGTAACATGAGAAGAGTTAGAGGTTTTTCTAAATTGAAAAAATCTAACAATATAATTTACAAACAATATTAGTTAGTCAAGATGAGAAAATCTAGTTTTAAAAGTAAGACTCACACCTCTAAAGAAATTCTTGAGATTGTTCATACTGACTTGTGTGGATCAACTAAAGTGCAAAGCTACAAGGGTGACAAGTACATTAAGCTATTTTTTGGCGATTATTCTAGGATGATGACAATTATGTTTCTGAAATAGAAATCTGATACTTTCCAAATATTTAAGTGATACTTAACTAGAGTTGAAAAGGAAATATGCAAAATCCTAAAATGTCTAAGATCTAATAGAGGTGGAGAATTTACATCAAATGAGTTTGAGATGTTCTATAATGACAGAGGAATCATAAGATAGACATCTACATCTAGGACCCCTTTGCAAAATGGAATTACTAAAAGGAGGAATAGATCTGTAATGGACTATGCTAGGACACTCATGATGGAGAAGAATGTTTCTTTGAAATATTGGAGAGAGGTTGTAAGTATAGTTTTCTATACCTTGAACCATGTGTAAGTCAAGAAAGGTACTCATTCAACACCTTTTAAATTATGGTATGGATACTCACCCAATGTAAAATATTTTAAGGTATTTGGAAGCAAGTACTACATTCTTAAATTTTTTAGGAATGGTAAATTAGATACTAAAAGTGAAGAAGGTATATTCCTTGGCTATTCTATAAGAATTATAGCTTATAAGTGTTTAAATACTAACACTAACACTAACAAAGTTGTAGAAAGTGAAAATGTGAAGTTTGATGAATATACAGTGGTACACAAGGTTGAACCTATGAAGTAACCAAAAGAACAAAAATCTTTTTTATATTTTTATGAAGGTATGCCTAATGATGAAGATGTTGTAAATAAAGTTGCAAGTCAACAAGTTCTAGTGACTTTCAAGTCACATACAGTGAATGTCAAGTTGCATTCAAGAATCGAGATACAATTAGGAACCAAGTTGCAAACTGAAGCTGAGGCTCATTCCTATTCTAAGATTAGTATACGTGAACAAGGTGTTGAATTGCTAGATAGAGAAGTACATGGTGATTTAGAAGTTGAAAAACCTAATGAGGAAAGTAGTGTTAGCATGAATGTTGATGCTATCACTATGGGGGATCATTGTAGAACATTGATATGATGTATTCATTATTGTTTTTTTCATTGATGACAACATAGTAGTAAGTTTGTGAAGACTAACAGAACAACCAACTGTGATCTTTGTATTAAGAACAATATATTACTCATCTATTGATGTGTAGTTGTCAAAGTACACTATAGTATGTGTGTGTTACAAGGGTAAGTGCATGGAACTTGAATTAACAGTAAATAGAAGATATTATTGATTTGTAGAAAACCATATGGAACCAAAGTATTAGGAAAGTAGTTCCTATTGTGTGATTGCTACAATTTGTCAAAAATTTAATGAAAGGTTACATTTTTAACTAGAGATAGTATACTAGCTGGTGATGACATTAGAGAATGCACATGTATAAAAGTCACATGAGTAAAAGTTTTCTTATGAGTGTGAGCTGACAACATTAATTAAATGTGTATTCATTTAATTGACATATTTTAATTAAGTGGGAAGCTGACTCAAGGATTTATTATTGGGCATGGTATAAAGGAAAGATATATTTTTGTGTTTAATAGACAAAGAATACATGAGACTTGCAAACTATTGAGGAAGAAGAGTACTAAAGAAGTAGAGTTTTTTACCTATGTGTGTAAGTAACCTTAAGGGTAATTGTTATTGAGAACTTAGTTCAAAATATGATTGCATGGTCTGAGGGAGAAGAAGTATGATGCACTAGACAGAGGAAGAAGTAGAAGCTTGTTTCACATCTATTATTCTAAAAGGAATAGTACTGAGGTCAATTGGATAGTGGGCTCATTGATCTGATCCATAAGCTATTTGAACAGTGGGTTCAATTGTCTTCCACAACTCATAACAGGGTTGGAATCTCCTAATAGGGATTCAAAGTCTCCTAACAGGGACTCTATGTACTAAATATTGTAATAAACTCCTAGCAGGATCCATCCTCTAATAAGGAATATTTATATTAGTACATCATTAACGAGGCCAAATATTGCCTTTATTTCATGATAGTTTTAAAACACTTTGTTGATACTCTATTTTATTTTTGTCAAAACATTTCTGGACCTATGTTTATCGAAACCTATGATAAACCTATGGGTAGATACTATGCCATCTTTTTCTAGTATTATATATATTATGCAGTATTTCATATAATTATCAAAATGTGTGTTCTCATATTTGAATTTAATTTGAAAATGCTTATTTGCAAACATGTCTCTATATTGTAACTAAACTGTTAGCAATGAAGCTAAAAGATGATTGGAAGAATTCAAAGATGAGCGCCAATAGCATTCAAGGAGAAAAGAACGCTAAGGTGTAGCCATGGTGGAGGAAATTCATAACAGTTCCAAAGGACATGACAACGAGTATGGATGAGCTATCAAGACTTACTGCATTCTTTGCATTTATTCCTATGATGGGCAGATGTTTAGACTTCATTATTCCTGCCTTAAGCCATTATCTCTTCACCCCACCTTGAGTTGTTATTTTCCTTCTTTCTCTCTTATAAATTTATAGCTAGGTTATTTACTTTTCTATTATGGGAATTAGTGTCTATATCCTATATATAGGAATCAAACCAAGTGTGTTAGTTTAGTTAGAAGAAAGAGTTTATGAGAATAGACTGTTAACTTTTATAGTGAGTTATGTTTTTATAGTTCTCTATGTTATGTAATGAATTTTTGAAATGTAATGAAATAAGTTTTTGGCTTCTATCTTGTGTTAGTAGTTTAGTTGAAGCCAACCAAGGGGGGCCACTTGGAAGGTGGATTAGATTAGGTTAGTATACATTTATTTCCAAGCATTCTTAGTATTATAAGTAGAAGTTGTAAGTTCCTTCCTATAGCATCGCACTTTGTGAATGTTCCTACAACATATGTGAGAACAGTTATAGTGGATGAACAGAGTTGGAATATTTGTTAGCCTTTCATTATATTTCTAGTATTCATAGAGTTAAGTGTGTTAGTTTCCTACAAAAATAGTGTAAGTTCTTTTCCTTGCATTTTACTTTTCTATAGCATAAGCTTAGTGACTCATTAAGAGACCTAGTGCACATATTGTGCTAACCATTTCAAGTATACGTCCCTGGGTTGACAAGATTAAATGCACCTCATAGTGGGAAAAATAGTCCTTAGTTTGAATATATTATTCTTAAGCATGGCCTAGAGCATGACTATGATACACCTATTGTGAGGTGGACCATTTTTGGCACCATTTCCAGGGATGGTGTCAAGCTAGGAGCATTTTTGAGTCATAGTTCTTAGATAATTTTTTATAGAAATTTCTAGTTTTGAAGCTTCTTTCACCAGTGTGAAAAGTTTAATTGCATGCATCAAAGAGAAAGATGATGAGATGAATATGGAAGATTTCTTCCATGGGAGTCTATTAATTTGAATAATGAAAGTGAAGAGGAAGAAGTTGAGTTATCTTTTTGAAGACACAAGCTCTGTTTTTCCCACAACATCATCATCAAGAGCTAAACCAATAGATACAAGTGGTTGTCAACCTTTTACTAAAGTTTTGGCCAGTTTTCTTGATAACATTACTTTGAATCCACCAGTTGTTAATCATCTAGTACCCAATGTCCCTTTTCAACAACAACCTCATAATCTGATACCTCCAATAATGGCACAACCTACTTTTTCATTTCCTCTTCCAAGCCTTATAAATACTGATAATCTCAAGAATATACCTGCAACTGCCCTTCCAAAGTTCTATGGCATTGCAACTAAAGACCCTGATACTTTCTTGTTTGAGTTTGACATACTTTGTCATAGTTTTGACTACAAAATTGATGCCCATAAGCTCAAATTATTTCCAGCAATATTGAAAGAATAAGCTCTACGATGGTTCATGGGCTTAGAAGCTAATGTAGTAGGAAGTTGGGATGAAATGCAAACTCTGTTTCTAGATAAGTATAAAGAGTATTGCAAAGCATTTGGTTCAAGAGGAGATGATGTCTTTAGGATATCTCAAAAGGAGGAAGAAATATTGGAAAACTATGTTTCACATTTCTTATACACATTGTAGAAGAACCCTCAGTATGTGTTGTCTGAGGATTCACAAAAGCTAATCTTTCTAAGAGGTGTGAATGATAACTATCTATAAGCACTAGACCTGATGGTTAGTGGTGATGTATATCAAGCTTCTTAGGAAGACCTCAAGAAGATCTATCAGAACTATTCAAGGTCAACCATGAAGAAAGGTTGAGGACCTCATTCCATAGTCACTAAAGGAATTAGTCAAGGTATTTCAAAGCTCAAGATATCTGACCTATTATTAGATTTCAAACAAGACATCATTACTGATGTCACTACACATCTTGACACAAAGACTGCAAAGAAGAAGTATGCATAAGTCAAGCTATAACTAGTTGAATATTGCCCTCATTGCCAAAAGCAAAAGAAGGATTGCCAATGTAAACTGGTTGCAAGCATGGAGAACCAACATCTTCCAACTGAGTACATCAAGATAGATTGAGATGATGAGCAAGTATTCTTTGTTTCTCAATGCTAACCATGTACCCAACATCAAGGTATGCCTCAGGACCCTTTGCAAAATTCAAATTCATATGGTAATCAATGGAAAAACCGTAATCCCCAAGGTCCTCTACAATATCAACCTAATTGGAACAATGCTGAGAAAAACAACCCACAACAATTCCAATGGCGTCAGAATTTCCAACCACCCTAGCCTAACCAATAGAGTAACCAATGGAAAAACTAACATAACTACTGGCAGAACTAGTAGAACCAATGGCAACCACCCCAAGGGAATTGATAGTCTACGAACCAATGGAGGGGATCTCAACAATGGCTTAACCAAAATACTGGTACTCCACTATTACCACCTCTAGTTTAACAACCTTCTCTAATGCCACCACCTACAAATCTTAGACCTCAAAAGAAAACACAATTACCTACACAACCTTAGCCAAACCCAAATAGCCAATAGCCACAATAGACCATGTATAGTGCTGATGCTCAGTATTATCCTACTTACACTTTGGTTGTTGTAGATATACATTTGAGATCTGGTACAACTTTACCAGTGCTTAAACTACCTCTTATAACTAAAATACCAGACCCTCTTATAGCATCGGAACCCTTAGTTGCTAAAACAGTTGACCCAACCAATGTTACCATGTCAACCCAAGTTCAACCAGCAATGAAACCTCCTTTTCCAAAAAATTTTATACAAAGCAAACCTATACAAGCAGAGGAACAACCTTTTGATATTGTTGACCAGTTGAAAAACATACATGTCCAAATACCCCTATTTCAAGCCATTAAGGATGTTCCAATTTATGAAAAAATTATTAGAGATACTTGCTTGAAGAAGCCTAGAAGGAAGAAAAAGGACCCCTCCATAGTCCATGTTGTGGGACAATTAGCTAACATCATGTTAGGGAAATTGATAACACCAAAATATTCTGATCCAAGAAGTCCAGTAGTGAATGTTAGTATAAATGTTTAGTTTGTTAAAAATTCTTTAATAGATCTTGGCACTTCTATAAATGTCATGACCAAGGATACTATGAAGAAGTTGAAAATAGAAGGACTAAGGGCTACACCAACAATTCTACATCTTGCAAATAGTTCTACTATCACCCCTAATGGGATGATAAAAAACATATTTGTAACCTTAGATTCTCTAGAATATCCTAGAGACTTCATGATTTTATCCCCCAAATTTAATCTATTTGGTTACCCTGTCATCCTAGGTCGACCATGGGTAGCCATAACTAATGCAAATATAAGTTGTAGATAAGGGAATATGACCATATCAAATGGTCAAGAAATAAAGAAATTTGATTTATATCCTCTAACCCAATCATTACCAAATTTGAGCACATCTGTTTGGCCAAATTTAGGGGATGAAGAAGAAGAGTTAAATTCTATAGTACAACTCATGATGTTGCATAGACAATATTTTCTAAAACTACAAGAGGAAGATGCAGTACTTTAGAATATCCTTACTAATAGTTGTGTGGTAGAAAAAGATGTATTTGAAAGTTCTGTGTTAAAATTAATCACATATGAAGAATGTGATAAGAATTGTACTTTTCTCAAAGAAACTAACAGTCTTCATCCACTCTTACCATGTGAATTAGAAGTAAGTCCAATCTCTAAAGCTACTATGATATAGTCCACCACTACTATTGAATTGACTAAAGGTCATAATCTCCATGTTAATCCCAAATTAACACCCACATAGATGGAACAGTTAAAAGAATTGCTTCAAAGGCATGGCCTCTGCATGGGACTATAGTGATATGAAAGGGTTGAGCCCTACACTATGCACCCATAGGATATACATTAATGAAGGTTGTCTACCACTCTGTCAACCCTAGCGAAGGATAAATCCAACCCTTAGAGAGATAGTTAAAATTGAATTGCAAAAATTGCTTGATGCTGGTTTTATTTATCCTATATCTGATAGTAGATGGGTGTCACCCTTGGTCATAGTGTTTAAAAAGGGAGGAAAATGGAGAATTTGTGTAGATTAAAGAAAATTGAACAAGGCCACCATTAAGGATCACTTTCCTTTACCATTTATAGAGCAAGTTCTGGATACTCTAGCTAGAAAGAAGTATTTCTCTTTTCTAGATGAGTATAGTGGTTATTACCAAATCAGTAATGCTCCTGAACATCAAGAAAAAACCAAATTTACATGCCCATGGGGTACTTTTTCATACTCTACTTTACCTTTTGGTCTATGTAATGCTCCTACAATGTTCCAATGAGTAGTTATTAGCATTTTTGCTGATATATCACATGATTGTATGGAAATATATATGGATGATTTCACAGCATTTGGAGTCACTTTTGAGAAAACAATGATGGATCTTGAAAATATTTTGGTAAGGTGTCAAGAACATAATTTGGCACTTAATAGTGAAAATTATTTCATGCTCATGCAAGAAGGTGTGGTACTTGGTCATTTCATATCACCTACAGGAATACAAGTGGATCCAACTAAGATAGAGGTAATTCAAACATTGCCCATACCTACAAAATCAAAAGATGTAAGATCTTTTCTAGGTCATGCTGGATATTATAGACATTTCATAAAAGATTTCAACAAAATAGCTAGTCCCTTGTATAAGTTACTCACAAAAGAAGTTGAATTTAGTTAGACATCTGAATGTGATGAAGCCTTCCTGCAGCTTCAGAAACTTCTGACTACAGCCCCAATTTTACAAAGCCTTGATTGGAATTTACCTTTTCACATATAAATAGATGCTTCTAATTATGCCATAGGTACAGTCCTAGCACAACAACCCCAAAATCTTGAAAATGTAATCTATTATATTAGCAAGAGCCTTTATGGACTAGAATTAATCTACATAATGACATAAAAAGAACTGCTAGTAGTAGTTTATGCCCTAAACAAATTTTGGTATTACATAATTAGCTATTCCATATTTTTTCATACTGATCATGTAGCAATTACATATATCATAAATAAACCTACTATAACCGACAGATGAACAAGATGGTTATTGTTGTTGCAAGAATTTGATATAACTATTGTTGATAAGCCAAGAAAAGCCAATGTTGTAGCTAATTATTTATCAAGAATCCATCATGATTATACTAACACTACTTTGGTAGATGATGCATTTCTGAATGAGAATTTATTTCATATTTCTATTCAAACTCCATGGTATGTGGATATTGTAATTATGTTGTAGTTAATAAAATACTAGAACATTTTTCTTACAAGGAAAAGAAACTGCTTATAGAGAAAAGTTTTCGTTTCTCCTAGATAGATAATCTCTTGTTTTACATTGGACCTAATCAAATCATGAGAAGATGTGTGAGAGAAGATGAGGCATATGATATTCTACATGCATGTCATAATGAAACATGTAGAGGACACTTTGTAGCAAAAAGAATAGCCTTGAAAATCTTGACAACTAGTTATTGTTGGCCTCCACTTCACAAAGATGCAGCCAACTATACATGGAATTGTGATAAGAGTCAAAGGATAGGCCAACCAACAAGAATAGATGAAATTCCTCTTAACCATCAGATGGCATTAACACCATTTGAGAAATGGGGCATGGAATTCATTGGACTAATTGATCCTCCATCTGATCGAAAATCCTATATTCTTGTGTGCACTGATTACTTGACAAAATGGGTTGAAGTCAAGGTCATGAAGTATGCTTGTGATGAAAAAGTTTCTGAATTTCTATACAAAGAAATTTTTACTCACTATGGTGTACTCAAAGAGCTAGTCACTGACCAAGGTGTGAAATTTACCTCTAATATAATCTTAGAGTTGATGAAATAGTATAACATCAGGCACCAAAAATCTAGTCCTTATCACCCTCAAGCTAATGGACAAGCAGAGGTCACAAACCATGAACTTGAGAACATCCTAACAAAAATGGTTCATCTACATCATAGGGATTGGACCAATAGATTGCAAGAAGCTGTTTGGGCTTATCGAACAACATGGAAGACTACTATAGGATTCACACCATTTGAGCTCCTATATGGAAAGGTAGCAATGCTCCCTATTAAATTTGAACATAAGATTTTGAGAACTGCAATGGATCTAGAAATTGAACTTCTTGTAGCATAAGGAGAACATCTTCTACATCTTAACTCTCTAGATGAAATGCATAAAGATAATTTGGAATGCATTGAACTTATACGGAAACAAAGGAAACAATGGCATGACTCCCATATTATCAGTAAATAATTTCAAGTTGGTGACTGGGCACTACTATATGATTCTAGAATTAAAGATATGCTAGGAAAGATGAGGACATGATGGCTGGGACCATATGAAATTAGTCATGTCTTTGATAATGGAGCTATTCAATTAACTACCATTGATCCAGTACCTTTCAAATTATTAGTCAATGGTCACAGACTCAAATTATATAAATGGTCCAAAAAAAAGAGGACTTCCTGTAGTAATTTCAGTAGTCAGATTCAAATACGCATCAGTAACTCTTCTTGCAACCAAAGGTGTCAACCTTTTATCTGCCGCTCTTTAACATTAGTTTCTTTGTGCATGTTCATAATAAAAAATTTATGACCACATAAAGTTCACTTTCTAATTCACTTTCTCATTCCATCTCATAACTTTACCTTCCACCCATCCACCTCATCTCATTTCTTTACCTTCCATCCACCTACTTTCCATGTCATCATTTCCTAATGTTTCAATAAACACCGCAACTGGCTGATGGATGCTATCATCATTGATGCAAATTTTGCCACCTTTTCAAGTACATGCAACGATTAGTTGATAGGTATAACATTTTCAAATTATTATTTCCTTATAGTATGTAGATTTCATTAATTATATTTAATACTACATTCTTTATATGATGGTGGTGTTATGCTAGTCCCTTACCCGTACTAGGTTTGACAAGTGTGAACACTTGTCCATATTTAGCAGGGGGTAGGGAAGGTCACTAATATCCAATGGCATTTCTATTTATCTGTAAAGGTTTTTCCAAATCTTCATATTTCCTTCATTGATGGAATTTAATTGCCATAAGTACACAAGTGAGGTGTCGTACCCCTTATTTTTGAATGATTTTATTTTCAGGCTATGATGTGACTTGTGTTCAAATTTTATATGATCTAAACCCCATTTTTGGATGATTCTCACACATATTCATGATTTAACTTCATTAAAGGCATATTATTATGCATAAATTTTTTTTATGACATTAATTACTTGTTAAAATAAAGAAATGTGAGTTGAGTTTATAAAAATACAAAACAACTTGAATTCAAAAGGTGGAAAATAGAGCACATTAGAAAAAGTGTTAAGAAAATGGGTGGACAATTGCAAAGGAGAGAACTAGTGGAACATACTATGTTTCTCTCAAATGTAGAGGTTGTAAGAAGGTTTAATACATGTGAATGGTTAAGGTATTTCCTAAGTTTGACTGCATTTGATGAGGAGCTAGCCATAGAATTCACAAGGATGTTTGATGAAGGTGAAGCTTCCATTTGGGGTTTAATGGTGATTGTAATAGAGGAACACATTGATAAAGTAATTGGGTTACCTAAAATTGGAGAACATTATCCCAACACACATCATACGAGGTCAACAAGAGCTCAATTTACTAGATTGACTGATCCTCAAATAGACATTACAAGGTAAGGTTGCAAGAGAATGTCACTACTACCACCATACAATGAATTAGCCATGCATATTATCAAGTACCTTACATGCGAAGGGAAATTCTCATACTTACATGCACATCATTTCAAATTACTTAGTTGTATAAGGCATAATCTTTCAATAAACATTCCAAAATTCTTGTACAATATGGTCTACATTAGTGTGGAAGAAACTCAAAAAGAAAAAGATAATTCTGTTACCCATCATACCCTAATCAAATTATTGATAGAAAGGTCACTTAGGGATGTGTCTCCCATGACATGGGATGAATTTTTATAAGCCAAAACTTTGCAACCCCAAGCTACCCCTAGTGAACTGCCCAGTAAGGAAAATGTAGTCCCCACCAATGAGCCTACTAAACAAAATATCTAAGAGGCTAAAGCCAAAAATGCCCAAGAAAATGTGCAAGAAACTATCCTTGTTCAAGAGACTGTACCTTTACTTGTTCAAAAAACCTAGAGACCTACTTCTAGCAAAGCAAAGAGGAAGGAAAAACTACAAGAAGAAATCTCTATTTAGGAAAAGGAAGAGCCAAACCCTACAGTTGTGAGACAAAAGAGAACTAAGAAAAGTCTTGCAGAAACTACTCCTGTAGTAGAGACACCCAAAGGGAAAGGTAGAAAAAAGGCGGTGATACAAGAAGAAACCCCCATAAGGAGAAGCCCTAGGATGAGAGGGCAAGTTTCTAAAGATTATACTTTGTTCAAAACATCTACTAAGGAATTCCCTATGAAAATTGTCTCTGATCACTCTCCACCCCATCCTAAAATTACAAGCATTCCCAAAAATCCTAATGAGGAATGTAGGGATGAAATTAAAAAAAATCCAAACGATACCCCAAGAGGTCAATCAGATATTTTAGGTAGTAAAGATGAAATTGTTCCTAAGCAAGACTATCCAAACACTACCTTAGTTACCCATTAATTAACATGGATTACTGATTTTATAGAATGTTTATGGAAGGAACAGAGGAAGAGGAAAAGAAATCATGAAGAAAATAGTGGTTCTATTACATTGCAAAGACTCTTTTTTCAGTTGTTTGGACAACATATATTTGCCGAGGCCTTATGGGAAGAAGAGAGGAAAAAGATGAATAAAGTCATACATGTCAAGGTGAAGAAATTGCAGATTTAAAGGAACAATTAGCAAGTCAAAAGCAATGGATGGATTATGCCCTCAAGTTGGCTGATCAGGCACTTGCTTGTAGACCACTACCAAGAATTTATGCTCTCTGTTTAAAAGAACAATTTCTTTTGTTTCAACTAATGTTAACTCTTAAGGATAGTAATGCAGAGTTCAAATCAACACAAGAATTTTATGGATTATATTAGACTCTTCCACCCTGACAATAGAATTTTCTTTGTGAATTATATGTTCATAATTTTGTTATCCCTTCAAAGACTAAATGGAATCCCTTGATTTATATAGGGGATATACATTTAAGAGCCCTCATGTCTTGGATGTCTAATGAAGAAAACTATGATAGGCACCTAAATAATTATAGGGATGAGGAAAGTATAGAGTCTTTGCCTTTCAGAGCCGAGAGTAGCAAGCCAAAAAAATTTCTCAGGGATTGGTTCACATTAACTTATGGAAAGAAGAATCCAAAAGTAAGGGATAGAATCTTTGCTGCAAGAACCAAAGCCTATGCTGATTATGAGAACTTACCCTATTTTGCCTTCTAGAGAGCTATGACTAGTGTTAGAAGTAGATGGGCTAGATTTCCTGACTCACTTAAAAAGTTAGAACCACATAGTCCCATCAACTTGGAGGAAACACTTGACAAGGTTCCAAAGTATCTAGAGTTAGGGAAGCAAGCCAGACCAAAATTGTGGTGTCCCCTAACCATGCAGTCTCTAATGCTCTTGTGGCCTTTATACGACATTAATGCCTATAGACTTGACAAGTTGTAGGAAGATCATAGAAGGGAAGTGTGGGGAAGAACAAGAGGATTTTACTATACCTTCAAGAGCAGCAGGAAAGGAAGAACCGAGACTAGAGAGTTTAGGTCATTAACAAGAAAGTGAAATGCTTGAGGACAAGCATTAGTTTAGTAAGGGTAGATGATGAGGCCAAATATTGCCTTTATTTCATGATAGTTTTAAAATAATTTGTTGATACTCTATTTTATTTTTGTCAAAACATTTGTGGATCTATGTTTACCGAAACCTATGATAAACCTATGGGTAGATATTATGCTATCTTTTGCTAGTATTATATATATTATGCAGTATTTCATATAATTATCAAAATGCGTGTTCTCATATTTGAATTTAATTTGAAAATACTTATTTTTAAACATTTTTTTGTAGTATAATTAACCTGTTACCAATGAAGCTGAAAGATGATTGGCAGAATCCAAAGATGAGTGCCAATAGCATTCAAGGAGAAAAGAATGTTGAGGTGTAGCCACAGTGGAGGAAAGTCATAATAGTTACAAAGGACATGATAGTGAGTATGGAGGAGCTATCAAGACTTACTAGATTCTCTGCATTTATTCCTATGGCGAGTAGATGTTTAGACTTTATTATTCCCACCTTAAGCTATTATCTCTTCTTCCTGCCTTGAGTTGTTATTTTCCTTCTTTCTCTCCTGCGAATTTATAGCTAGGTTATTTACTTTTCTATTATGGGAATAAGTGTTGATCTCCTATATATAGGAATCAAACCAAGTGTGTTAGTTTAGTTAGAAGAAAGAGTTTATGAGAATAGATTGTTAACTTTTTTAGTGAGTTGGGTTTTTATAGTTCTTGGTGTTATGTAATGAATTTTTGAAATGTAATGAAATAAGTTTTTGGCTTCTATCTTGTGCTAGTAGTTTAGTTGAAGCCAACCAAGGGGGCACACTTGGAAGGTGGATTAGATTAGGTTAGTATAGATTTATTTCCAAGCATTCTTAGTATTGTAAATAGAAGTTGTAAGTTACTTCCAGTAGCATCTTACTTCATGAATGTTCTTGTAGCATATGTGAGAATAGTTATAGTGGATGAACAAAGTTGGAATATTTGTTAGCCTTTCATTGTATTTCTAGTATTCATAGATTTAAGTGTGTTAGTTTCTTGTAGCAATAGTGTAAGTTCTTTTCCTTGCATTTTACTTTCCTACAACATAAGCTTAGTGACTCATTAAGAGACCTAGTACACATATTGTGCCGACCATATCAAGTATATGTCCCTGGGCTGACAAGATTAAATGCACCTTATAGTGGGAAAAATAGTCCTTAGTTTGAATATATTATTCCTAAGCATGGCCTAGAGCATGACTATGATACACCTATTGTGAGGTGGATCAATCATCTTGTGGGCATCATTCCCATCAAGGTTTTCCCTCTGATCAAGGGTTTCCCTAGTCAACATATCTAGTGTAATTGTTTATGTACATCTTTATGCTTGTTGTTTACTTTGGTTGAATGGTTAAGTTTGTTTAAAGAGGATAAATGTTTTTAATTGTTGGATAATTGATTCAACCCCCTGTCCCCATCCCCCTTAGTTAACTTGGTGGACTATTATTTCTAACAATTGGTATTAGAGCTTCATGTCCTTGAAGAAAAAGTTTAACAGCTTTGGGAATGGAAAACATGTTTAGAAAGGAAATTTTGAGATTTGATGGTACCAATTACGATAGGTGGAAGGATAAAATGAATACTCATCTTTTGTGCATGGTTCTAAGATATTGGCTTGTAACCAAGGCATCTAAGAATATTTTAGAAGAAGACAATCTTGAAAGTTGTACTGAGGAGTAGAGAGAAGTATTTATGTGCAACATAAGGGAAAGAGAATCAATATCATTAGCCCTACCTGAAACTGAGTATAGTCAAGTAAAATTACTCAAAACATCTCATAAACATTGGAAAACTTTAGAAGCTAATTATGAGGGTGGTACACATGCAAAAAGAGTTAGATTAAAAAAATTTCTTTGTACATTTCAACATACTAGAATGATGGAAGATGAATCTATAAGAAGCTATATTAGTAGAATATCTAAGATTGTTGCACGAATCACATCTCACGGTGTAAATAAATTGGATGATGAAGTAATATTGAAGATCTTGAAAAGTCTAACACTACCTTTCAAAACAATAACATAGATGATTTAGTTGATGATACCCTGTATAATAATTTCACCAAAGAAACATTGCATGGTAGATTGGAAGCTATGGATTTCAATCTAAAACAATCTAGATAATTAGAAAAAGTTGAGACAAAATTTAGTGCATAAAATATTAAACTTCATCTAGCAAAGAACACAAAAGCACAAGGAGACATTGCTAGGAGTAGCAAGTCTATTGAGGAAAAGATCAAAGAAGGAGTGACTCTTCTTGTGGAAAGTGAAAAAGATGGTAAGAATATCTTTAAGTGTTGGACATGTAATGAATATGGTCATTATGCATCTAAGTATCCTA
Source organism: Cupressus sempervirens (assembly GCA_028749045.1). Taxonomy (NCBI): domain Eukaryota; kingdom Viridiplantae; phylum Streptophyta; class Pinopsida; order Cupressales; family Cupressaceae; genus Cupressus; species Cupressus sempervirens. Next base: position 240,047,921 of record CM053788.1, on the reverse strand, counting down.
AAAGAGAAAAGAAGTATAAGGGAAGATTTAGGATTAAAAAATCTAGAAATTCCCTATATGCTAATGAAGAAGAAGAAGAATTTGATCAAGGCATAAGTCAAGATGACTTGGGATTTCTAGCTATAAAGAGGGATGATCTTCACAAAGAAATTAGAGAAGAAAGTGCATTTGTCTCACAAGTTAAAAGAGAAGATTGGATCATTGATAGTGGTTGTTCACATCACATGATTAGTGATATGAGAAATTTTTTCAAATTCAGAAGTCATGATGGAGGGATTGTCAGAGTAGGGAATAATACATCCTATCACATTATGGGAATTGGATCTATCACATTTGATGGTAAAACAAATACTAATGATGTTTACTTTGTTGATGGACTGAGACATACTTGTTAAGTGTTGGATAGCTTATGGAAAAGGGTTACCAATTACAATTTGGTAATGACACATGTATCATTAAGGACAAGGAAGGAAAATTGCTTGGTACTGGCACAAGAACTAGAGGAAATGTATTTCAGTTGAACACCACCAAAATAACATGTTTAATAGATAACATTGACAAGACTTGGTTATGGTATAGAAGATTTTGTCACATAAACTTTGACAACATTATAAAAGTCAGTAATACACATGCTGTGAGAGATTTACCTAATATCACTAAACCTATTGACATTATTTGTAAGGAATGTATCTTGGCTAAGAAGAAGAAAGTTCCATTTCCTAGCAAGAATTTTGGTATTACAGAAATGCTAGAATTGGTCCATACAAATTTAAGTGGTCCTTCAAGAACAAGAGGATTCTATGGAGAAAGGTATTTTATGATTCTTGTTGATGATTTTACCAAAATGATGTGGCTAGATTTTCTTAAAGAAAAATTAGAAGCATTTGAGAAATTCAAGATATTCAAGAATAGAGTAGAGAATGAATTTGGAGTTAAAATCAAGAGCTTAAGATTTGATAGAGGAGGAGAATTCACTTCTAGAGAATTCAATATCTATGGTGAAGAACATAGAATCAGGAGATAGATATCTTCACCTTATTCACTTGAGCAAAATGGGATTGTTGAAAGAAGAAATAGAATAATTGCTAAAGTAGTAAGAGCTATGTTATTCAAGAGTGATGTACCAAATACATTTTGGAGAGAAGTAGTCAATACAATAATATACACTTTGAATAGAGTATAGATCAAAATAGGTGTGGAGAAAACACCTTATGAGTTATGGTTTGGGTACTCACCATTAGTCAAATATTTTAGAATATTTGGGAGTAAATGTTACATCAAAAGAGATGATAATATCAGTAAGTTTGATCCAAGGAGTGATGAAGGTATGTTTCTTGGCTATTCATTAAAAAGTAAAGCTTACAAATGTTTCAACTATAGAACAAAAACTATAGTAGAGTGTGCAAATGTGAGAATAGATAAAAAATTTGGCACCAAAGAAAAAATGATGGATTATAACTCTATTGACGATAATTATTCTAGTATGACCAATAGATGTAATGAATTATTTCTCAAGACTAATAATGACTTGTAGAATAATGTGAAAATTGAAGAAATAAGAGGAGAATAGAACACAGTACCAAAAATAAGAGTTGAAGAAGCAACTCATACCCCAAATAAGAATATGACAAGAAATCATCCTACTAATTATACAATAGGAAGTAAAGAAAAAGAAGTGATGAAAAGAAGTAGAATCAATGAAGAACTATGTCTAATATCTCACATAGAACCAAAGAGCACAGATGAAGCAATCAAGGATGATCATTGGATGAAAGAAATGGAGGAAGAACTTCAATAGATAATAAATAATGACACATGGGAATTAGTTCCTAGACATAAGAACAAGAATGTGATTGGAACAAAGTGGGTATTCAGAAACAAAATGAATGAATAAGGAGAAGTAATAAGAAATAAAGCAAGACTAGTATGCAAAGGCTATTCTTAGAAAGAAGGAATAGACTATGAGGAAACATATGCACTTGTAGCAAGAATGGAAGTAGATAGAATGTTCTTTGCATATGCAGAAAATAAAAACTTCAAGGTATATTAGATGGATGTTAAGTCAACATTCTTGAATGGAGAACTTGAAGAAGAAGTTTATATTGAGCAGCCAGAAGGTTTTCCCTTGATAGAAGAGAAGAATATGTTTTGTAGATTAAAGAAAGCCTTATATGGATTAAAGCAAGCACCTAGAACCTAGTATGCAAGGTTAGATAACTACTTAGAAAAGCTTGGATTTTCTAAAGGAACAATAGACAACAACTTGTACTTGAAAGAGATAGAAAATGGTTTGTTGATAATCATTTTATTTTTTGATGATATCATTTTTGGAGGAAACAATGAAGCTAGTAACAAATTCTTAGAAGATATGAAGAATGAATTTGAGATGAGTATGATAGGAGAAATGATTTTTTTTAGGATTGCGAATTTTTCAAAACAAAGAAGGTATCTTTATTTCTCAGATTAAGTATTTGAAAGATATTCTAAAATGATTTGGACTAGAACATTGTAAACTTGTTGCAAATCCTATGGTCATTGGTCACAAGTTATCTAGCAAGGATGAGGCCCATGCTATTGAAAAAAAGAAGTACAGATCTATGATTGGAGGATTGAAGTATCTAACTCATAGTAGACCAGATATAGCTAATGTGGTTGGAATTGTGGCAAGATTTAAGGCTGATCCTAAATAATGTCACTATGCAGTAGTAAAAAGGATATTTAGATATCTGAAAGGGACATTTGATTATGACATTTGGTATGACAAGGCAATGATTTTACTCTTTGCACTTATACTAATGCTAATTGGGCAGCAGATATGGATGATAGAAAAAAACTAGCGGAGGGGCATTCTTTCTTGGTGGAAGATTAGTTTCTTGGCTCAGAAAGAAACAAGATTGCACTTCATAGAGTACTATAGAGGCAGAATATGTTGAAGCAACAAACAACTATAATCAAGTTATATGGATGAAGTAGATGATAAAAGATATTGGAATTACATTCAAATAACCTGTTATCATTTACAGTGATAGCACAAGTATAGTAAGCATGTCTAAGAATCCTATTTTGCATTCTAAGACTAAGCACGTCTCTATAAAGTATCATGTGTTGAGAGAGAAAATTGTAGAGAAAGAAATCAGGTTAGAATATATTAACACTAAGGAACAAATTGCAGACATTTTCACAAAGGCCTTATCAAAGGACACATTTGAGTACCTAAGAGGTATGCTTGGGGTTATGCCCTTGCCTACTTTAGAATAGAAGATGCAAAAGTGCATCAATCCAGGGTACATAGTACCATTGTTAGACTGGACTAAATGTTGATGCTTCGTCAATAGGGGAGTATTTGTGATGCACAGAGTCAGAAAAGGACTCTTGGTAATTGTTAATTAGTATGCAATAATGTCTCTAGACACTAAATCTATTTATGGATTTATATACAAAAGTTGTAAAGCAATAGACTGACTTGTGGTCATGCTGATAGGTTATTGTATCTTTGAGCAATTGAACTATTTGTGTATTACACCTTAACCTTTGACACTGATGTCAATAGGGGAGAGAGTGACATGAACAACACTCTATCTAGTATAATGGGGAAGAAATGAGAACATGATGCATGATGTTTTCTTGAGGAAAATGAAGCAAAAATTGATTGATCTGTATGCTTGGTATTCTTAGAACTTAGATATTTTTCATCTATGTTGCAATCAATGCCAAAGGGGGAGATTGTTAGAATGAATACTAATGCTATCACCATGGGGGAGCATTTTAGAAGAATGATATGATTTATTCATGACTGTGTTTGTCATTGATGACAACATAGTAGTAAGTTTGTGAAGATTGATAGAATGATAGACTATGGTCTTTGTATTAAGAACAATACATTACTTATCTATTGATGTGTAGTTGTCAAAGTACACTACAATATGTGTGTGTTACAAGGGTAAGTGCACAAAACTTGAATTAACAATATATGGAAGATATTATTGATCTACAAAGAATCGTATGGAACCAAAGTATTAGGAAAGTAGTTCCTATTGTGTGATTGCTACTATTCATCAAAAATGTAATGAAAGGTTGTGTAGTTAACTAGAGAGAGTATACTAGCCAGTGATGTCATCAGAGAATGCACATGTACAAAAATTGCACGAGTAAAATTTTACTTATGATCGTGAGCTGACAACATTAATTAAATGTGTTTTCATTTAATTGACATATTCTAATTAGGTGGGAGGCTGACTCAAGGATTTGTTAGTGGGCATAGTATAAAGGAAATTTTTTTTTTCATGTTTAATAGATAGAGAATACATGAGACTTGTGATCTATTAAAGAAGCAAAGCACTAAAGAAGTAGAGTGTTTTACCATAGATGTGTGCAAGTGACCTTAAGGGTTATTGTTATTGAGAACTGATATCCAAATATGATTCATGGTCTGAGGGAGAAGAAGTTCGATGTACTAGATAGAGGAAGAAGTAGAAGCTTGTTTCACATCTATTATTCAAAAAGGAATAATGCCAAGGTCAATTGGATAGTGGGTTCATTGATCTAATCTTGAAGCTATTTGAATAGTAGATTTAGTTGTCTTCCACAACTCCTAACAGGGTTGGAATCTCCTAATAAGGATTCAACATCTCCTAATAGGGACTTTATGTACTAAATGTTGTAATAGACTCCTAATAGGGTCCATCCTCTAACAAAGAATATTTATATTAGTATATCATCTTGTGGGCATCATTCTCACAGGTGTTTTCCCTCTAATCAAGGGTTTCCCTAGTCAACATATTTGGTGTAACTATTTATGTGCATCTTTATGGTTGCTATTTACTTTGGTTGAATGGTTAAGTTTGTTTAACCCCCAAGTTATCTTGGTGGACTATTGTTTCTAACAAGTAGAGCATAACCAAGATTGTTAAAGTATGTCAAAAGACATCACCTTGCTAAAAAAATTATTGGAGATAGAGATGCTAGACTAATGGTAGGAAATAGGCCAAGAAGTGATACATGTTTACTAAGAATGCATGAATCTAAGACAATGAAAGATGCCTTAGAAAATATTGACTAGAGTAAAGACATGAAAGAAAAGATTGAACAAATTGAGAAGAACAAGACATGGACTCTAGTTCCCAAATTAGAGGATAAGAATGTGATTGGAACCAAGTGAGTGTACAAAAATAAGCTAGATGAAAATGATGAAGTCACAAGAAATAAGCAAAGATCAGTTTTCAAGGGGTATGCATAATAAAAAGGGATAGACTATGGAGAAACATTTTCTCCTATCACAATATTGGAAGGAGTAAGAAATCTGCTTGCTTACTCTACATACAAATGTTTCAAAGTTTATCAAATAGATGTGAAATCTACATTTTTGAATGACATATTACAAGAAGAGGTATATATAGAATAGCCAAAAGGATTTTTTGATGCTAACAAAAAGAACATGGTATGTAGATTACACACATTTTCATATGGTTTAAAGAAATCCCCAAGAGCATGGTATGAAAGGCTTTAAAACTATCTTGTGAAGATTGGATTTGAAAAAACTGATGATAACAACAATCTGTACTTGAAGATAGAAGATGGTAAAGATATTTTACTAGCTGAAATTTTTATTGATGATATCATATTTCAAGGTCAAGATGGATTATGTAAAGCATTTATAAATGACATGAAGCAAGAATTTGAGATGGCTATGTTTGGAGAGATCAAGTTTTTTTTTGGTTTTCAAGTATATCAGATGAAATATGACATATACATCACTCAGTCTAAGTATGTGAAGGAAATATTAAATTTTTTTGGATTAGAAGATTCCAAACAAATTAGCACACCTATGGTGATAGGACACAAGTTGTCAAAGAATGATGATTCAGCTAATGTGAATCAAACATTGTATAGGTCTATGATTGGAAAATTGCAATATGTAGCACATAAAAGACTTGGCTTTGCATTATCTGTTGTGATTGTTACAAGATTCTTTGCTAATCCTAAGGAGAATCATTTGATTCTTGTTAGGAGAATAATGAGATATTTGAAAGGAATAGAAGACTATGGTCCATGCTACAAGAAAAATGAAAAATTTGAGTTGAGAGCCTACACTAATGCTAATTGGGCTAGAAACATTGATGATAGAAATAGTACTAGTGGATAAGCATTTTTCTTAGGAAAGAGGTTGGTCACCTAGACTAGCAAGAAAAATAATTTCATATCTCAATCTATTATCGAAGCTAAATGTGTGGCTATTGTAGTAAATTGTACAAATATTGTATGGATCACATAGCTACTCAAAGGTATGAAGGAAGAAATCACTGAACCTATAGTACTTTACTATGATAATACAAGTGTTATAAATATATCAAAGAACCCTATGATGCACACAAAGACTAAGCAGATTGGAATCAAGTATCATTACTTGAGAGATTTAGTTCAAGACAAAGAAGTGAGGATGGAATATGTGAATACAAAAGAGAAGATAACTAATATCTTCACAAAATCTTTACCTAAGGATGCTCATCGATATCTAAGAGGTCATAAACTAGGGGTGATACCCCTATCCAAAGCTAGTTAAGATGCATGAGTAGTGCCCTACATCAACTGAGATGAATGACATATGTTACACATCGATGGAGTGGATCTTACTTTAGGAGCTGCCTAAAGTAATCAAAGAGTTGGAGCATATGATTAATCACAAGTTAGGTGATAGAAGTAGAAATTGAAATTGTTAACATCTATGTGTTGAAATAACAACTCTTTGGCATTGTTGTCAAAGAGGATGAAATAAAGAATACCAAACATAGAGGGAGATAGTGTATGTAATGTTTTACTAAAGTGAGAGATATATTCCCTATTGAGGGAGAAATGACTAAAAGAAATACATCTACCTAGTAAGAGGGAGAAAGTACCGAGGGAGATATAAGAATAGAGAAGAGAGAGATAAATGAACACAAAATTTTGTAGCCTATAAAAAAGATGGAAGTCACTGATAGAGGGAGAGATTTCAATACAAGTAATTATTTTCTTTTTGGTATTATTGTTGGTAATGGTTTTCCATTAATGCCAAAGAGGAATATTGTTGAGAAAAGATTGATGCAAGCATGAGAATGTGTTTCAATCATTATTTTGTCACTGATGTTAAACCTGCTACTTACTGGAAAGACAACTACTTAGTTGATTGGAGTACTATCATTTTTTTGATTGATGAAGAGGATTTGATCAAATGAGATAACAAGAGCACCTAGAGGAAAGGTTGAGTTATAGTATGCAAAAGGGGTACAAAGATCAGTTAAGATAGTGATGATATAGTGTATTATTTATCTAATTAAGGCTACAAAGGTTGGATACATTGATTAAGTCTAGAAGAACAAGTAAGAAGAATTGTGTCTGCTAATCTTGACTAAGTGCATAGTAGGTTATGAAAAAAGTTAGTACAAGCCGAGTAGAAAATAACTTGGAGCCAAGAAAAGTGAAGATCAATGTATGTTGAGTGAACATAGTATAAGCTAAGTAAAGTTTAGTTGGTGCTGAGCATCAATAAACTTTAGTGTTTGCCAAGTTAACTAGTTGAAGATGAGTGGAAGAACAATATGGAAGTTGAGTGACAACATATTGATGTCAAGTTCTAGTATTCATGTTAAATCATAAGTTTGATGAATTTGAACTGACTATTTTATTTTCTTTAATTGTACAAAGCATGTGAATGATAACTATGATGAGCTAGTGACATATAATTCAAGGTAAACCATTTTGTGGTGAATTCAAGGAAGAATTTTCTAGAGGATCTTAATGGAAAATTAGATAGATTTTTTGTATCCTTTGTAATCTTACCTAATCATAAAATGGATGATTGTGGTGAAGTGGCAAAAGATCTTAAATCTCTATTTATAGAGAGAGTTTGTTAAAAGAAAAAGTTGTCATGTTTGAGAACCTAAGGAAGATAAGGAGTGTGGGGTATTGCTTCATTTAGTGGTTGAACAAAAGAGAAAAATATTGTCAAGCAAAGCAAGAAGGCTTAAGAGTATGAATTCTTGAAGGGTGAATAAGCTATCAAAGCTGAAGTGTGTGAAAGCTAAGAAGAATGGAGGACTGAAACAAAGATTTATAATCTACAAGTGAGTTGTAATTTGTTATTAGATCAAGCCTTACTGTTAATTTCTAATCATTGTATCAGTCTAGGGTAAATCCTTTGGATTAAAGTTGACCTAATAGTCATTTGTAAATCCTTAATCTAGTGACATTCCAAGTGAATGGTCTAAAGTCCTCTAACAAGGCTCACTCCTATTAGGGTGATTGAAATCCTTTAACCAGGTCACATTTAATAGTGTGTATTATAACTGTTGGCCAATTTTGTCCCCCATTCAGCTCATCATCAATAACTAATCTAAGAGATCTTCAATGGGCTAGATATTTTTGGTTGTGTTAACACACTTTTTAGTTAGGTTAACATTTCATGTTAATGTGGTTTCTTCATGTGCTGAGCTAGTTAACTTTGTTCATGTGCCAAGTGGGCTCAATTTTTCTTCATGTGCCAAGTTGGAAGTTAACGTACATTTTCTACTAGGGTTAACATTATACATTAACCATTTTTCCATTTTAGAGAATGAGCTTTTTGCTATTTCTAGAATTGCAAAATCACTGCTATCTCTTCAACCAAACATTTAAGAAATGTGTCGACCAACTATTGCATGCCATATGGTAGATTTTTTTTATGCTAGGTTGCTTTTAATCAGATGGTGATCATATTTTCGCATTGTTGCCCTTTGCTCTTGTGAATATATGATGGTCATTAGATCTTGGGGCTTCTTTGGACATTTATGAGCACATCACAATCATTTGTGTGGTTTGGTGGAGGTATTAGATATATGGTTGAGTTTTATTCATCGCTTGGGGATATTTTTGTAGCATTTGAGCCATCCATATTCAAAAGAAGATCTACATCAAAAGTTCATACATTATTTGGGTAGATAAGATCTATTCCACATGGGTCAATTTTTTGATTTTTGTGGTGGATTAACTTGTGTGTTATCCCATCTCATATTTTTTAATAGCAATGCAATTTTATTTTTTGTGACCATGGCACATTATAAGGATTATTTCTTCAATGCAAACCAATATTTTGGGCCTTGTTCCATCGCATTATTGCATCTCCATGCCTCTTTATTAAATTTAATGATCAGATCTTTTGAATTTGATCTCTTATGGATGGATGTGTTGATTTTGGTTTCTTCCTATCACTGCTACATTTGGAGTCATTCCATGATCAGATTTCACCTAGATTTGCAGTAATTGCTAGGTGTAGTGGTTGAGTTTGGTTTAGGTTAGAAAATATCTTAGTTATGCTTGAGATATAAAGGTAGATTTTGTAAAAATTTTTAAGGTTGGATCCTCTCTATTTCTCTGGCATTGCTCTAGCTTGCTGCTATAAATTCCCTTTGCCTCTAAACTATATGACATTCTACCTTATCTTCTTCAATCATTGATGTATTGTGCAAGAACTATTTGCCTATTATTGGTGTATTATGGATATCTACAATTTTGCATGACTATATCTCTTTGGCCTATGAATGATATGTAAGTGAATCTCATTTTCCTTGCATCATTTATTTTGGTTTTTTGATTTTTATGTGATCGTTGGATTAAAACAAGTCTAGATGTGTATATATTTTGGTGTCATTATGGTTCAAAAGTGCATATATGGGTAGAGATTGGTTTAAACACTCTATTTTGGTGTATCACCCCTTAGGTTAGAATAGGTAGATTTGCTTTTATCATTCCTTCTCCCTTTTCCTCTCCAAGTGTAGTTAGATGCATCCTGATAGCAAAGGAAGCCGACCTTCTCTAGAGATTTAGCCTTAGAGTGCAAGTACTACACTTGGAGGTTGTTTCCATATTTCATAAGGTTGTCCTTAGGTAAAAAATTTGGACAAGGGTGCAAACTTTTGTGACAATAGTTTTTGGCATGCCTAGTGGGACATTCACATAAGAAGATTTCAAGTTCATTGGTGTCAAAAAGAAGATTCCAAGATAAATGCTAAGAAGATAGTGTTGTCTTCAGTGTTATAGGCCTTTAAGAGGCCCATTCTAAAAAGCACTTGGAAAATCTACACCCTTCACATCTAGTTTAGACTGAGTTGTAGTGATTCATGCCCAAAGCTAAAACAAGGGCATCTTCTAGAGGCAAATTTTAGTACCAAGAGCTTTCATTTTCAAATCGTAGAAGAAGAAAGACTAGAGTATCTTTATCACAAGTTAGAAGTACAATAGTAACAAATACACCTACAAGATCCATCTCTACTCCTCTTGTTGTTAGATCTCAGCCTAGGTTGTTTGCTCATATAAATAGACCAGTATTCCATATGGCATAGCCTAGAGCTCATTCTTTTTCCATCTTTAATGGTGGAAGTTCTATCCTATTGGCTCAAAGAAATGATATGCCAATATTAGCCCTCAAAAGTATTCTTGAATTTAATGGTGAAACTTTGATTTCTCCTTTAGAACACATTAAAGAAGTTTCAAATGTCTACAATAAACATGGTATTGCAAAAGATGATGTTTCTATTAGGCTTCTAGCTTCATCCTTAAAAGGGAAAGCCTTGCAATGGTATAGAGGCTTGGCCTGTAATTCTATTACTAATTGGGATGGGTTGGGCATCAGATTATGTAAGAACTTTGAAGATACGAGTGATCACCTATCACTCTTGGAGCAGTTAAGAACTATCAAGAGAGCCCCCCATGACTATATGACTGATTTCAATTATAGATTCCAGAAGGCATGGGATAGAATACCCATTGTAGTTAAGCCTTCTCCTAGTAATGCTTTTTTGTGTTACCTCAAAGCCTTTAATAGTGATATTGTTACCACTCTGCAATCTATGGGAGGAGACACCTTACTTGATGCCTATGAAATTTCCATTAGGACAAAGAATATATTGATACAAGGAGGAAAATTTGCCCCAAGGCCTCCTATGCCCTTCTTCCCAAATATTCCTAATCGTAGGCCTCTAGTAGCCCCTATCCCTACTACTTCCACAAAACAACCTCTTTCTATAACCCTAGTGGCCTCCACATCTTAATATGAGTTTAGAGAATTAAAGGAAATGATGTAGGTCCTTATGTTGAGTAATTAAAAATTGCAAGATTAGGGCTCTAAGATTGGCAAGGTGTTGTAAAACCAAGGAAGTAAGCTAGAGGGCAATCTCTTAGTGGTCCAAAAAATGGGTAACAAGGTAGTAACTTTGGAGAGACAACAAGCTCAAGGTAATAAGGCCACTCAATTGCAATATCAAACTAAAAATAATGGTAGGCCTTCAAATCATTATTATGGGAATAATTCTTTTGATCAAAGGTAGAATATTCATGCCTCTGCAACAAATGCAAATCCAAAACTAGTTAGGGAATTAGTTCCTAAAAATACCCTTGCTTAGCGTTAGGACTTTTGTCCCTCCTACAATTATCCATGTAGTCATTACATGTTCCAAAAGGCAAAAGCATACCTAGCATTAACCGCACAAGATCCATACACTAGACAAAAATTTAATGATCCTCAATCTACTAATACTGCCCATTTGTGGAAACTAGGGGATTTTTATTTCATGAATCATTAAGTGGAGGAACATTGTAATGTAAACCAAGATTCCATTGTTCACTATACTAAGAACAAGAGAAGCACTATTGAAGATGCTACCCCTCCCTCTCTTAATCAGGCCTCAACTTCATATGCAATACCTCATGTACAAGTAGTAAATGATCAATCAAATACCTTTCAACAACAAAGACAAAATAATAGTAGATAGGATGTGAGTGATCCTTAGGTTGTTCCATCTCAACCTCCTACAAATGTAGCTCCCAAAGCTTCTACCAAAGCACTTAATGCACTATTCATTGTGGTAGAAAAAATAAAGAAGAAAAATGTAAACATTTCTATGTGAGATGTTGTTACTACTATACTAATGTAGAAAAGGTTGTTGTAGCAAGAATTGGAGAACAATGAACCAAAGGATCGACCATCAAGAGAAGAAAGTGCCACAAGTCTAATACAACCATCAAGGGACATAGAAAAAAGTAAAAAGGTTAGACCTCCTCCATTTTATGTTTCTCTAATTATAGGGGATAAGCTAGTCCATAATTGCATGAATAATTTAGGGGCTAGCAATTTTGTGATGCCTAAGTGTGTTTCTTATGCTTTAGAAATGAAATCTAAGCCCATTGTTAGGGATGTATTATAGCTGGATGGTAGTACTATAAAGATTGTAGGAATCCTTAGGAATGTGGAAATGGACCTACATGCATGCCATGGTTGTACTATTGTCTAAGATATATCAATTGCTGAAGTCAAGCCACTCTTTGCTATATGTCTTTCAAGCAATTTCACTACCCAAATAGGTGGCTACATATTTTTTGATTGGTCATACATGTTTTTTAGAACAAGATATGGAACCAAGGCTTCAATCAAAGTAGATCCTCTAGCCATCCATCATATTGAGCCCTACACACCAAATCTCATCAATATGAATTGCACTATTTTAGAGATAGATGAGAATGATATAGTAAATGAGCCTGCTATTTCTATTGCAGAGATACCTAATTTTCTCTTAGATGAATGAGCTAATCTATACTATTTTATCCTATATTAGAAACCCTTGAGATAGGCCTTGGTACATATTGTATCTCATAAAAGAATATTCTAATTCCCAATCTAATGAAAACCAAAGAAGATATGAGTGGGATATGGAGCATGTACTTTGATGGATCAAGAAATAAAAATGGATCAGGGGCCAGTGTGATGTTGATTTCTCCTACACTAGAAAGGTACTACTTCTCTTTTAGGCTCTAATTTAGTTGTACTAATAATGTGGTCAAGTATGAATCCTTGATTTAGGGTCTCCTACTTGCTCAAAAAAGAGGAATTCAGGCTTTAAGTGTATATGGAGATAGTGAGTTGGTGGTTAATCAAGTGAGAAATCAAAATATCACCAAGAATGGTTTGCTCAAGTCTTATAAATATAGAGTATGGGATTTTCTTGAAGGTTTCAAAGAATTTAATATCTAAAGCATCCCTAGAAAGAAGAATAGATATGATAATAGACTTGTAGTAGTGGGTGCATCTTATGATGTGCCAAGGAGCCTTGAAGCTAAAAAGAAGAAGCAGATTAAGGTGGTGATTAGGCCTACTATTCCTAACAACAAAACCAATTGACAAGTTTTTGAATCCAATGACCAAATTGTAAGCTTCTTGCAGAATGAAGAAGAGTTTTTAGATAGAAACTAGTCAAGATTATAGGATCAGTATGGTGATTAGATCATTAATATTAGTTCCAAAAAGTTGCCTAAGGGTCTTATTACCTAAGAGAGTGCCTTCAATCCTAATGACCAATCAAGAGATAGAGGCATGAACCTTTCTATAAGAAGGGATGATCACACACCACTCATGGTTGTTGATGGAAAATCCTTAAACATGGGAAAGGTATGTTCTAAAATTGAGTAAGAAAAATTTATTCATCTATGTAAATAATTTAATGATGTAGTTGCTTGAACATACGATGATTTGAAGGGCTTTGACCCAAGTTTGTTTTAGCATACCATAGATTTGATTTATAATGTCAAACTAGTAAGACAAAAGTAGAGGCTGGAAAATCCTAAAATTGAACCCTTGATGAAAAAGGAGCTATCCAAATTGATTGAGGCCAATATAATTTTTCCTATCAAGCACTCATCATGGGTAGCAAACCTTGTTCTTGTTAGGAAGAAGAATGGAGAAATTAGATTGTGTATGGAATTTAGGGACTTTAACCAAGCTTCCCTTAAGGATCATCACCCCCTTCCCTCCATGGAACAAATATTATCTAAGATTAGTGGCTCTAAGAGGTTCTCATTTCTTGATGGATTCTTTGGTTATAATCAAGTGTTGGTCAAAGAGGCTTACAGATATAAGATTGCATTCACCACAAAGTGGGGCACCTATGCTTATAGTAAAATGCCCTTTTGATTGACTAATGCAAGTGTCACTTTTCAGAAGGTAATGGAGATGGCCTTCAAGAATATGATTGAAAATTTTGTATTGGTCTATCTTGATGATATTACAATATATTCTAGGAGTGTGATAGATCATGATTTTGGCCATCTTAGACAGGTGTTTATAAAATGTAGAAAGTTTGGTGTGTCCTTAAATCCAAGCAAGTGTGTGTTTGCCACTAAACAAGGAAAATTGTTAGGACGCGGTGTATCTAAGGATGGTCTAACCATTGATCTAGAGAGAACAAAGGTAATACTTTCTCTCTTTCTTCCTAAACATAAGAAAGGGCTACAAAGTTTTCTTGGTAGGATAAATTTTGTGAGAAGATTTATTCCTAATCTTGCTACCATGGTGAAACCCTAGGTTACAACTATGCTCAAGAAGAATATGGTCTTTGCATGGACCAAGGAAGGGAAAGAAAATTTTGAAGAGATCAAGGCAGCCATAACCTTAGCCCCCACTCTCATTAATCCAAAATTTGAGCAGGATTTCATTCTTTATATGTTAGGTGGTGAGTCAAGCATTTTCACTGTCTTGACTCAAGAAAATGATAAGAATGAAGAACATCCCATAGTGTTCTTTAGTGAAGGGCTTAAAGAGTATAAAGACAAATACAACTATGTGGAGAAGCAAGCCCTTGTAGTTATAAGAGCTTTGAAGAAATTCAAACACCTTCTATTACACAACAAGATCCATTTGCTAGTACCTCATGCAAGTGTGAAGGACTTTATTTTGAGCAAGGATATTAATGAGGAAAGAGTCAAATGGGTCACTAAGGTGATGGAGTATGATTTTGACATCCATATCACCAAGTTGGTAAGAGGGAAAGGATTGTACAAACAAATGATCTCATCAAAAGAATCAAATGAGGAAGTTACTATGATACTAACAAAATAGCAAGAAGTAGGAAATGCTAATCCAAGGAATTGGATGGATGATATGATGACCTTCTTATCAGGCAATGGATATCCTTAAGGATTGGATAGAACTAAAAGAAGACAGTATAGGTTGCAATCAATTCCTTATGCCATAGTTGATGACATCCTTTTTAGGATGGATTTCAATGGAGCCCTATTGAGATGCGTTGATATAGACCAAGTTGAAAGAATAATTATAGAGCTCCATGATGATCCTGATGGTGGCCATTTTTCAGCAAGAACAACTACCATGAAGATAATGAGAGCTAGTTGCTACTGGCCATCCTTGTTCCATGATTATCATAGACATGTGAAAAGGTGTGAAAAATGTTCTTTCTTTTCTAGGAAACAAAAAATTGCAGCTTTTCCTCTCCACCCTATTCAGGCTGATCAACCTTTTTCTCAATGGGGATTAGATTTCATAGGTCCCGTCAATCCTCCTTCTAGCTCTGGTCATAAATGGAATCTAGCTACTATATATTACTTCACTAGACGAATAGAGGAAATTGCATTAAAGGATGCCATAGAATCTTTAGTTGTTGAATTCCTTGATGGAAGTGTAACCAAGTTTGGTGCCCCTTCAAATATTATTTTAGATAATGCAAAATATTTTTTTGGAGCTCAGATTTGTGCATGGAAAGTTGATCATAATTGTAGGAGTTGAGAATTTGGCTCCAATAATGTGCCAAGATCACCTGCAATGCAAATAGCTTGCTAAAGAGAAACCTAGGGAGCAAAGAGCTTGAAGAAAATATCGCACAAGAGAATATTTCACAATAGGAAATTAGAATTGCTATGTGAAAATGGAATGAATTTACGATGAGTGAGAGACCAAATAAAAAGGCCTCATGGAAGCTTGTAGAACAAGCTAGAATGAGGTAGGAGATAAAGTTGACAACTAAGCACACATCCAAAAGAGGTGGAAAAGATAAGTATGCTAAAGGGAACAAACTCATGTGTTGTCAACAACTAACCTCAACTACATGCATTAACCTAAGTAGGCTTAAGTACATAGAATAAATAATTAAAAATTAATTAATTATTTACTCTAACACCCCTCCTTAAGTGCAACTTAGGGGAATGCCTTAAGCTCATAAAAAAAAGAGGAAAAAATGCAAAATGGCTCCTGACAATGAGGCCATTTTAGGTACCCAAGTACAATGCAAAAAAATGCAACTAAATGCAACCTCTGTAAAATGGGGAAAGAGAGAAAACCACATGGGAAAAACTCTCCCCCAAAAAGAGGTAAAAAACAACATGCTAAAAAAAACATGAAGTGTAGGAAGGATGGCCTCAACCAATCCCCCCAAGGACAACTTTCATAACCCCAAGCATTGACCATAGCTGAAGAAAGTGAGGTGATGCAAAAGGCTTAGTGAAGATTTCTACAACCTGATCGACAGTAGGAATGTACTCCAATGCAATAACACCATCCTAGATCAACTAACAGATGAAATGCATATGCAACACAATGTGCTTGCTACGCTGATGTTCCACCAAGTTGTAAATATCTTAATTATTTACTCTAACATTAATATCTACTTGAGCACATCCTCCAACTACTATCCTTAGGGAAATGGATTAGCCAATTCATCCAAGAAAAATATATTCAATATTATGGAAAGGATTATAGAAGATAACTAGAGATGTTGGCATCATAAGTTAAAAACAACACTATGGGCTAACAAAATAACACCTAAGAGAGCCATAGGAAATTCCCCTTTCATTTTGGTATATGGTAGAGAAGCTAGGCTTCCTATTTCACTGGAATATCTTGCTCTTGAACTAGCCCATCAATTGGAACTAATTGAAGATGATGCTATGTCTATAAGAATAGCAGAACGAATGGGGCTAGAGGAGAAAAGAAATTAGGCCATGCAGAACTTGAAAACACATCAACAATAGGTGAAGAAGTCCTGTTGGGACTAAAATTGTATGGTCAATTTTGAGAACCATTGAAAAAATCAAGCTCTTAAATGCTTTTAAATGAGATTGTACTTGGTTGTCAGTCTTAGGCCTAAGAGGTGTTTAATGTTTCTAACACCTTTAATTTAGTGTGTCTATGTGTTCTATGAAGTTAAACTGACATTTCGAACCATTCTGTGAAGTCCCATTTTGAGCTAGAGTCAAAATTTGCAATTTTGCCCGTGTCAAATAGCAATCAGAGGCCCAGTTTGAATTTGAATATCTTTTACCCAAGAATATTTCATGGCTCACCACTTTGGGGATGTTTAGTATGCATATCAAAGAACCTATGTTTCAATTTTCAAGTCATTTCAAATCCGTTTGACTAAGTTTTGCACCCCCAAAAGTTGGTCATTTACTGTTTTGTGCATTTGACTAGTTGTTCACAATTCTGGGAAGCCCTGTTCGACCAATCATATCTTTGACCCAGTTGACCCAAATGAAAAAATTCTTTTTGAATTGTGTTCCAGGGGTTAGATACTTCATATGTTCCAATTTTGAGATCATGACGAATCCATTTGATCAATTTTCTAACATGATTAAAAACCCAGTTTATATTATTTTGTTACTGCTAAGGTATCCTGATTGATCCGTACCCCTGTTCAGCACGTTATAACTTTGATCTTGTGATGGGTAAGCCTAAGTGAATTGTACCATTGTGTTGTGTCCTAAAAATCCTTGAAGTATGCCAGTTCTTAAGTCATGAAAAATCCTTCTACATACTTTCACATGTCCATACATTTGCTAAAAATTACTTTTTGACACATTTCTCAGTTAAAATTTCCAAGTGCCTATTTTCGAAAATTTGCCAAATGTGCCCTATGATTCGTCATAAGCCCAAAACATGGAATTATATTCTCTCCATGGTAAAGAACTTATATCCTAGTTTTCAGAACCCCAAGTGATCAATAACCCAGTTTATAGTGTCAAACCCGAGCCCAATTTATGTTTTTTAACACTGTCTACTTGCAGGATATTTAAAGTATGGATGTTCAGCAATTAAAATATTTTGATTGGGAATTTGTCATGGGCTAAAAGTTTGCAGTATGGTAAAGCATGTAGGATTGAACACTCATGCTGACTTTCATGGCTTGGTTACTTGATTCAGTCAATTTTTAAGGCTAGCTGGCAAGCCTCCTGACAAAGTTTTCACAGTGGTGTGGAGATAATTAAAATGTGTTTTCAGCAATCAATCAGTGATCAAAATGGATTCCAGCTAGTTTGGGATAGTTGATGCATCAGTTTGCATATTAGTTGTTCGAAAATGAAATTTTTTTAGCCGGACCCACTTTGGGGTTCGACTGATTTCATCAAAATGACTGAGGATCAGGTGTATTGTGAACAACACTGGAGCTGACTATGTGCAAGCAATTGCTTGTTTTGATTTTGTAAACCAAAAGTGTCCATTGAAACATTCTAAGATATAGAGGATGATTGGATGTAAAAATGTGTTAATGGGAGTACTTTGGTTGTTATAAGTTTTGGAAATGGTTAAAAATTATATGGTGCATGCTCTTGCTATGAGTTTTCATTTGTTTGATTGCAATGGCAATGTCATCCACACCAAATGGGGGATCTATAAAAAGAATCCTCACCAATCTAGAGGGCATTCATTGTGTAGCAGGGTTGCATTTGTTTTACCATGTATAAAACCAATCAAAATTATGTGTCTTTTCTGTGGCTCACTGCCATTACACAAAGACATCCATATCCAAAGAAAAAATGTATTCCCAACAACTGAGTATGAGAAATCAATGTGGCACAAAGATAATGCATCTCAGGCATGAGGAGAAGTCATCCAACTGCAGGGGAATCCACCACTGCCCATGTTTTAGAAGAGCAGATCTATCAGTTGGAGAGTAGAATGTCGATGCATAAAAGAAGAAATCAGAGGTCTACGTGAGGGGCAAATAGCAGAGTCATCACATTTAAAAGAAGAATCATTTATAAAAAAAAAAAAAAAAAAAAGAAATGAAGCAAGCTGGAGATATAGAGTAGCCGGCAATCCTCACACATTAAAAGGCAATCCACATTTTTAAGAATGGAAGATGGCATGTATAAAGCAAAATGCAGTCAAAGATAATTGAAGACCAAGCCGCAGATTGGAATTGTTTTGAAGAAATCCTTGGTGATTGGTTTTCATCCATACAAAGAAATTAAAATACATTGAAGCCTCTTGTTTGTGTTTTAAAAAACTATCAAGTTGAAGATATGGGCAAGATAATGTAGAGAATGGAAATTTGAGTGCGGCTTTTGAAAGTGATAAACCATAAATAAGTTATAGTTTATATATCAGACAAAAACTTGCTACACAATTTGCTTCAAAACCACACAAGGGAGCTCCACGTTTTGCAGATGTAGCAAGCCAAACGCAATGAAAAATGGATCAATCAACATATAAGAAAGAGACCAAGCCTGTGGTGAAAAGAAGAGAAGTTGTCAAGGGTTTTATCCCACATGTATAACGTATCATGGTATAAAAGTTTTTAAATAATGTTACACATGCAAAGCAAGTGTCTGAAAGACAAAGGCTTTTGAAAAGCCAAAGCATGTGTAGGTGGGCCCGTGGTTGGCCAAAGAGGGGTAAAATTTTGAAGTAAAATGCAATCCAAAAGATAATGACGTCAGCGAGTGGGCGATTTCCGAAAAACTAAAAATCTGGTACCTCGCTACTTCACTAACCGGGAAATTTCAAAAATTCTAGCTAGTGACATAACGAGGTTGCCAGAAAATAGAAAAAATCCGACGAGATCCAAAATGTTACGTGGGTTCCATTACAGTGACATCAGTGAATCAGATCATGACAAGTGGCAACAAGCAAGACGTGATATGGCATGATCAAATTGGTTGCAATGAGATTGTGCCACGTGGCACATCTAGCAGTCTTCGCTTACTCGCCAAGCGAAAGATGCACGAGTTTTAGCATAGCGAGTTAGCGAGAAGATGACATGTGGCAATGGGTCCCGTGTTCGATGATGTGGCAGATGCGACGAGCGGTCCAATCAGAAGATGCCACGTAGCACTGGTCAAACTTAGGGTTGACCTCGGATTCAAAGGCAATTGAAATTAAAGAATAAAAAATAATAATATTTTATTATTATTTTTATAAAAAAATGCACATTCAATCATCCAAGAGATATTTTTTCTAAAGTTTGACTTTAGAATATTTAAATTTTTTCAATAAATTTAAAAAATCAAATGTGAAGACCATGGTTTTCTAGCAAAGGAGTCATTTTCAAAATGATTTTCAGTGGGTTTTTGAGATGCAAAATAGGCAATGTTATATATCGCCGGAATCGGGAAAAGACGAACTATCCAATTCTGAAGTCAATTTTTGCACAGGTAATAGTTGGCTCAAGCTACAGGAGGTTTTCTTTCAGGTTCCCAGATTGCAACATATTTCAGGTATCAGAGTTCAAAATTGATTTCTAGCATGGAAATGACCTAGATATGCATAAAAGATGGTAATAATGCAGTTGGGGTTGAATTGGTTACATTAAAATCAGTAAAAACTCACAAATTTTACCAGAATTGCATAAGGTTTCAGATATTTTAGATGCAAAAGGATTTCATCATTAGGCAGAGATATTTCAAAGCAGTTGCAATGTAATGATGAAACAGAAAATCAAATCAGATGGAAGAAAGAGGTTAGAGAGGGTCTTTACAGTTGCAGGAGGTGGATTTCTAAGTCAACAGATGGCAGTCACATGTGAGATCCGGGAATTCATCTATCCTATATTATTCTTTCTTTCTTCCATTTGAAGGGTTCCAGTCTTTGGAGAAAAACCAATCACTACTGAGATACCAGATTTTGGATCCAATTTTGATATGTTCCCATACTGTGATACCACATATTTCTTCAGCAATTTCTCTCATGTGAACAACAGTAGGAAGATAAATATAGATAGTTCAGATCTATTAGGTTGTTTCATGTCTTTCATTTCATGCATATGATTGTATATTTTCAAGGAAATAATGCAAAGAGTAGCAGATAATTAAGTTTCAGTTGAATCTTGTCTCCATTCTCATTGAATTTCAATGTTTCACGATCTCTGAACAAAGATTTTAGGTCATAGTTGCAGTCCCCTAAGACTGTATGTTGTTTCATTGTTGCTGATAGTTCAAGGAATTGTGTAAATGCTTCATAGAAATCAACAGGGTTGCAGATTTATTGAGGAGGATATCAGGTAAGAACGAGATTTTAAACTAAACATAGATGTCTATTTACAAGTTAAATAGATAGATCTATATCTGAAGATACACACATGTCTCAGATATTCATAGGTATGTTTGTGATCCATGAATTTTCCCAATGGACTAGGCACTGATCAACTATAGGGTCATTACTTTCTCACTGCTGCATATCTGAGGGTTGTTGAAATCAACATCAAAAATCAAACGCTTTTCCCCTTTCATGTTGAAGAGTTATCATAGAATGCCCTCACTCAGCTTATGAGGTTCATAGATCTGCATCTAGTTATCGTAGGTCTGTGTTATTTCATGAGTTCTTAGGAGAAATAAGGGTTTTATCTACTTTGAATAGATTCAGTGTATGCTTTGACAACTGGTACCATATAAAGAATCTACAGGTCTACCTGCCTAGGTTTTGCAGAGCCTGAAGTGCAGAAGGAGTATAGCCTTATAGTTGGCCTAGTGTCTGAATGGGTGTGTTGATAATGGGAGTTAGCCGCCCCTAGATGCATTTTGTTCTCATCAGGGTAGTTGGAAATGGGTAACATTTTCAAACACCAACAAGTCCTTTGATAGGAAGGCTAAGTTTAGAATTTTTAGAGAGGGTGATCTTGTGCTGAAATGGTATGCAGATAGGGAAAAACTAGGAAAGCACTCAAAATTTGATGCACTATGGAGTGGTCCCTATGTGGTTATCAGTTGCAAGTAGGTCAATACTTTCCATTTAAGTAGACCTAATGGTGAAAATTTTCCTATTCTAGTCAATAGAATTTATCTTAAACCATGCTTGTAATGAGGGTTAAAGTTTCCTTGTACATAGTAGAGTGGTTTTTTGTTTTTAGCTCTTTCCTATTTTCCAAGAAGAGCATGAGCACATTTGCTCCTTTATCTAGAGTTGTTCTGAGATTTCTGGAGCTCTGTAGAGGTTTTTTGTTCTTTTCTAGTTGCAAATTTTTGCTAGTTGCAGGTGGGATAACACATCAATTCTTCATAGTGACTCTATGCCCAATGGATTGCTTAAGGCCACTGGTCTATGTTTAGTAAGAAAACATCCCCTCTAAGTCTCCAAGAATGTTGGCCATTTTTTCCCCCCATTCAACTCATCATCAATAACTGATCTAAGAGAACTTCAATGGGCTAGATTGTTTTGGTTGTGTTAACACACTTTTCGGTAAGGTTAACATCTCATGTTAATATAGTTTCTTCATGTGCCAAGCTAGTTCAAATTTTTCATGTGTCAAGCTAGTTCAACTTGTTCATGTGCTAAGTTGGCTTATCTTTCTTCATGTACCAACTTGCAGGTTAATGCACATTTTCTGTCAGGGTTAACATTCTACGTTAACCATTTTCACCATTTTGGAGAATGAACTTTTTTCTCTTTCTGAAATCACAAAATTGCTGCTATCTCTTCAACAAAATATTTAAGAAATGTGTTGACCAACTATTGCATGCCACATGTTAAATCCTTTTTATGCTGGGTTATTTTTAATCAAATGGTGGTTGTATTTTTGCATTGCTTCCCTTTTCTCTTGCAAAGATACAATGGCCATTAGATCTTGGGGCTTCTTTGTATATTTTACGAGCACAACTCAGATGTCTGTGTGGTTAGGTGGAGATATTAGATCTATAGTTGTGTTTTATTCATTGGTTGGGGATATTTTTACAGCATCTAAGCCATCCATATTCAAAAGAAGATCTACATCAATGGTTCATACATTTTCTGGGTAGATCAAATCTAGGATAAGCTTTTAGAAAGTCACCTCCAAAAAAGGATATAAAATATTGGCAAATATTTCATTATTTTGAAACAACAAAATTATTTCTATTGGTGAATTTTTCAAATTTTTATTCATAATATGATTAATATTGGTAATTATTTTTGAATCATTTTTTTTGGTTTAAAATATTGATGAATCCCAATAATAATAGGAAGTTCATTAATCACTATGGAATATTAAAAATAAAAATTTAGCATTCTTTTACCTCATGGAATATTATGAGGATCATTACATATACTTTAAATCAATAGTGAAAACTAAATATTAGTGATATATCCCCAAAGTAACTAATATATATAATAATTATTGGTCAATTCAATTTAATTTCTCCAATAATATATTATATTTAGGTGACTCAAATATAATCATGTAATGAATATTGTGGCAAATATTTAAATTTAAATTTTTCAATAAAATAAATTATTGAGTGATTTGAAATATTCTAGAAATAAATTTTATAAAACTATGGCGATTTAGGTTGTATTAAATCTTAAGTTATTAGCCAAATTACTAGTCAAAAAAATCTGAAATTAGCCAATTTTTTAATATTAGCCACTAAAATATACTTGGATTGAATCTATTCCACATGGGTCAATTTTGTGATTTTCACGACAAGTTAACTTGCATGTTATCTCATACCACAATTTTTGATTGTAGTGTGGATTTATTTGTTGCAGCCATGGCACACTATAAGGATCATTTCTTCAATGCAAACTGACATTTTGAGCCTTGTTCCATGGCATTAATGCATCTCCATGCCTCTTTATTATATTTATTGATCAGATCTTTTGGATTGATCTCTTATGGTTGGATGTGTCGATTTTGGTTTCGTCCTATCACTGCTACATTTGGAGTTGTTCCATGATTATATTTCTTCTAAATTTGTAGTAACTACTAGGTGGAGTGGTTGAGTTTGGTACAGGGAAGAAAATATCTCAGTTATTCCTGAGCTATAAAGGAAAATTATGTAAATTATATTAAGGTTAGACCCTCTCTATTTCTCTAGCTTTGCTTTGGCTTGCTACTGTAAATCCCCTTTTCCTCTGAACTACATGACATTCTACCTTATCTCCTTCAGTCATTGATGTATTGTACAAGAACTATTTTCCTCTCATTAGTGTATTGTGGATATCTACAATTTTGCATGACTATATCGCTCTAGCCTATGAATGATATATAAGTGAATCTCATTTTTCTTGCATCATTTATTTTTGTTTTTTGATCTGCATGTGATTGTTGGATTAAAACAAGTTTGGATGTGTATATCTTTTGGTGTGATTATGGTTCAAAAGTGCATTGTTGGTCATTTTTGCCTTCCCGCCAAAATCACCACATTTGAATTCAATGTAGTAACATTCACAAGTTTTAAATATTCAAATATTCAAAAGGGCACAAAATACCTTATGCTAACCTTATAATATTTCTTTCCCTATGCATTTTAATGTTTTTGCAGGCTCACAAGTTCATGATCGTCAGATCAAGAGATATCTACAGTTAGTGCTATCCCGCTATGGAAAGTTGCATGTTGTTTTGCCATAGTGGCATAATGCCTTTTGGCTGCATGTCATGTGGGTCCTCCCTTTCCTTGTTGTTTCTCCGATGTTGAGTTTTGCTAGATCCACGGTGGGCGCTATGGTGCTATCAAAAAATCTATGTTCCTTGCCATTATCAACATAGCACGTAGACGGAAAGTGATACTATGACAACATCAGAAGGAGGGTGGGTCCCAAGTATTCCCCATCAAATATTAGTGATGGATTTGTCAGACAAGTTGGCATGTGGCCAGTTTCTATTGGTTGGTATACTAATAGGTCAGATCCATTTTGCTCGTTGCCAGATCTCAAAAAATCAACGGTGGGGGCTATCTCGCTATGAGAAGCTGTGAGGATATTATCCATAGTGACATAGCACCTCGATAATGCATGAAATAGATGACATAATGGGCCCGCCCTTCTCCAAAGTAATATTATGGCTTGTCCTCGATGGTAGTTGTCAGGTGGGTCATAGTACAGTGGTGATATTTCATTGGTCCATTCAGCCAACTCAGTGTGCAGTTGTACAATTTTGTTGATCACCATAGATCTAATGAAATTGATGGTAGGCGCTATCTCACTATGGAAAGTTGTGAGGATATTACCCATAGCGACATAGCACCATTGTGCCACATGGATCAGTGAGGCCAAGTTTTGCCAGGTTGCGCAAGGTGGTTTCCAATTTTTTCATGGGCCCAAAAGTTTTAAGGAGATAGCGCAATAATACGACAAGTCTTCATGATCATCAGATCAGTTTGGATCCATGGTGGGCACTATCTCGCTATGGGAAATTGCTCGAAGAATACACATAGCGACATAGTGCCTCAGTGACACATATCCCAGTGGGTTCGATGGAGGCATTGACGGTTAGTGGACGGTAGTTAATGTGATTGTCATGATCAAGGTTTGCAAGGTGGCACGGTCAGTTTGAATATTTGGTCAAACCCGGGGAGACCCACAAGGTGGCATAATGAAATGAGCTAATTGGTCCATGTGGCCTATTTCTCTTGCAATGTTTGGCTGACCCATTGACTCTACTAATTCATGCACCAAAAATGATAAGAAATTGAGGTTTTACACGAATTTGATCTTCATGATCAATTCCAACCACCAAAAGTGAATGTCAAGCATGCAGAGACACTCTACCACCCTGATCTAATCTATCTACTTGGTCAAAGCACAGTTATAGCACCACCTCTATCTTCTCAAGCCCCTATTTTAGTTAACAGTCAGATTTTGTGGTACCTAAAGCTATACTTAGATCAGATTTCTTCAAATCCCCATGATTGTCCTTGGCAGAGCCTTGATGGCAGTGGTTGCAAGATAGTTTTGGAGGGAAAATCTCAATTATGCCTGAACTATAAAGGCAATTTTTGTGAATTTTGTAAAGGTCAACCTTTCTCTATTTTCTCTGTTACTGCTCTACAGATTCTCAGTGCAAATTCCCCTGTGCCTCTAAACTATATGATTTTTTGTCTTATCTCTTTCAGCCATTGGTATGCAATTGCAAGAACTCTTTGCCTCTTGCTGGTGTTTTGTAGAGATCTATGATCTGCATGACTATATCTCCTCAGCCTATGAATGATAATATAAGTGAATCTCTCTTTCCTTGTGTCATTCATCTTGGTCTTCTGATCTACATGTGATTATTAGATTAAAGCAAGTCTAAAGACATATATCCTTAGTCTCATTCTGGTTCAATAGTGCATATATGGGCAGAGTTTGGTCTGAACACTCTATTTTGGTGCATCACCTCTTTAGATTAGATTAGGTAGATTTTCTTTCATGCTCTCCTTCTCCCTTTTCCTCTCCAGGAGTAGTTAGGTGTGCCCTAATAGTAAGAGAAAGCCATCCTTCTCCGAAGACTCAACCTCACAGTTCAAGTCCCACATCTTGAAGGTTGTTTCCATGTTTCACTAGGTTGTCCTCATGCATAGGCTTCGGACAAGGGTGTAAACCTGAGTGACAACATGCATATATGGGTAGAGATTGGTTTGAATACTCTATTTTGATGCATCACCCCTTAGGTTAGAATAGTTAGATTTTATTTTATGCATTCCTTCTCCCTTTTCATATCCAAGTGTAGTTAGGTGCATCTTGATAGCAAAGGAAGTTAGCCTTCTCTAGAGATTTAGCCTTAGAGCACAAGTCCCACACTTGGAGGTTGTTTCCAAATTTCATAGGGTTGTCCTTAGGTAAAAACTTTGGACAAGGGTACAAAATTTTGTGACAATAGTAACCTTTAACAGGTTGGCCCTTCATAGGGCATCACTTTAGAAGAGTGAGAATTAGTAGCATATTACTGGTGTTTTTTCCCAAGTTGGGTTTTCATGTAAAATCTTTGTGTCAAATGTGTTATTGAATCTATTATGTTTCATGTTTACATTTTTGTAAAGTTGTTTTGGCCTAGGATAGTAATCTACAAAGTTTAAGTGTTGTATGATCTAATGGGTGCATGCATAATAAAGTTTTATGGATATGGGTTCACTAAGCTATGAAAAGTTTGATTTGTACATCTGGACCTTGGATAATTGATTCACCCCCTCTCTCAATTATTCTAAAGAATTCCAAATAGCTATCACACATCCCTTTTCCAACATTTCTTCATAAACCACTATCTCCACAAGACTCCAAAGCCCAAAATAGCATGAGATGTTGCCTTGTGTCACCCTTCCAATGCTTCCTTACATTGCAATGTTTTGGGAATGCCCTAAGATCTATAATTCCACTACATGGTGGAGGGTCCCATCTTCTGGAACTTAAGTTAATCCAATATTCACATGTGTAGATCAACAAAAGAGATTCAACAAAAGATTAAAAGACTCTCATCTAATTTTTTAAACAAGAAAGCATCTCAACAACCCATTTGTTTTCATGAGATGGTCTTCTCATCTCATGAAAGTGTGAGATGCTACCAAGTGTCAATATTATGATGTTTCTTTATGTTGCAGAGTCTCCATGAGGCTTCAAAGCCCAAAATTGCATGACAACTATTTGATTTGGTGCATCTTGGTGGTTTCCTCATTACATCTAGGTAATTCACCTTGAGGGAAAGATTTGCATTGATGAATTGATTTTAATCTATCATTAGGGATATTTCCCATGGTATCTTGGTCATATATTTCAATGGAAGATCTTCATTAATGGGAAATGTTCATTTTTTGGGAAAATAGATTCCCTGCAGTGGTCAACCTTGCATGTTGTGGGTCTATAACACATCTTGTTATCCCTCCCTACATTATTTATAGTGGCATGATTTAGCTTCATGTGACCATGACATACCATCAAGGCTAGTTCTTCAATGTTGAGAAACTTCTTGGGCCTTTTTTCCATGGTGACAATGCACTTAATGCTTCTTTAATGTATGAAATGATCAGATTTTAGTGATTTGATCTCTTGCACCTGAGTGCACTCTTTTTTTTCTCTTCCTATCACTTCTAGCATTGAGTTGCATTCCATGATTGGATTTTCTTCCGATTCTTAGTTATTACTCCCTCTACAACTCAACTCCATTGTTGTTGGAGTTTGAACTCAAGGTTGTATCTAGGTTATGCCTACACCCTATAAAGGCAAGTTTTATTGTTATTCTTGGGATCTCTTTTCCCTAATCTTTTGTATATTTATTCTTTGTGAATGCTTTTGCCTCTTATTCAATATGGATTGCTATTGTTTCATCCATTCTTAGCTAGTTAAATTTGTGCAATTTGTTATTCCTCATTTTCTTGGATGTATTTTGGCAATCGTAGCACCTTATGATTATGTTCATTTCAATAACTAATTGGTTAAGTGAATATGTTGTATTCCTTGCATGGTCATGTTGATTTCGTATCTTATTTTAAGGTGCTAAGGTTGAAAGAAATAGATAGTGGCATGTCTTGTTGGGCCTATTGGATTTTAGTGTAGTTATTGGAAGAAATGATCAACAATATATCTGGTGCATCACCACATTTTTCCCTTCAAAATTTTGAATATTTTTTTCCTTCTCCCTTTTCCTCTAAGTCTTATTTAGTTGCACCCAAATTGTTAGGAAGGCAACCTTCTTCAGAGATTCAATCTCTAATCAAGAAGTCCCACACTTTTGAGATTGTTTCCATGTTACACAAGGTTTTCTAGGGATAAAACATTAGGCAAGGGTGCAAATTTTTTTTCAATAATTTTTGGCACACCTAGTGGGAGTACATTCCAGCTTACTAAGAATTCTACTAGTTTCTTGGTTTCAATTTAAGGACTTCAACTTCTATGCTGAGAGGATAGTGTTTCTCTTAGCATTCTAGCCTTCAAGAGGCTCACATTCAATCACTTGGGGGATCCATCTCTATATGTTGGTTTCCAGACTAGAAGTGCTATAATTTATGCCCAAGGTTAAAAAAAGGGCATCTTCTAGAGCTAATTTTCATTTTACCAAGCTTTCATTTTCAGATCTTAGAAAAAAAAGAAGTAAACTTTCTCTATCACTAGTTAGGATTTCAAAAGTAGCAT
Source organism: Cupressus sempervirens (assembly GCA_028749045.1). Lineage (NCBI taxonomy): Eukaryota > Viridiplantae > Streptophyta > Pinopsida > Cupressales > Cupressaceae > Cupressus > Cupressus sempervirens. The sequence continues at coordinate 240,019,060 of CM053788.1, read as the reverse complement.
ATACACTTGCTAGATCTTTTACTACTCCCCCAATTGATAGATCACAACCTAGGGCACCATCTTTTCATTTGAATAGATCATTATTTCACATGGCCCTCCCTATAAATTATGTGTTTTCTACCTTTAATGGTGGAAACCCTCTTTTTTCTAGCTCAAAGACATGAGATACCAATATCTTGTCTTAAGAGCCTACTAGATTTTACTTGGGAAACTTCAATTTCTCCAATAGAACACATTCAAGAAGTTTCAAATATCTATAATATACATGGTATTATAGAGGATGATGTTGATGTTAGATTGTTAGCTTCATCACTAAAGGAAAAGGCCTTACAATGGTATAGAGGGTTACCACATAACTCTATCCATGACTAGGATGAGCTAGGAGAAAGGTTGTGTAAGCATTTCGAAGATAAAAATGACCATCTATCACTTTTGGAGCAACTAACCACAATCAAGAGAGAACCTCATGAGTTTATGATAGATTTCAATTATAGATTCCAAAAAACATGGGATATAATCCCCATTGTAGTGAAGCCTACTTTAGGTAATGCTTTCTTGCATCATCTTTGAGCTTTTAATAGTGATATTGCTACCACACTGCAAACCATGGGAGGAGAAACTTTGCCAGCTACTTATGAATTTTCTATAAGGGAAGAGAAAACTCTAATCCAATGGAGAAAGCTTTCTCTAAGGCCTCCACTGCCACTCTTTTATTATATTCTTACACACCAACATATAATGGCTCCCACCCCAACTACAACTACAAGACAACCCCTTGTTGTTGCTCCTTTAACTTCCACATCTTCAAATGAGATAGATGAAATTAAGGCTATGATGTAGGTTATGATGCAAAATATGAACAAAAAGTTTCATTATCATAGTTCTAATATGGAGATGAGGTTAGAAGATCATACCACAGTGGGAAAAAATGAACAAATTGGTGACTTTAGAGAGACATCAAGAGCAGGGCAGCAGGCCTTTTTAGTTTAATTATTAGAATAATTCATTCAATAGATAGCCAAATTGTGGTCAAGATCCATACAACCAAAATAGATTCATGGGTAATTCAACCCTTGGAAATGCAAGTACAAATCTAGTATGGACACTAGTTGCTCAAAATAATTTGGCTCATGAAAAAGAATATTCTTCACTTTGTAACTTTTCATATGAACAATGTATATGCCATAGAGTAGTATCTTCTCAAGCTTTGGTTATACAAGAGAAAAAAATAGGGCAACCATATGATGCTGATCAACTCATTTTTGGTTTCTAATCCCAATAACAAGGGGATTGCACTTTCATGAATTATTAGCCTAATGATTGCTACCATGTAAATTATGATGGTAATGATGGAATAACTCAAAAAACAAGGAGAAAAAAGAGAGCTATAGAGAATAATCTATCCTCTTCATCAAATCATGCTGCAACTTTGAAGGCTATTCCACATGCCACAAGTGAAAATGTAAAACACAATGTTGTTGTGCCATTGTAAAATTAGAAAAATAAGAAGACTAATAAGCTACATGTTGCTCCCATTCATATGCTAGGCCCTATGGTCACCAAGGTTTTAGCCAAGTCAACATATAATCCTCTCAACATTTTAGATCAAATGAAGAGGACCAATATTAGTGCCTCTATGTGGGATGTTCTTGCAATACCATTTGGAATTGTTACAACAAGAATTAAAGATTGTCAAAGTGCAGAATGGACTGGCTACCATGGATGGAGTAGCAAGCTTTGTGCAACCTATAAGAGAAGAAGAAATAAGTAAAAAGAGTAAACCTTGCCCCTTTTACCTCTCTTTGATTATGGGAGATAAATTAGTTCATAATTGTATGATAGACTCTATAGCTAGTAGCTAAGTTATACCAAAGTGTGTGGGTGATGGCCTTGGTATTCAGTAGGAACCAATGGCTGAGGGGGTTCTTTAGTTGGATGGTAGTTCTATTATAATAGTCAGAGTATTAAAAAACATAAAGATGGCATTTCATGCATATCATGGTTGTACTATTAAACAGGACATATCAGTTGTTGAGATTCCTCCACATTTTTCTATTTTCCTATCTAGGGACTTCACTACACAATTGGTGGCTATATTGCATCTTATTGGTCCTACACATTCTTTAGGACTAGATATAGAATAAAGGCTTCGATAAAGGTAGAAACATTGGCCCTTAATCACATATAGAATTATACACCTAACCCCATAAATATGAATTGCACAATCCATGAAGATGATAAGGAATGCACAACTCATGAACATGCTACTATCTTAACAGAGGTTCTTGATTATCTTTTAGATGAATGGGCTAGTGCTTTCTAAACTGATCCAATAAAAGAAGCTTAAGAGAAAGACCTTGGAACTTATTTTATATTTGAAGAGGTTTACCCTATTCAAAATCTCAAGAAAGCACAAGAAGATACTAATGGATTGTGGAATATATTCTTTGATGGCTCAAGGAATAAGAATAGTTCAAGTGTTGGTGTAATGCTTGTTTCCCCTAGTTTGGAGAATTATTAATTTTCATATAGAATCATGTTTAGGTGCACTAATAATGTGGCCAAGTATGAATCCTTGCTTCAAGTTCTCTAACTTGCACATAGAAGAGGTATAAAAATATTTAAAGCATTTGGGGATAATGACTTGGTTGTGAATCAAATAAAAAATCAGAATGTTAGAAAGAACAACCTTCTCAAGTCATTCAAGTATGGAGTTTGGGATCTACTTGAGGGCTTCTAGAAATTCAATATTTAGATTGTTACTAGAAGTAAAAACAAACATGCTAATAGACTTGCAGTAATTGGTGCTTCTATAATATAACAGAACACATTGTTGGTGCAAAGAAACAATATATCAAAATTATTGTAAGGCTTGTTGTTCCAGATAATTGCACAAATTGGAAAGTCTTTGATTCTTATTTGTAAACTGACATTCTCTACAAAATGAAGTAAATTTCTCTACTAAAAATTAGTCTAAGCTATAAAGTCAGTATGGAGACTAGATTGTGAATCTTAATTCCAACAAGTTACCTAAAGGTCTAGTCACTTTAGAGGGCATATTTAATTCTAATGATCAAGCAAGAAGAAAAGGTTTGCACCTGACTACAAAGAGAGATGACTACATACCTATCACCATTGCTAATGGAAAGACTCTTAACTTGAGAAAGGTATGGACTCAGATTGAACAAGAAGTTTTCATTATTTTATGTTGAGAATTTAGTGATGTTATTGCTTGGACATATGAAGACTTAAAGGGTTTTGACGCAAGCTTATTTTAGCACACAATATATTTAAACCATAATGAAAATATTGTTAGACAAAAGACAAGGCCAGTCAATCCCAAGGTTGAACCCTTGATGAGAAAAGAGTTATCCAAAGTTATAGAAGCCAATATTATTTTTCCTATTAAGAACTCTTCATTGGGTACCCAATCTTGTTCTTGTCAGAAAGAAGAATGGAGAAATTATAATATCTATAGATGTTAGGGACCTTAATAAGGCTTCTCTTAAAGATCACCATCCCCTTCCTTCCATGGAACAAATTCTATCCGAGGTTAGTGGTTCAGAGAGGTTTTCTTTCTTAGATGGTTTTTTAGGCTATAACCAAGTTATAGTCTAGGAGTCAGACTGATACAAGAAAATCTTCACCACTAAATGGGGTACTTATGGCTATTTTAAAATGCCTTTTGGACTAACCAATGTAGGCACTACATTTCAAAAAACAATGGAGATGGATTTTGAGGGTGTGTTTGAAAATTTTGTGCTGATATATCTTGATGATATAACTATCTATTTTAAAGCATGTAGGAGATCACTTTGATCATTTGAGGCAAGTGTTCATAAAATGTAGAGAGCATGGTGTATCTCTAAATCCAAAAAAATGTGTATTTTCTACCAATAAAGAAAAGCTCATGGGACACATTATGTCAAGAGATGGGCTAATGATAGATCCAAAAAGGATGGAATGAATTCTCTCTCTCCCACTTCCCAGCTGTAAAAAAGGATTCTAGAGTTTTCTTGGTAGGATAAACTTTGTGAGAAGGTTCATCCCTAATATTTCTTATATGGTGAAGCCTCTCATAGCCACATTGATGAAGACTATGATGTTTACTTGGACCAAGGAAGGAAAGACAAAATTTGAAGAGATCAAGAGATCAATTGCATTAACTCCCACTCTTCTCAATCCCAACGTTGATAAGGATTTCATCCTCTATTGTTTTGGAGGAGAATCAAGTATACTATCTATTTTAACACAATTAAATGAAGAGAATTTTGAGGAGTCCATTTCTTTCTTTAGTAATGGACTTAAGGACTACAAGAGTAGGCATAGTTATGTAGAGAAGCATGTTCTTGCTATTGTGAGGGCTCTCAAAAAGTTTAAACATTTGATGTCCCATAACAAGGTCTAACTCTTGGTTCCGCATGCAAGTGTAAGGGAATTCTTGTTGAACAAAGATATCAATGAAAAGAGAGAAGGCTGGATCACTAAGGTCATGGAATATGGCATTGAAATTAAGATTACCAAGCTTGTAAGAGGAAAAAGATTGTGTGAGAAAATGGTCTCATCTTTTGAGACATCTAAGGAGGCTACCCTCTTAATACAAGAAGAGCAACCAACATAGAATGAAAATTAGAATGATTGGTTGCATAACATGACTAACTTATTGGTAGAAGGAAGATATCCATAAGGTCTAAATAGAGCTAAGAGAAGATAGTTTAGGTTGTAGTCTATTCCTTATGTCTTGGTGGATGGAATATTATTTAGGAGGGATCCTAATGGAGTCCCACAAAGGTGTATCAACATAGATTAGATTAGTCAGCTATTGAAAGAATTCTATGATGGCCCTGTTGGTAATCATTTCTTAACTAGGATTACAACAATGAAGATAATGAGGACTAACTATTATTGGCCAACATTGTTCAATGATTCTCATAAGTGGGTGAGGAAGTGTAAGAAATGTGCCTTCTTCTCAAGAAAACAAATATTGGTTTCTCTTCCCCTTCATCCTATTCAAGTAGATCATCATTTTTTCTTAATGGGGTTTGGATTTCATTGGTCCAATAAACCCCACCCTCTAGTTCTAGTTGTAAATGGAAATTGGCAGCCATAGATTACTTCACAAGATGGATAGAGGAGATATCTTTGAGAGATACAATAGAGGCATCAATGGTTGAGTTCCTTGATGGAATAATGACTAGATTTGGTGTTCCTTCAACTATCATATTAGATAATGCTAAGTCCTTTGTTGTAACTCATATATGCTCTAGGACCATTGAACATGGAATATATTTGAGCACTTCCTCAAATTATTATCCCGAAGGAAATGGCTTGGCTAGATCCTCCAACAAGATCCTCATCAAATAATAAAGAGGACAATTCAAGATAATCAGATGTGTTGGCATACCAAGTTGAGGGCTGCCCTTTGTATTGATAGAATTACACCTAAGAGAGAAATTGGAAACTCACCCTTCATGCTAGTATATGGAAGGCAAGAAAGGCTTCCTTTTTCACTTGAGTTTCTCTCTCTTGAACTATCTAATCAATTGGAGTTATTTGAAAATGATGTTATGACAATTAGGCTACATGAAGCAATGGAGCTAGAAGAAAAATGACAACTAGGTATGCATACACTTGAGGTACATCAACAATAGGTCAAAAGAAGTTTTCACATTAAGGCTACAGTTAGAATATCCAAGGAAGGAGACCTTGTCTGCAAGTGGGATGTTGATAGAGCCAAACTAGGCAGGTAGTCCAAATTTGATCCTATGTGGAGTGGCCCATATATTATCACTAGATACAAAGGGGCAAATGCTTTTAAGCTATCTAGGCTTGACGGTGAAGTTCTTCGAGTCCCAGTCAATGGGATTCACCTTAAACCTTGCTTCTAGAATGGGTTAAGGGATTTTTGTAGATATTAGAGTAGATTTCCATGTTTCCAAGAAGTGCATGAGCATAGTTTCCCCAAATCTAGAGTTTTCCCAAGCTTTCCAGAGCTCCTTAGAGCCTTTTTCTTTTTTGTTAGTTGTAAAGTTTTGTGAAGTTGTAGGAGGGATAATGTGTCATTATTTATTGGTGACTCCATGAAAAATGGATTTCTTCAGGCTACTAATCTATTATTAGTAGGAAAGCATCCCATTGAGTCCCCAAGAATGTTGGTCCTTTTTGCCCCCATTTAGACCATCACTAATATCAAATTAGAGAAGTCTTCAATGTGATAGATTCTTTGTAGATGAGATCCAACGGTTCGTGTTTTCACAAGCTATCTTCCCATCCTCCTAAAAACACAAGATGTTGTTGTGTGTCATCATTCTAGTGTTTCTTCAAAATGTGGAGTCTTTGTGAGGCTTCAAAACTCAAATTGTGCCACATGGGAGAGGGTCTTACTTCCTATTTTATCATTTTTGTGTCTATGTTTTTTGCACAAGTGGTTGACTCAGTATGTCATCCGATGACATGCTGTCATGTGTCCCCTTTCTGGTATTTCTTCATAAGCTAGTGTCTTTGCAAGACTCCAAAAGTCAGAATAGCTTGAGATGCTACCATGTGTTACCATTTTGATGGTCAACCCTACATGTTGTGAGTGGATAACATGTCCTATTATCCCTCCCCACATTTTTATCAGTGACATGAATCAACTTCATGCAACCATGACACACCATTAGAGCTAGTTCTTCAATATTGAGTGACTTCTTGGGGTTTGTTTCCATGGTGCCAAGTTACATGCCTCTTTAATTCATGAAATGATCACATTTCAATGATTTCATCTCTTGTAGTTGAGTGCACTCATTTTTTTTCTCTTCCCATCACTTCCAGCATCAACTTGCACTCCATGATCAGATTTTCTTCTATTTCTCAGTTATTGCTTCCTCTGCAACTCAACTCCATTGTTGTTGGAGTTTGAACTCTAGGTTATATCTAGGTTATTCTTGCATCCCATAAAGGAAAATTTTGTTGTTATTCTTACGATCTCTTTTCCTTGATCTTTTGTAGATTTATTCTCTATAAATGTTTTCACATCTTATTCAATAGAAATTACTACTATTTCATCCATTCTCAGCTTGTTAAATTTGTGAAATATGTTATGCCTCATTTTCTTGGATGTACTTTGGTGATTATAGCACCTTATGATTATGTTTATTTCAATTAACTAATCTATTAAGTGAATTTTTTGTATTCATGCATGATTATGTTGATTTCTTGGCTTATTTTAGGGTGTTAATGTTGAAAGAATATAGATAGTGGTATGTCTTGTAGGGTCTATTAGATTTTAGCACATTTATTGGAAGAATTAGATTAACAATCTATCTAGTGCATCACTGAATTTTCTATTGATCTTAGTTTGCTTTTGACAATTGAGTGTAAACACACTTAAGATATTTACTAAGTTCATGCCAAGCTAGAAATATATGCCAAGTATAATATGTATAGATATTGAGTTGCAATGAGTGTCGAGTCACTCATGTGCCAAGTAATTCAAGTGCTAAGCATACAGTTAATATCAAGCAAGTTCAAGTGTCAAGTTAGATAGAATTACAATAACTGTCGAGCATCAGTATTATCAAGTGTCGAGTAACACAGAATGGACCTAGTTGTTTGTCATGGCACAAACAATTATGTAAACTATTTTATGCTAACTTATGAATAGATCTCAAAGCTTTGAAGATAAGGATGAATATATTTGGATTCCATATGCAATCAACATTCAACAAATTAGAAATTTGGAAAGGTTAAACAAGAAAATAAATGAATCTTAGTCATAGATTCATACCTAAACCTAAGCCTCCAAAGTCTTTTTAAGGAAGACAAATCCCCATAATTTAGCATGTAAGGAGTGATGTAAGGAAAGAATAGAAGGAAGTGAAGGGGTGAATTGATTTGAAAGAATTCAAGGTGACTTAGAAGTGTGAAAGACTTACAAAATTAGTTTCCAGAATAGAGGAGAAGTGATACAACATTGTTATAATAGATCAAAAGGATCAAGATGGATAGAACTATGATATGAAATCAACAAGGCAAAGTTGTAAGTTATTAGATCAAATGTTCTAATGTTACTTTCTAAAAACTATATCAATAGGGTGAGATCCTTTGGACTAAGGTTGACTTAACAATCATTAAAAAATCCTTTAATAGGGTAGGATCCAACAATTGGTATCAGAGCTGAGTTCTCAGGAAGAGAAGCTTTATAGCTTGGAGAAAAGATCTTGAAATGGAAGTTTACAAGTTGGAAAAGACCATTGAAAACTAGGAGATTGAGATACATCTCATAATACAATAGCTAAATGAAGCCATAGATGCTTTGAAGAGCTCCCTAAAGAGAAGAAAAGAGATTGCTATAGTAGAAAATGATACATAGTACAAATAGATTGACACCACAAAGTTATTTGCAGATGGCAACTCCAGTGAATTCATTGTAGCAATTGTAGATTTGATGGAAAAGAATAGAGCACAAGTTGAAGAAATTAGAAATCTCAATTTGGAACAAGAATCATAAGCTATATTGTTGTGTGAGGTGACTGAACAAAAGAAGAAAGCTATAGAAGACAAGGCCATGATTGAAGAAGACAAAAGAATTTTGGCAAACAAATTGGAGGAAAAGTTAGTAGAGCTATCCATGATCTCAAACATGCAATTGGACACCTTAAGGAAAATTTTGAATGCTCATAATTAGTTGAATGTCAAAGAAATTGAAATAACCACACTAAAGTTGTAGAATGAATAGTTGTAGAATGACTTGAAAAGAGAAAAGGAATTTGCTGAAAGTTTCAACAAGCCAAATGAAGCCATCAAGTACTTTGAGCAACTACTAAAATTACCTAGATCTAGTAAAGATACATAAGGATTGGACTACATAAGCACTAAAGAAGGAGAATCATCCAAAGTTGCTGAGGAAAGGAACAATAAAGGTAAGAACTCTAAACCTACTTGTCATCATTGTGGTAAGAAAGGACATGTAGCTAATGTTTGTAGGAGTAAAAATGCTAGTTATAATGCTAAGACAAAGTACATGACTCATTGTCACAAGTGCAAGAAACAAGGTCATCAGGCACATGAATGCAAAACTAGAACCATGCATGCACCAAAATTTGACAGACACTACTACAATGGTCAGAAGTTTGGACACAAAGCCTTTGAATGCAAATCCAAGTCCACATGGTCATCAAGCAAGCTAAAAAAGGTAAGAAGCTATGAAAACTCTTATAACTATTATTACAATGCAAGATATAGCTGTCATTATTGTCAAGAGTATGGACACATCCCTGAGAATTGCATAAGAACACACTTCAGTAATAACTACACCAAATGGTTGAGTCAAACTATATGCTTTAGCTATTTGAAGACTAGTCATGTCAGCAAGCATTTCCCAACAAGGTCAAAGGCACCTAATTCAGAGTTCAACAAAGGAAAAGGCAAGGTAGATGTTGAACAAACTAGAGAAGAGATGAACAAAACATGAAAGTAGAAAGATGGATGACACACATCAAATGTAGGGATCACTTCACCTAATAGGTCAAGTGATCACACCTCATCAAATTAAGCTAAATGGAGGTATGTGGGATTGATATTTAAAATGTTTTGTCATACATCAATTCCAAAAGAAGTTAGTACCAAAAAAAGAGATATATTAGCATGAATAAAGATGCAAGATAATAAGGAAAATCCAAGGTCAAATCTTCAAGTTTTTACATTACTGTTGAGTGTGAAAAATCCTCTTTAGATGCCAAATAAAATACTAAGTAAGTGTTGAGCTATTAGAAAAAGTTAGTTAGAGCCAAGTCAGTAGTAGCTGCCAAGTGATGGTAAAATCAATGGATGTTGAGTGAAACAAAAATCATATTGAAGCCTAGTTTACAGCTATACATGCATCATGCAATAAATGCTATATTTTGAAAGGGTATAAGGTCAAATTTCACATATTTTTCATCATTAAAAATTTAGAGCAAGAGTGAGAAGAGTGAAGAAGTGATTCACAAGAAAGATCGAAGCATTTGCATAGATCATAGTAAAGATCAAGCATTAGTTCATCAATTTTTAAGGTATTCTTCATCTATCGAGCTATGTAGTTTCATATTTGTTAAACCCTAGATTGTCAAAATGGCACCTAGTTCAAGAATTGTGAAAGAGAAAGAGGTGTTCAACATTCAATTAGTCAGCAATAAGGTTAAACAACCAAATTCGAAGGCTATACTAGAAGTTGCATAAAAAAATGATCTAGTAGGAGCATTATCTATGATTTTGCCTAAGGTTGTAATGGTACAAGATGAAAGAAAGTGCTATAATTGCAAGGTAGTAGGCATTGGATACATGGAAATCATACATGAATATGAAAAATTGTGTGAAAATAGTTTATTGAAGGAAGAATTCAAGATTGTAGAGAGAAAGGGCTTAACTCGTGCCCTAGATTTTCCAACAGTTTTCAAAACTTAGTGGATCAAAATAGTTTTGAGAAAAATACATGATGGATGTGTATGATTATAGGGTGGACCCATTAAAATTTCAAAGATAATTGTACATAGGCTTACTAGATACCCAACCCTAGATTAGCCCAAGACATTGAGGAGCGACTCCAAAGAAGTAATTGAGAAAAATACATGGGCTAAGTGGAACAAGCAATATGGAATGGCTATTGAAACTATTACAAATCCACTTTTTGAATTTTCCATTAGGGTCATTTCACATAAATTCTATCAGTTAAGCAGACTAAATAGTGTTCCCTACATGGAAGTTGATGTAGGTTATAAGATTGTTAAGAAAGATCACACCTATGATCTTGTAGAATGCCAAATGCAACAGATAATGGAGAATCTAGGAGTAATAAGAAAGTCAAAGAGTCCTCAATGTAAATTTGGTTAAATACTAGCATGTAAAATGAGTTCCCATCTTTTAGAAAAATAGGATGGAAGACCAATAGGTTAGTTACAGTTAAAATTAATGAATATATTGAACAAATGGGAGAAAAATTTTAATCAGTAATGACAAGTCATTTTGAAGACTTTAAGAAGTTGATGAAATAGAGGTTGAGGATTCCTATTTCCTTAGTTGAGCAACACTACAATTATATATGTTTCCTTGTAGACATTGACTACACATTCATCTAGGCTATTGTACCTAGAGCTAGATGGCTAAGGCCTCTAGGATATGAAATTAATGTTGATGAAGCCTTAGCTGCTATCATTGCACTCCTTACAGAAGAAATTGAAAAAAGTGCCAAATTTTTTGTTAATTATGATGTTGTGAAGTCAAAGGTTGAGATGGAATTGAAGACAACCTCAAATTTGAAAAAGGACAAAATGGTGAGGAAACTGAAGGATAAATTTGGAGAAGGTGCAGGTGATGATGGAGATGATGATGATGAAGAAGATGAAGAGGAAGAAGAGATGCAAGGTCAAGAACCTCTTTCTTTAACCCAAGGCATGGGTGAAGATTAGGAAGAAGAAGGTGCCAAGGAGGAAGAAGTCAAGAAAGCACCAGCAAAGCCTAAACCAAAGAAGAAGAAAGCTAAGGCACAACCCATAGCCAAACCAAAAGCAAAAAGGACTACCAAACCAAGTGCCACAAAGCCTATAGCTCCAGCAACAAGAGCCAGTACAAGGGAAACTAATAAAAAAGCCAAGTATCAAGCAAAAGAAAAAACAAAGGCTACTAAACAAGAGGGTCTAGTGAAAAAGAAACCAAGAAGAAAATACATAGCACAACCGAGGATAGATGATGAGAAGACAGAGTCTAAGGACACAAGTTAGTGTAGAGTGGTAAGTCATACACCTAAATTTGATCTTGAAAATATTTGTGATAATATTAGAGATAATGCAGACTTAACAGGATTAAAAGGTATTAATTTTGAAAAACTTGGTAGAGAAGACCAAAATATGATAGAAGAGTTAGTGTATGCCATGATGGAAAAATTCAAGAACACTCCTCTTGAATTGGATAATAAAATGCCAAAGGAATTGTATACAATTGTTGAGAACAAGTGGCATTACTACTTGAACATTGAAAAATAAATAAGGGAATCAACATTACCACAAGTGATACTAAATTTATCAAATGGAACAATTACCAAGGCCAATAAGAAATATGGTAGCAAATTTGCATGAAAATATAGGGCGTTCAACATTTTGCAGAACAAAATTGAGGATGTTTTAAAGAAATCCACACAAATGTGGAAATTGATATATGGCTTGACTATAATTAAAGTAGGATAAAAAGATCCCTTTGAAGGTAGAAATAGTGTGGAGGATGAGGAAAAGAAAGAAGAGACAAAAGAAAAGGAAAAAACCACTATGGAGGAGACACCAAAGAAGTCAGATGAAATGGCAATAGCTGAAGAGCACCAAACAAAATCTATCCATTAATTGTAAAGGATCTAAAGAAGATCCTTAACCAAACCACAGTTCAAGATAGATTATGTGAGCACCCTATGTTGGTTAGTGTGGATGAACTTTAAAAAGTAGCAGCTAATATTACAAGGGACAAGGTGAATACAAAAGAACCACCTTCTATCATCCCTTTAGCTACTGGTGGTCAACCTCTAGTGAAAACATCAAATGTTACATCTACAAAGGTTGATACTATTGTAAAAATTGTCATGGTTGAACAAAAAATACAAAATACTCAAGAGGAGAAAACTTTAGAAACACAAATAGTATAGACAAATGTATCTATACCTGATACACAAACACAAGGAGTAGGTCAAATATTAATAATTGATCAAAAAAAAATGAAGAAAAGGATGCACCAAAGGAGAAGGAGTAAGAAGCCATACAAAAATTGGTAAATTTACCAAAAACTAACACTCCAACAAAAGTCCTTCAAAGGCCGAGTACTAATGCATTACAACTATAGATTTCAGCACTAGGCTCTAGCTCATCCAAGGTTGCCAAGGTATTTCACTGTGGTGATGCAATTTTAGATGAAGTGATAGTGATACCTAAATATGACTATGCAACCATGACATTAGAATAGATAAGTATAATGCAAGGAGCCTTGGAGAGAAATAAAACTCAAGAAATACTCAGAAAGGAGTATAAACAAAGGCAAGCATTACAAGAGATTAAGGACATCTTTTTGGATGCCTTTAGCTTGCAAACACCTAAAGAAACCAAGCCCATATTAGAACAACTATAAGAAATTGTAGAATAGCTGAATAATGAAGACCAGGATACAAATAAACTTATGTAATGGTATAAGAGGAAATTTCAAGGAAAAGTTAATGAGAAAATATCTAGTGAAATAACACTATCACAAGTTGAATTGGCTACCAAAATTGAGAAAGTGAAGAAGGTACTTGAGAACATATTCTCATTGTAGACAAAATTGTGTGATCCAACACTTTTCACACAAGAAATGAGCCATAGGATTTTGAGTCTAGAGAACAACTTGAAACTCTTAGCTATGCAATTACCTAAGAACCCAACTTAGAGTGAGAAGCATTTTCATTCTATACTTCAAACACAAAATCAACTAGCTATGTTGATAGAAAAAGAGGCTAGCATAAGAGCCAAGTTGATTAATGTACAAGCCTCCCTTACCCCTCATATGGGAATAATCCAAACGGAACTAGCTTATGCAGAAATATTATTAAAGAAAGATCCTAATCTTTCAACTTTGGACAAAATAGTCCACCTTGCAGCAGAGACAATAATCCAAATAAAGTCCTTAAATGTTGCATTAGACAACTGGGATGTTGCTCTATAGATTATAATGAAAGTTCACAAGAACTTTTTGGACAAATACACAATTAGTTTATAGACCCTTTGACATCAGTTTCAAAAAAGGAGGAGATAATAAAGAATAAAGGGGGAGAAAAATGTGCAAGGGGGATACAAAGAGAAAGAGGGAGATAACCTAAAGGGGGAGAGCAAACAAAAGGGGAGCAAACAAAAAAAGAGCAAAAATACAACATATCAAATAGATAAAGAGTATTAGTATTTTTGAAGACAAAGAGTATCAAGAAGAAGAAAATCTACTTAGAGAAGAGAAGAGAGTTTGGATATAGAAAAAGCACTTTAAATTAGGGGGAGTTACAAAATTTTGAGGTATATAAGTCTATTCTATAATTTTGAATTTTTTTGAAGTTTTGCATATATGCCAAACTGTGTATTTCTTATATTCAAGGATATTAGATTTTATATATATAGTTAAGTGTTTTTGACACTCATGTCAAAGAGGGAGATTTTTTTATCTTAGTTTGGCTTTGACAATTGAGTGTCAACACACTTAAGATATTTACTAAGTTCATGCCGAGCTAGTAATTTTTGCCAAGTATAATATGTATAGATATTGAGTTGCAATGAGTGTGGAGTCACTCATGTGCCAAGTAATTTAAGTTTCAAGCATATAGTTGATGCCAAGCAAGTTCAAGTGCCAAGCTAGACACAATTACAATAAGCATCGAGCATCACTATTATCAAGTGTTGAGTAACATAGAATGGACCTACTTGTTTGCGATGGCACAAACAACTATGTAAACCATTTTATGCCAATTTATGAATAGATCTTGAAGCTTTTAATATAAGGATGAATCTATTTGGATTCCCTATGCAATCAACATGGAACCAATCAGAAATCTGGAAAGGTTAAATGGAAAAATGAATGAATCTTAGCCATAGATTCATACCTAACCCTAAGCCACCAAAGTCTTTTTAAGGAAGAAAAAGCCCCATAATTTAGTATGTATGAAGGAGTGATGCAAGCAAAGAATAGAAGGAAGAGAAGGGGTGAATTGATTTGAAAGAATTCAAGGTGACTTAGAAGTGTGAAAGAATTACAAAATCAATTTCCAAAATAGAGGAGAAGCGATACAAAATTGTTATAATAGATCAAAAGGATCAAGATGGATAGAACTATGATCTAAAATCAGTAAGGAAAAGTTGTAAGTTATTAGATCAAACATTCTACTATTACTTTCTAACAATTGTATCAACAAAGTTAAATCCTTTGGACTAAGGTTGACTTAATAGTCATTGTAAAATCCTTTAACAAGGTAGGATCCAACATTTTCCCCTTCAACATTTTGAATATTTTTCCTTCTCACTTTTCCTCTAAGTCTTAGCTAGGTGCACCCAGATTGTGAGTTAGCCAACCTTCTCTGGAGATTCAATCTTTGATTGAGAAGTCCCACACTTTTGAGATAATTTTCATGTTACACAAGGTCGCCCGAGAACAACATGTTGCATAGGAGTGCAAAATTTTGTGTCAACAAGTATTATGGAAATTACATATGTTTTTTGGTTGCTCTAAATTCACATAATTGAACAAAAGAAGAATATTTACAATAATAGTTCATTTTTTGTTTTGAAACTGATTATAAACACTATTTTTTTTTCTTTGACTTGATGATAACCCTAGCAGAGGGTATGAAGATATTGTTATTTTAATCAAAAAATTATGTAGTTTATTCTAAGATAGTTGCATAATTATAACCAATATTGAAACTAGTGAATGTAAATATTTTTGAAATACATCTTTTACAAGGGATTATAAGTGTGTGTTAAATGATGCATGGGATCAATAAAAGTGTACACATTTGTACTTTCTTTTGTATGGAGTATTTGATTTGGTATTGAAAGAAAAATCATAAGATTATCTATGCATATAGGCATATAAGATCAATATCCTATATTTATGTATATATAATCTATGAATCAATAAATTGTAAAAGGAAAAGGAAGGAGTTATAGCTCCTAGAAATTGAAGTTGTGGAATGATGTAAAATAAAATTTCTTGCTCAATAAAATGACAAGATTCATTGGAGTGGTTGTTTCTCTATGAGAAAATCATATGTTTTTAAGGACTTCCACTCAACACCAAAATCTCTTGTGTCATCTCTTGTGAGTTGTCTTAATTCTTTGATATCTAGCATTCTATTTTATCCATTTCAATTTATGTGTATATGTTTGATTCTAAAATTTTCATGTTTATCTTCAAATGTGCTATAAATCATTTCAAAGTTTTAAAAATCTATCCCATTCTTATTCACTCCCCCTCCCCCCTGCTAGAATAGATTTACATCCAACAAGTGGTATTAGAGCATAGAACCCCTATTTAGGTAATCCTATAAGGATTATTTTGTGACATTTGGAAGTAAATAACATCGTACAAGTTGAAAGTGCATCTCTTACAAGAGAACTTCTATTTCATGGAACTATTTTTTTTTTGTAAGGTCATGATAGAAGTTTTTATAAACTCATTACATGTTTGCATGTGGGAAGTTGTTAAAAAATACACTATAACCAAAACCATATCTACTGACCCTAATGAAAAAGCCAAGTACAAACTTAATAAAAAGACAAGTTTTCTGTTTTATGTGGTCTCACAAAAGATGTGTTTGTCAAAGTCATTTATTGTCAATCTTCACATGATTAATGAGTCAAGTTAAAAACTATTTATCAAGGGGATGAAAGAGTTAAAGAGTAAAATTTATTCACTTTGAAAACACAATTTGATAATTTGAAAATGAATGAATGTGAAAATATGTATTTATTATTTTAGAATAGATGAAGTGGTGAATGATAGAAAAGGCTTATAAGGACATATTGAAGAACATGATATAGTTTAAAAGGTAGTAAGAACTGTACTACCAAAGTTTAAAACAAGAAGATTAACTCTAGAAGAAAAGAAAAATTTATCAAATATGACTTTGACATAAACTACAAGGAATTATATATGCTTATGAAATTAGGATTAACAAAAATGCTACTTCTACTTCAAAATAAATAACCTTTAAGGCTCAAATGAAAGATGACAATGATTTTGATACCTCGAAGGCTCTTGAAGCATTATTGGTTAGAAAATTGAAAATTAAATATCAGGGAAAAATAGGTGGTTATAACTATGGGTAGTTTGGACATTTAGCTGCAAAGTGTCTCTATGATGATCAAAATAAAGTTGATAGAAAATAAGAAAAATCCTTCAAAATAAAATGCTAGAATTAGAAAAAAATAGTTAATTTTTTAAAAAAGAAGAGCATTTTGTCAAAGAAAGACTCTAATGAAGAATCAAATGATTTAGGTAAAGAAGGCGAAAGATCATTTTTGGGTAAAATTGTAGATATTTAAAAACTATTGAAATCACACTATTGAAAATCAAAAGGTTTTGTTAGAAGAAAAGGAACATAAGGTAATATAGTTATACAAACAGGTGCCTATAGTTATAAAAATAGGTTGAACATTTTGAAAAAGGTGAAACATCTAAACAATATGTGAATCAATCTTTTGGTTTCTTTAAAGGCTATTATTGTTGCTACAATATTTTTAGGATAAAGCAAACTTTTTCAAGCTAACCTAAAGGTCATATTTTTGGACATAACTTGTCTTACAGTTTCAAAAAAATAATAAGATATTTTAAATGCTTTCATTATGGACATTTTTCAAATCAATGAAAGGTAAGAGTAAAGTCTCAACAAATATGGAGACCTAAAAAGATGAATATAGAAAATTTATTAATTGTTGAAACAACCTTATTTGCACAAAAACCAACAACATGGGTTTTGGATAGTGATTTCTCTCCTCATATGACTCACATAAAAAAATACAATTAAAACACTAGAAGACTTGGATGGAGGTTTTCTCAAGTTTTAGAATAATTTAGGTGCATGCATTACATGATGAGGCTCAATTTACTTGAGTGAGGAAACCCTTATACATGTCGTACATTATATGGAAGGCCTAAACCATAATCTACTAAATACAATTTACATATGTGATAGTGGACATTCTATTTCATTTAATGAAAAGGGTTTTTCTATTAAAATAAAAGAAATAGAATAATTGTAATTGGTTTGAGAACATGTGCAAATATTTTCGATCTCATAGATTCAAGTTCAAGAATTATCTTTGGTTAACACTTGTCTTATGAGTCAAGTTGAAGAGAATTGGTTGTGGCATTAAAGTTGGGACATTTGGATTTTTATAATCTTGTAAGAATCAACAAAAATAATAAGGTCAGAGGCTTTCCTAAAATCATTAAACCAACAAGTATATGTGAAGAATGTGTAAAAGGTAAAAAAAAAATCCTTCAAAATAAAGGAATGTCTTTCTACTATGCCCTTAGAATTTGTGGATACTGATCTATGTGGTCCAACTAAAACTTAATCCATGAATGGTGAAAAATATTTTATGTTATTTGTGGGTGATTATTCTGGAATGGTTTGGATAACTTTCCTAAAACATAAATATGAAGCTTTTGAATGCTTCAAGATGTTTAGAAAAATGGTAGAAAGAGAAACTGGTATAAAGTTAAAATGCCTAAGATCAAATCAATGTCGACAATTCACCTATTAAAAATTTATTGAATATTATGAAAGAAATGGTATCAAGAAGTAGTATTGAACTTCCCATACAACACAAAAAAATGGTGCTGTGGAAAGAAAAAATAGGACAGTTAAAGAAATGGATTGAACAATGCTAAAGGAAGAAAAACTACCTGATAAGTTCTAGAAAGAAGTTATTCATACAACTGTATATATCCTAAATAGGGATCAAATAAGGGTTAGAATTTCTTATACCCCTTATAAATTATGGCATGGTATAGCTAATAATGTGAACAAAATTAAATTTTTTGGTTGTACATATTTTATTAAGAAGGATGATGATACTTTGGAAGGGTTCAATTCTAAATTAATGAAGGAACTTTCTTTGATTACTCCACACATAGAATCTATAAATATGGTTTTTGATAAAAATGTTATGTTAAATAAATATCATGAAAAGAATGTTGAGGAAGATTCCATAAAAGGGTTTGAACATTATAATGATAATAAATTTTTTAATAACATTGAATCAAATATAGTAGCACCAGATTGTGACAATCCTAAAACTTGTTCCATTCCTAAAGTAAATACTAATTAAAAACCCCTTCTAGAATCATTTCTAAGAAACCTCTTGAATCTCTAGTTATAGGAGATTATGAAGTAGGAATATTAACTAGAATGAAAGCCAAAATGATGAACACGCACAAATTGTAGAACATTTCTATCTAATATCAAGATTTGAGCCTAAAATAGTGACTAAAGCCCTAAATGATTAATCCTAGTTAAATGTAATAGAAGATGAAATAAACTAGATTGATAAAATAAAGCATGGGAATTAGTGCCAAGACCCGATGAAAAAAATGGCATAAGTGGAAAATAGATTTTTTTTTTTTTACAAACTTGATGAAAATGGAAAAATTATGAGAAATAAAGCTAGATTTCTCTATAAAGGTTATTCCCAACAAGGAAGGAATGGCTTTGGTGAGACTTTTTCACAAATAGCTAGAATGGACTCTATTAGAATATTTCTAGCATATGTAAGTTACAAAAAAATTACTATATATCAAATGGATGTTAAAATAGCATTTTTGAATGATTATCTTAAGGAGTAGGTATACATGGAACAACTAGAAGGTTTTGAGCCTTCACAAAAACTAGACTATGTATGTCATCTTAAAAAGGCATTATATGGCTTGAAACGAGCTCCTAAAGCTTGATATTTTAGGTTGGACAAGCATCTTCTTGCAAATAGTTTTAATCAAGGTGATGTAGACATCACCTTATTCACAAAAACTATAAGTGATGATATCTTAGAAGTTGAAGTTTATATGGATGATATCATTTTTGGATCCAATAATGATGAGTTACCAAAATAAATTTTAAACATTATGGAATCTGATTTTGAAATGTCTCTTTTAGGTAAACTAAACTTCTATCTTGGTTTTAAAATATTGCAACTTGAACATGGTCTATTCTTATCACAAACAAATTATGCTAAAGAAATGTTGAAATTTTTTGTTATAGATCAATTGTAAACAAATTAGTACACCTATGGAAACTAGCTATAAACTAGTTTAAAAGGATGGTTCTCCAACAATTAGTTAAATAGATTATAGGTTCATCATTGTTAGTTTTCTATACTTAAAAACTTCAAGGCATGATCTCATGCAAGCATTGTATCTAAGGTCTCTCAAGTTTAATCTACACATAGATAGTCACATCTTAATGTTATTAGAAGAATCTTCAAATATATTCAAGGAACACTTGATTATGGTTTGTAGTGTCTACATTGTAATTACTTTTCTCTAATTGGCCATATAGATGTAGATTGGGGAGGTTATGATGATAATAATAGCATTAGTGGTGTTGCATTTTTTCTTGGTGATAGGTTAGTTTCTTGGCATAGCAAAAAGAATGAACTTATTACAATATTTTCAACATCTAAATATGAATACATTTTTGCAACACAATTTTGTACTCAATTGATATGGATGGCACATCAATTATCAGACTTGGATATGATGTACCAAAGCCTATTTCAATTATGTGTGATAATACTAGTGTTATTCAGTTGAGTAAGAATCTAGTTCTATACTCTAGAATTAAGCATATTTCTATAAAGCTTCATTTTCTTAGAGATAAGATACTTGAAAATGAATTTCAATTGCTTTATGTCCCTACTCAAGATCAAGTGGGTGATATTTTGATGAAATCTATTTCTAGAGAAATCTTTATTAGAAGTATCTTAATCCTTATTTTAATATTTTCTCAATGTGAGAAGTCTATTTTTTAGGTTTCTTATCATAAAAATAGTCATTTATTTTTCACAAAAGCAATTCACATTACTATATTTTTTGATATTGTTATCAAGATTCAACTGCGTGGTTTTTGAGCCAAACTCATTGGCTCACTTTTCATGAGTAGTAATTCACAAGAATCCATTGCTCATTAGAATAAATGGAACACTTAGCACTCATTGGATCTAGGTGATTCTCATAGAGGTGAAGTAGTAGGACTTCCTAGGAGGTCACCTAACATAGTACTTCTCTAGCTTGAGCATTCTTAACTATGGATTTTCCTCCATGGATAAACCCACTCTTCTTGCAACCCCATTTTCAAAAATTCACCAAATGTTGTACCTTATGAACCATTTATTAGAAATCCCCTTAAGCTCATCAATTGATAAGTAAGAGATATTTGTCCACAAAAAGTCAAATTTTGATACTACTATCAGGATTCAGTTGTTTAATTTTTTATTCAAACTCATTGAATCATGTTTCCTGAGTAGTTATTGACAAGCATCCATCTCTCAAAAGAATAAATGGAACACTTAGCACTCATTAGATCTAGGTGATGCTCATAGAGGTGAAGCGTCAAAAATTCCTAGGAGGTCACCCTTCCTAGTATTGCTCTAGCTTGAGAATGCTTAACTACAAAGTGTACTCCATGGTTAAACCTACTCTTCTTGCAACCCCATTTTCAAAACCTTCACCATGAAGGAAAATTCATAGTTAAGTGTGCTCAATTTGGAGTAGTACTAGGATGGGTGACCTCTCGAGAAGTCCTGATGCTTCATCTCTGTGAGCATCATCTAGATCTAATAAGTGCTAAGTATTTCATTTATTATTGTGAGGGATGGATTCTTGTGAATCACTATTCATAAAACATGACTCAATGAGTTTGACTCAAAACTACATAGTTAAATCCTAATAGCAATATCAAAATTTGATTTGTTGTGGAAAATATCTCCTACCCCTCAATTTATGAGATTAATGGGATTTGTAATGAATGGTTCATAAGGAACAACACTTGGTGAAGGTTTTTTAAATGGGTTTGCAAGAAGAGTGGGTTTAATCATGGAGGAAAGTTCACAGTTAAGTGTGCTCAAGGTGGAGTAGTACTAGGATGGGTAACCTCCTAGGAAGTCTTGATGCTTCACCTTTATGAGCATCACCTATATTCAATGAGTGCTAAGTTTTCCATTTATTCTCATGAGAGATAGATTCTTGTGAATCACTACTCATGAAACACAATTCAATGAGTTTGAATAAAAAACTACACAGTCGAATCCTAATAGCAATATCAAAATTTAAATTATTGTAGAAAAATATCTCCTACTTATCAATTACTATTTTTATTATTGTATCCTTGATGAAAAATTGGGAAGCTATGTATATTTTCTTCCAATTGATTTAGATTCAAATATTTTTCTGTGATGTGGTACTTTGATTCAGTGATACTAATAGGTTCAACACTAGTTTAGCAATAGGTTTAGTATGACAGGTCTTTAACATAATATTAGTATGGATAGGTATACATGATATTCTTCTTTAATGATATTTCATTTTTTTATGATATATATATCATAATCTCTACTTTTAAGTGTATGTGAATGTTATCATTTAGACAAATATGTATATGGTCAAATAATTCTTTTATGTATATATACTTATTTGGGTATACAAGTATGATTCTGAAACATTCATCTAAATTTGCATATATTATGATGTATGAAGTAAATAAAATGATTGTGATATGTGAAGTAAAGAAAATATTTTTTTTTCAAGGACAATGGGGGAGTTTGTTGGCTATAGTATTGTCTTTGATGCAAATATTTGGTAATGCAAAAAGTGTTGATCTCCAAGCCCAAGTTGCATATGTGAGGTGTCACTTGATATTCCATAGCATAGATAACATATTTGTATTATGATACTTCTAATTCTATTTTTTGATACGCTTTTGAGACTATAAGGTTATGTCATTTTAATACTTGCATTTGATGATCCGTAGTTATGTTTGTACATTTGGACCTAATTGATATATTTAATGATTTCATTTCATGTTCTAAACTATTTCAATTACTTCAATGGAAGCTAAACTATAGAAATGCTTGAAATGTCAAATTGTAATGTTCAAGTGGAAATTAGTGTTAAAGGATAGATTGAGATATCCAAACGGACCCAACTCACATGCCTGGCAACTTAATAGTCATGGTTTTAGTATTTCATCACTATGATAGAAAATAGATTATGAGGTTATTCAAAATTTTAATCTGATCATTTTATGTAAGAACCATTGTTGATATGAAAGGATTGATATTTTAATGTTTTTAATGTTTATACAAAAATGATTAGAAAAGGGAAAGTTAATTGGAAATGATGAAATATGCAAGCCCAATGTTGAATGTGAAAGTGAATTATTGTACTTATTTATATATTGCTTATATGATTTTCTTGGACCACTAATGCCCAAGTTTAGTGTGTAGAATTTTAACCATGGGGTTTAGGGAACCAAGGCTCAAGCCATGTGAACATGATATAGCCAAGATTGGATTAGTGGAAAAGATTCAAACCTCGTTGTAATGTATTTTGTTTTGTAAACATGAATTGTATGGGTGTGTAATAGTTTAATTCATATATAATTAGAGACATGTTACTATAAATGTAATGTGCTATTTTTATGTGTCACTTGACACTTGAGTTTTTCATGTGTTGATGACTTGTCATTTAGGATTTTGGGAAAAAGTCACCTAACCTAAACCTAATCCAATGTAGTACCCAAGTTAACCCCTTATGGTAGATTGTTAAGAGAAGTCTTCATCAAGGGAAATTCGAATTCCAACTTCCTATTAACTTTTAAGAATCCAAAAGTGGTCCTAGGGGATTATTTTGGTGAAAAATAAGTGCTCTCATGATAGTACTATTGGTTGGGGGTCTAAATTTAGGCCTTGATGGCCTTGGGAACCCTCCAAACATGTCACTTAGAATTTCAAAATTCAAGAGTACACATGTTTCTCCCACTTGGTCA
This sequence comes from Cupressus sempervirens, assembly GCA_028749045.1. NCBI lineage: Eukaryota > Viridiplantae > Streptophyta > Pinopsida > Cupressales > Cupressaceae > Cupressus > Cupressus sempervirens. The sequence continues at coordinate 239,995,506 of CM053788.1, read as the reverse complement.
AGATTACAATTTTAGAAAGAGGCAAGGATGTAAGAAAAGGGAGGCTTCTTGTTTGGACCATTTTTAGCTGAGTGAGAAGTTGGAGGCTTTTTAGAGGGATTGGGGAAAATTAGTGGGTTGTCTACCCACTTTCTAACTTTAGAGACTCTTAGAGTTTGGAAGCTTGGGAGGGAGCTCTTCTACAATCATTCATTACCATTTTGCAAAAGGATTCAAGGTTGGTTTCTCCTTGCCCATTTGGTATTTTTTCTTCAAAACTTGTATAATGGATAATGGTATTGCATTCATGAGCATGAAAGAGTGTAATTTCATATTGTAAGTAGATTTCAAGGTATTGTGTTGTGATGTAGTATTCATGTAAATGTTCAAATAATGTTCCATGTAGTGAGAAGATTGCGGTATTGTGGGGTTGAGATGAAATGTCTTGTTGCATTTAATTTTCTCTTTATTTCTCCATTTTTCTATGTATGTTGTTTATGTGTGTAAGGAATTTACTCACCCTTTGGGAAGGGAAGAGAAGTCTAGGGTGCAAGGGTTAGTTGGGCTTGAAAATTTATTGAGAAACTTGGAGTATGGGCTCCATTGTATGCCATAATCATTCATATCTTGTTGGGAGTGATAAGGGAAGTATATTGTATAAAGGAAGTTTATGGAGTATGGGCTCCAAGGGAGCTACAACTGATGGTAGTGTGTTTAGAGGATGATTGTGAAAGCCTCAAAAGGGCATGAAATTTTTTTAAACAAATATTATTTTATATGGAAAGTCTTCATTTGAAAAGCACACCTTCACCCAATGTTCATGAACCATTGTGAAAGATACTTGGGATAGAATTGTTCAAGTGTTGTAATATGATGTATATGCATGCGTGATTGGAATGAAACCCTATTTGAGCCTTGTTCCCCAAGCTCGAGGGTGGTCTCTTTGGAGGCCTATGATTGGGAGGAGACTACCCATGGTCCTTGTTTTTTTGTTGTGATGCAATCCTATAAACATAACTATTACATATCTCGAACTTCTAATCATTTGATAATCAAATCAACAATGTATAGTTCCTTATGAGAACTCCTAAGTTATCTTTTTTTTACAAAAACTTTGTAGTTGTATTTTTTCCCTATAATTCTAGACATGATAGCATATTAGTGTCCAACATAGTCATTTTCAAGGTAGAACTAGTTGGTTATCATTGCAACCAAGCCAACCAAGCCATCTAGAGAAGGCTAAGCTATAAAGGACTTGTTTATATATTACTACATTTCTTACAAGACAAAGGTTCTCAAGCACCCCAATAGAGATAGAGCCAACATACATGCCAAGTAAAATAATGGAGACCAAGCAATGTAAAGGTTAACTAATTTTGAGTGAGTTATTTTACGCCAAGCCTATAGAAGCCAAGTGTCAACATGAATTCTATTTATGATCGAGTGTTTAAACATTCAATTTCTGAGTAACCATTTTTGACATATGAGTTTGTAATGGCACAAACACTTATGTAAATCATTTTAGCCAACTTCTACATGATATTTAAATATTGTAGAGATAGTTAAGGACCATATTATAGATTTTATTAGAAGGCATTAATACAAAGAAAAGCATATTAACCAATTAGAAAAGCAGAAGGGTAAAATGACAAAAGGATGAAATATGGATCATTGCTTAAGACCTAGAATTTTTTATGATTATCTATTTAAGAAAAGTTCTAACCCTAAAATCATAATGATGTGAGTGCAAGAAAAATGAGAGTGTGAAGAAGGAAAAGAAACTTAGAAAAAAACAAGGAAGCCTAAGTCTAATAGGAAGATCAGACATAGTAACCTAGTAGTGAAGGACAAAACATAGAATTTTTAGATAAGGAGACTAGCTTGAGACATTGAAGAGAGTATATTTGTAAATAACTTTTAGAGAAAATTGAAGGATTACATACTGAATCATTTTTGATAGATTAAGTAAGGGAAAATATCTTAACAAAGTGGTTTTAATAGACCTTATTTAAATTTCCTAATAGAGTCCTTATTTCATTGTAAGTGTAAATCCTTTAATCAAGGTGAGACCTAACAGTCTTGTAAAGATTTTAACCGAGTAGACCCCTTATAGGGTGGATCATCATAAGTGATCAAATTGTATCCCTAACAAGAAAACTTTTTTGATACAGTAGTAAATATCTATTGGTTTCATCCCCATCCCTATTTTACCTTCACCTTGGAGGTTTTCTTGGTTACAAAAATATTTTGTGTTATGTGTTTATATTTTCATGAATGTTATGCTTAGATAGATTTCATTTTAGCATTACTATTATTCTAATATATTTATTAAATAGTGAAATTTTCTTAGACCTTGATTCACCCCACTGCCCCTCTTAGTATCTTATTTCTCAATAAGACTTCCAAAATGTGGTATTAGAGCTTAATTCTCTTGAAATAAGTCTAATAGATTGAGAGTACAAATCTTGGAAATGGAGAAATACAAATTGGAAAAGATCATTGAGAATCAAATGATTGAAATCCATATGATACTATGGTAACTTGAAGGGGAAAATGAGGAGTAAAGGAAATCCTTAAAGAAAAGGAAAGATATGGCCATTCACTAGAATGAACCACTATCTAAGGAAGTTGATGTCAAAGAATTGCTTAATAGTGGAAATACTGGTGAGAGTGATGAAGAAATAGTATATCCATTGGAGAAGAATGACATTGTAAGTAAAGAAATTAGAGAACTCAAAAGAGAACATGAAATTCAATTAGTAATACTATGTGAGGTGAATAAAGAAAAGAAGAAAGATGAAGGATGTAAGGTCATGGTTGAAGAAGACAAAAGACAAGTGTCTACTAGACTTAAAGAAAGGCCATTGATATGCATAAGCTTATAAATAAACAATTACTTGGACATGATCAATCAATTACTACTTACAAATCAAGAGTTGAACAGAAAGGGCATGGAGATCACATAGTTGTTAGAAATGTTTTCAATAACCAAGAGGGGAGGGGGGTCGAATTAGTTACTCAAGGTATACATGTACCACTTGAATAATTGAAAAATAAACACTTCACAATCCTACTTACCCTGTTGTTCCTCAGTCTATACTATAAAATTTTCATAAACATAATTTTCATTGCATAATGAAAACATTATCAAATGTAAACATACATAAAGCACTCATCACAATTTTGACTCTAGAATTTTACTTGGAAACCAACTTTGGGAAAAACCACTAGCAACATGTTAATCTTTTTCACTCTTTTGAAGTGAGCTCTATTAGGAGCCAGCCTTGTTAAAGGTTATAAAACACACTATTTTATAAGATTAAGGAAAAAAAAAAAATTGAAGGGACTCGAAAACATTTAAAAAACACATTGTTAATGCGACTTGGTTAGAGAATTTAATCACCCTATTAGGAGTGACCTTGTAAGAGGACTTTGATTGTTCCATTTATAATGTCACCTACTTGTAGGATTTACATAGACTATTAAGTCTTCAAATGATAGTTGTGTCAACCTCTATTGAAAGGATTTCAATATAGACTATTTACAATGATAAGAAAGAAAATAGTAGGTTTTGATTTGTGTGATTACAACTCACTTTTTCTGGTTTAGATCTCTATTCAGTCCTTGTGTTGACTGGTTGATAAGTCTTCCATTAACATCTCTAATCTTGATTTTCTTGGACACCCTTCAAGAAATAAGTCCACCCTTCTCATCAAAACTTAAGCCTTCTACTTAGATTCACTTATCAACATCAACATCATCTCTATAATCTTTCTCTATTAGCTTTACAATCATTCACACTCGTGCATTTGTAATCAACTTTTCTCTATATGTCTCTCTTCACATACAAACTTGCATGTTAACACTCACACACACCAACACATTCATGTGCACCACACCAATTATTTGGCTTTGTATCTCTTTAAATATGCAATTTGCACTTTACTATTTTTGACATCCACTATAGATCTTAGGGTTTGCAATCAGGTTCAACTTTATTCATTATATCTATCCATCTTCTTGATCTTCTTCTAGAAAATTCTCTAGAATTTGTCTATTAGGTCTTTACCTAATCCTTGCCTTGAATTTAATAATCCAACTCATCAATCTTATCTTCAGTGCATTTTACATCTTCCAAAAAATCAACTGAGTCATCTTGATCTCACGATTTCCTTGAATTCATTCTCATACTTTCACTCGACAATCTCTAAATTCTGGCACTCGGTCACCACTAAAATACTTGATCAATCACTAAAATACTTGGTCATTGTAAATATTTCTAACTCAGCACCAACTAACTTTCTTGGTCGATGCTAATTCTTGGTCAACACTAGTCTTTCTGAACTCTAACTATAGCTCAGTAGCCACTTGCATTAATTGACATTCCTTAGCTTGTCTTAGCTTTCTTGACATAAAAAAATAATTTTCTTTATCAATGTCTATCTAATAAAATTTTCATTGTAACTTCCTTTTCATAACTCATCCTTTCCTCTATGTGCTCTTTTATGAGAAAATTCTCAAATAATCTTCATCAATCAAATAGATATGATATTTAGATTAGGTAGAAATATATCTTATCAATAGATTTGAAATCAATGATAAAACAACAATTGTTCCAATTGCAAGTTTGCAACAATAGTGACCAGCTAAGAAATGAGTTAAGAACTAAGAAATAACTTCTAGAAATAATGAACAAACCAAGTGAAGTTGTCAAATTCTTTGAATAACTGATCAGATCACCAAGGTCATCTAGTGATACTTTTGGTCTAGGACATATCAAGCACTCTTCATCTACTAAGGTGGGAGAGTCATCAAAGAGTGGTGCAAAGAAATCAAAAACTAAAAGGAAAATATATATGTCATCATTATGATAAACTTGGACACACAATAAACATTTGTAGAAGAAAAAATGGTATGCAAAACCCTAAACCTAATTTCATGGGTAAATATTTTAATTGAAAGAAATAAGGACACCAAGCACATGAATACATGTCAAAGACAAGTGATTCACCTACTACACCTAGATTTGAAGGAAGTTGTTACAACTATTAGAAGTATGGACATAAAGCTCAAGAATGTAGATCCAAAGAAAAATCCAACTAGACACTTAAAAGGAAAGATCAAGCACCTAAGCAAGATAATTTCTACAATTGGGATTAAAATACATGGTATAATTGTCATTATTGTGAAGATCATGGATACATTCAAAAAAATTGCACTAAGACATATTTTAGAGGTAATAATAAGAAATGGTTAAATGGAAACCTAGTTTTTTTCAATTGTCTTAAAGTTGGACATGTTAGTAAGAACTATAGAACCTAAGAACTAGAACCAAAAAATAATGAAAGTAATAAAGGAAAATGAAAGGATGAGATGAAAATAACATGGAAAAAGATAGTAGAGTCTAGAGGTAGTGAAGCAGGAAAAGTTGAGATCACACAATGCAATAAACCAAGTGATCACACTACATCCAACTAAGAAAAGAAGGTATGTAAGGGATTTTATACTTAAATGTTATATCATACATGACTATTTCCTAATAAGAAATGTGATAAAGAGTTCATATATGCATGAATCAAGATGCATTAGGACATACCTAAGAGAAGAATTGTGAAATAAAATCAATCACAATATCAAGTGTTAAGCATCATTAATATTGTTTGCATTGACCAAAAATTGCAAATATACATTGAGTGGTTACATCAATCAAGTTTATGTATTGACCAAATGAAGTGGTATTGGCCCAGTCAAGTATTAGAGACCAATTATTTCAAACGTGAATTCAATGTGAAGACCGAGACAACTGTAATGTACCTACCAAAGTAAAGCACATTTATTGCAGACCTAACTGAACAAGATTGAAGATATATATCAAATTTAGGCACTTATTTTCATTTTACCAAGCAATTTTTAGTGCATAAGTGATTCATAAGCAATTAAGGTGATTTTAGCAACATAAAAAGAAAATCACAATGTGCCATTGGAAAAAATTTGAAGAACTCAATAAGTAAAGTTTCAGTATCAAGTTAAGTTATTTTTTAAGTTGTTCAATAAAATGTGTTCAAACCCTAGTTTAGATATAACATCCTTTGTATTTGCATTTGTGAAGGAAATGTTGAAGGAAAGAAATGTACAAATTGTGAGGAATGATCAGTGTCCTCCATAAAAATTAAAGGAATACCCCAATGTTGCATTGATTGGTGATGAATCTAGTGCCTTGTCATCAATTGCACCAAGAATATTTATGATTCACAATGTGAGATCATGTTACATGTTCAAAGTGATAGCAATTGGAGATTATGAACTTCAATCAACATTTGACAAATTGTGTGAGAATGAAGTGTTGAGAAATGATATAATATTATTTCCAAGAAAGGACTTACCCATACCCTAGCTTTTCTAAAGGTTTTCAAGGTTGAATGAATAAATATTGTGTTGAGAAGAGTTCATGATATGAAGATATGGTTAGAAGGTGGATTGATCAAGATAAACAAGGCTATCATTTCCACCAAGTTATAGGTTACCCTACCTTGGATAGACCAAATATAATGAGATGTGCTACACAAAATAACATTAAAAAATAAATGAAGGCAATGTAGAATGACTATGGTATGTTGATTGATGAGATCAAAGATCTAATTATTGTAATTAGACACAATTTTTGTCAATCAAGATGACTAAACAACTCAGAACAATGTTCCTTGCATTGCAGTGGACCTAGGATATAAAATTATAAATAAAGATTGTAGTTATAATCTTTTTGAGCTATAGTTGCAACAAATATCTAAGAATCTTGGAGCAATAACAAAGATAAAGAATGTTAGAGTGGGGTTTTCATTGCACCAAAAGATTTATTTTCCTATTCCTAATACAACCACTCAACTTATAGTACATAGGAGGTAGTTAATCCCTTGTTACAAATCCCAAGGGGTGCACTAAATAAATTTCTAACAATCTCCCCCTCAATTTTTCTCGAGGGTCTGAGGATTCAAACCTTTGACCAAGCTCTAATACCACTTGTTAGAGTGGGGTTGTCATTGGACCAAAAGATCAATCTATCAATGCTTGATACAACCACTCAACTTATAGTACATAGGAGGTGGTTAATTCCTTGTCCTGAATCCCAAGGGGAGTGATAAACAAATTTCCAAAAAAGAATAATTCATGTAAGTTTAGATCCTTACTTGTTTGTATATTTTTCAATGTACATAATTCATTCCCTACTGTTGGCACAATTGCGTGCAATAGGAATAAATTGGCTATTTAGAAGATAAGTGACAGTATCAATCAATTAGGAGAAAATTTTGAGGCTATAATGGACAATTATTTTAAAGAATTCAAGAATAAGATGAAGAATAGGATACAGATACCTAAGTGAGTGATAGATAATATTTTGATGATATAGGTTTTATGGTAGATACTAATTTCATCTGTGCATAGGAAATACTACCAAGGATTACATGGCTAAGACCAATGCAACATAAAGTGAATGTTGATGAAGTTACAAAAATAGTGACAACATTTTTATCAAAGAGATTGACAAGAATGTTGAGTTGTTCAGTAATTATAAGACAACCAAGATTAAAATGATGATGGAAACCAAAGGGCCCACAATATATTGGAAACAAAAGAAAATAATTAAATATCTTGAGGGAAAACTTGGTAGTTTAGATAATTGAAGGAAAATGTGAGGATGAGAAATTTGATGAAGAAGTAGAAGCAAAAGATTTAAAAGGAAAAGAACTAGCTTTTTCCAAGCCCAAGGAAATGAAACAAAATGAAGTGTTGATTATTGATCCAAAGGTAAAGGAGGATCTAAAGAAAAATGTGAATAAGGTAGTAACACCTCTAGAACCTGAACCAAAGAGGAGAGTGATCAAAATATCCAAGGAAACTCAATTCCCAACTTCAAAAGAAAAAGAAATCCCAACAAAGAGGAAGTTGGCCAAAGAAACAAAGAAAATCTTACCAAAAAGGCCAAGAAGAAAATTGGCCATGACACCTGATGAGGAGGAGGAAGATGAAGAAGAAACTAAATCTGATGATTTTAGAAAACCTCAAATTATTCACAAATTGCCTCTAATGATTGTTGACCAAGTACTTGTGAAGGTTAGAGAACCATCTAGTATAGAAGCATTCAAGATAATTAATTATGATTAATTAAATAAAGATGATAAAGTGAAGCTTGAAAAATCTGTGATGGATATGGTGATAAAGTTTACATATACACCTATATAATTAGGTAAAGGCATTCTTGGAGATTTTTAGAATTAATTAGATGTTAATTGGAAGTGGACATTATCCACTAAAAGAAAAATAAGGGAGACCACTTTAGCACAGAAAATGCTTGATTTAGGAAAGAAAAATATGTCTATAGCCCTAAAAGATTTTGTACAGAAATTTATAACTAAAGAGAGGGCTTAAATTTTTTTTTAAAAGAAAGCTCATGAAGTAGATAAAGAGAGCATAATAATATGGAAGAATGCATTTTGATTTCTTGTTCCATTGACTGATGAAGAGGAAGAGGAAGAAGGAATTGATGTAGTAGAGTTAGAAGGTTGAGATGATGAAGAAGAACTTGCAAAGTTAGAAGAAGAAGTGAGAAAATTGGTAGAAGGGAGTGTACAAAAAGATATTGTAACTATAGAGGACATTCCTAATTCATCACAATACAATCAAAATGTATTAATTGAGGATGATTTGAAGAATGCTACATCAGATGCCTTAGATACCTCTTGACCATGCACTAATCTAATTTGTTTTCACATACATGATTATCCATAGATTGAAAGTGCAAAAATTGATTATTTTCAAGTTACATCAGTTATAGGGGTTTGTGACATGAGTGTCGAGAAATGGGGTAAGGTAATATTTGTGTTTCCACAATTCAATCATGTCATAGTGGGCCAAATAGATGAGAAAGAGACATAAGGGATGAAATAATTGGCAAAGAAACCTAAGGAACAAGAGTCTATTCAAGCTCTTATACAATTTCCAAGTGTCATGTCAATAGAAACATTAACTATTACACCTGTACAACAGGAAATTCCAACTCCACAAGAGAAGACACTTGGACTGAGCACAAAGGAAAAACAAGTATAAGTATCACCACCTAGTGGTAACACCCCTCGATCATGGATAATGACACATAAAGATGAAATACCAAAGGAGATAGTAAGTCTAGATGAGGTCATCACATTGTGTATGTATGACCCGAATAATGTGACTTTGGAAAAAATGCAACATTTATAGAATTTTTTGAGTTGCAAGACAAAGCAAGAAAATTTGAGGAGAGAACACAAGAAGAAATAGGTATTACATGATATCAAGAATATTTTTGTTGATCCTTTTGAGATTCATGCTATTAATGAGAAAAATAAAATTTTATAGTTGATAAAGTTCAAACATATGATATAGAGACCAGTGACAAATTGATGAGATGGTTTGAGAAGAAATTTGAGCACAAAGTTTTGAAGAAAGTCTCAAGGATGATTACAACCAAACAAGTTGAGCTTTCTACTCTTGTAATGAGTGTGGAAGGAATTTTTTCATTCATTAATTATTTATATATGAAACTTTGTGATTTTGATTTCTTCACATTGGAGAATCAACATGCTATTGATAAGATACAAGAAAATATGAAGGCTTGTACAATTTCATTGAGTAAGAACACAAGTTCAAGCTCCCATTTTTATAATAAAATGATATATGATCAGGGGAGATTAGAAGAATTAATGGCTAGAGACAATAAGATTAGGAAAATATATTTTGAAATTAAATTCATGTTATTACCCCATTTAGAGATAATTTAGAAGGAACTATCAATGGATCAAGATCTAAAAAAGAAAGATCCTCATCTTTCAATAGTATTGAGCCTAATTGATCCAATTTCTTAGCTAAAATTTCAAATACAAGTCATGGAATCAATGAGAAGAAGATGGAATAAAGGACTTGAAGAAATTTGTCTTCTTACAAAACATTTTTGGATAAATATCAGCTAACCATTGTGAACCCCAAGCCATAAGTGTCAAAAAAAAGGGGGGAATATTCTCCTAGCATAAATAAAGTAAAATGGGGAAATATCCTAGTGTGTATACTCAAGTGCAAAATAAGATTAGATTAGGAATAAGGAAAAGGAAAATCAGATGAGTCAACATTGTTGGAAGATGGGGGAGATTGTTGGAAGATTGGTTGGAAGCATAAATGTTGATGATATGTTACATTCATGACTGAGTTTGTTATTAATGTTAGCATAGCATGTTTGATGTCTTCTGTGGTATTTGATCGAATAAAAATAGAAAGATTAAGTTGGTATGGATAGCTAGTTGAGCGTGATAACCACCTGAGGTTATGGAAGATACTTTGGAGTATCTGGTAGATGAAGTTAATATTGAAAGCAAAAAGGATAAGTCTAGAAGAAGTTATGTAAGTTTTGGTGATGTCTGTTTTGAGATAGAGTTTATAGAGGCATGTTCTAGTAAACTTGTTATATCTCTTAGTGGAGTTGATATCTTGACAATAAAAATTGAGGACATGAAGAAGACATGTTGAGGATGATATAGCTAAGCTTGTTCATCATAGTATTGTGTGTATGGAAAGTTATTCAAGCTGTAAGGTGGAAGATTAAGGTTATCACTAAGTGTAATGTGCTCTTAATGTGGTCTTATAATAATTAATTGAGAAGGACTAACAGCTGACTCAGGGAATTTTTTTATGGACTCAGTATAAAGGAAGGACATTTTTGTATAATAGAGTTAAAGTTTTTGAACATAGAATCACTGTCTCATCGGGATTGCTATTTTTTTAATATTTTTTGAATGCTAAGTTATGACAAAGTGTTTTTTCCACTAATATCAAAGTGGAAGATTATTGATCTCTAAGCCCAAGTTGCCTATTAGTTTCCAACACTTAGTCATTTCTAAGGTAGCATTTGTTGGTCATCACTATGATTGAGCCTTCTATAGTAGACTAAGCTACAAAGGACTTGTTTATATATCACTACATGCCAAACAAGTCAAAGATTGCCAATCACCCTAGTAGAGATAGAGCCAACATACATGCTGAATAAAAAAGTGGAGACTAAACAATGTAAAGGTTAACTAATGCCAAGTGAGTTAGTTTATGTCAAGCCTACAAAAGCTAAGTTACAACATGAATGTTGGTTATGATTGAGTGTCAAAACATTCAATTTCCAAGTAAACTAGTTTTGACATATGAGTTTGTAATGGAACAAACACTTCTATAAATCATCTTAGCTAACTTCTACATGATATTTAAAGATTGTAGAGGTAGTTAAGTAGAAAAATACATATTTTGGAAGAAGGAATTAATCCCAAAAAAATTAGATTAACTAATTAAATAATTAGAAGGGTAAAATGATAAAAGGATGAAATGTGGATCATTGATTAAGATCAATAAATTTTTATGATTATCTATTTAGGAAGAGTTATCCTAAAATCATAATGATGCAAATGGAAAAAAAATGAACAAATGAATGAGAGAACAAGATTAGAATAAATAAAGGAAGGCTAAGTCAAATAGGAAGATTAGACATAGCAACCTAGCAATGAAGGACATAAAAGAGCATATTAGATAAGGAGATCAGTTTGACACATTAAAGAGAGGAAATCTATAAATAACTTTGATGCAGGAGCACCCAGAGGTATAAGAGCAATCTTGTGTCACCCAAAAAAAATGTACTTACACTTAGTTTCTCTTTCATGTGTTTTCATTTTTGGATACCCATTTGGGTCAAATAAAGGTTTCAACTCTTACAGTTTCACTATTAGTGTTCTAAGTTATAGTTTTTAATCACCTAGGGATATGTGTAAATGTCAAAAAATAGGAGTATGTAATTGAGCCATCATTTTGGTGAACTAGAAGGTGTAAATTGGTCAAATGATTGTCATTGTAATTTAGAGCATTCTAGAAAAAGAATCAAGTCAAAAGGCCCCACAGTTTGAAAGTTATCGCAGTTTTTCGGCTTCGGGAGACATCCTAAGAATGCTTCAAAGTCAGGTTAGGGGAATTAAATGACTTTGAACAGGGCCCAAAAATGGGGGATGACTGAAGCTTGTCCATAGGGTTATAGATCACTTTGAAAGCTTTCCAAAAATGTAAATAGTTCGTCAATCGGAGCTACAGTTCAAAAGTTATGCCTCCCGAAAGTTGGGTTACCATTTTTGGATTCTTCTAATTTTGTGCCGACTTCTAATGTGACTTCTAGAGCCTTCTATTTGGTCAGTGGATGCCAACTAGCACTTTCTAGAATATATTCCTAATCCTTAACCTTTCGAGGTCTATTTAAGAACATTTCTGGCATTGTAAAAGGTAGTTTGGAGTGGAGTTTGAGAGAAGGTACTGGGAGAAGAATTTATCTCCAAATTTAAGCTATGTAAGACCTTAGGGCATGCTTTGAGGTCTATTTTCTCTATACTGAATGTATTACCATATTTACTAAATTAATAAAAAATTTCCTTTCCTATTGTGTCCATTCTATTTTTGGGTTATGTCACCATCAAGTGGTATTCTGATGTAGGAGCATCTAGAGGTATAAGGGCAATCCTGTGTCACCCAAAAAAATGTACTTAGACTTAGTTTTTGTTTCATGTGTTTTCATTTCTGGATACCTATTTAGGTCAAATAAAGGTTCCAACTCTCACAGTTCCACTATTAGTGTTCTGGGTTAGAGTTTTTAATCACCTTGGGATACGTGTAAATGCCAAAAAAATAAGAGTATGTAATTGAGCCATCATTTTGGTGAACTAGAAGGTGTAAATTGGTTAGATGATTGTCATTGTAATTTAGAGCATTCCAGAAAAAGAATCAGGTCAAAAGGCCCCACGATTTGAAAGTTATCGCAGTTTTTCAATTTTTGGAGACATCTTAAGAATTCTTCAAAGTTAGGTTAGGGGCATTAAATGAACTTGAATAGGGCCAAAAAATGGGGGATGAGAAAAGCTGGTTCAAAGGGCTATAGAGTGCTTCGAGATCTTTTCGAAAATGTAAACAGTTCATCAATCGGAGCTACGGTTCAAAATTTATGCCTCCTAGAAGTTCGGTTACCGTTTTTGGATTCTTCTAATTGTGTGCCAACTTCTAATGTGACTTCTAGAGCCTTCTATTTGGTTGGTGGATGCCAACTAGCACTTTCTAGAATGTATTCTTAATCCTTAACCTTTCGGAGTCTATTTAAGAACATTTCAAGGATTGTAAAAGGCAGTTCGGAGTGGAGTTTGAGAGAAGGTATTAGGAGAAGAATTTATCTCCAAATTTATGCTATTGTAAGCCCTTAGGGCATGTTTTGAAGTCTATTTTCTCTGTACTGAATGTATCAGCATATTTACACAGTTAATAATTTTTTTTCTTTTTTGTTGTGTCCATTCTATTTTTGGGTTGTGTCCCCATCAAGTGGTATTCTAATGCAAGAGCATCTAGAGGTATAAGGGCAATCCTATGTCACCCAAAAAAAAAGTACTTAGACTTGGTTTTTGTTTCATATGTTTTCATTTTTGGATACTCATTTGGGTCAAATAAAGGTTCTAACTCTCACAGTTCCACTATTAATGTTTTGAGTTAGAGTTTTTAATCACCTTGGGATATGTGTAAATGCCAAAAAAATAGGAGTATGTAATTGAACCTTCATTTTGGTGAACTAGAAGGTGTAAATTGGTTAGATAATTTTATTGTAATTTAAAGCATTCCAGAAAAAGAATCAGGTCAAAAGTCCCTATGGTTTGAAAGTTATCACAATTTTTTGGTTTTTGGAGATATTCTAAGAATGCTTCAAAGTCAGGTTAGGGGTATTAAATTACTTTGAATAGGGCAAAAAAATGAGAGATGAGTGAAGCTAGTAAATAAGGCTATAGAGTGCTTCGAGAGCTTTCCGAAAATGTAAACGGTTCATCAATCAGAGCTATAGTTCAAAAGTTATGCCTCCCAAAAGTTTGGTTACCATTTTTAGATTCTTCTAATTTTGTGCCGACTTCTAATATGACTTCTAGAGCCTTCTATTTGGTCAGTGGATGCCAACTATAACTTTCTAGAATGTATTCTTAATCCTTAACCTTTCGGAGTCAATTTAAAAACATTTCTGGGATTGTAAAAGGCTGTTCAGAGTGGTGTTTGAGAGAAGGTACTGGGAGAAGAATTTATCCCCAGATTTATGCTATTGTAAGCCCATAAGGCATGTTTTGAAGTCTATTTTCTCTGTACTGTATGTATTAGCATATTTACATAGTTAATAAAAAAATTTCTTTCTTGTTGTGTCGATTCTATTTTTAGGTTGTGTCCCCATCAAGTGGTATTCTGATGCAGAAACATGTAGAGGTATAATGGCAATCCTATGTCACCCAAAAAAAATATACTTAGACATAATTTTAGTTTCATGTGTTTTCATTTCTGGATACCCATTTGGATCAAATAAAGGTTCCAACTCTCATAGTTCCACTATTAGTGTTCTGGATTAGAGTTTTTAATCACCTTGGGATATGTGTAAATGTCAAAAAAATAGGAGTATGTAATTGAGCCATCATTTTGATAAACTAGAAGGTGTAAATTGGTCAGCTAATTTTCATTGTAATTTAGAACGTTTCAGAAAAAGAATCAGATCAAAAGGCCCCATGGTTTGAAATTTATCGCAGTTTTTCAATTTCTGGAGACATCCTAAGAATGCTTTGAAGTCAGGTTAGGGGCATTAAATGACCTTGAACAGGGCTAAAAAATGGGGGACAAGTGAAGCTGGTCCATAGTGCTATAGAGTGTTTCCAGAGCTTTCTAAAAATAAAAATGGTTCGTCAATGGGAGCTACGGTTCAAAAGTTATGCCTCTTGGAAGTTTGCTTACCATTTATGGATTCTTCTAATTTTGTGCCGACTTCTAAAGCCTTCTATTTGGTTGGTGGATGCCAACTAGCACTTTTTAGAATGTATTCCTAATCATTAACCTTTCGGGGTCTATTTAAGAATATTTTTGGCATTGTAAAAACACAGTTCGGAGTGGAGTTTGAGAGAAGGTACTGGGAGAAGAATTTATCCCCAGATTTTTGCTATTGTAAGCCCTTAGGGTATGTTTTAAAGTCTATTTTCTCTATACTGAATGTATTAGCATATTTACATAGTTAACAAAATTTTTCCTTTCTTGTTGTGTCCATTCTATTTTTGGGTTGTGTCCCCATCAAGTGGTATTCCGATGCAGAAGCATCCAGACATATAAGGGCAATCCTATGTCACCAAAAAAAAATGTACTTAGACTTAGTTTCTGTTTCATGTGATTTCATTTCTAGATACCCATTTGGGTCAAATAAAAGTTTCAACTCTCACAGTTCCACTATTACTATTCTGGGTTCGAGTTTTTAATCAGCTTGGGATACGTGTAAATGCAAGAAAAATAGGAGTATGTAATTGAGCCATCATTTTGGTGAACTAGAAGGTGTAAATTGGTCAGATGATTGTCATTGTAATTTAGAGCATTTCAAAAAAAGAATCAAGTCAAAAGGCCCCACAGTTTGAAAGTTATCGCAGTTTTTCAATTTTTGGAGACATCCTAAGAATGCTTCAGAGTCAGGTTAGGGGCATTAAATGACCTTGAATAGGGCCAAAGAATGAGAGAGTAGTGAAGCTGGTCCATAGGACTATAGAGCACTTCCAGAGTTTTTCAAAAATGTAAACGGTTCATCAATCAGAGCTACGGTTCAAAAGTTATGCCTGCCGAAAGTTCGGTTACCGTTTCTAGATTCTTCTAATTTTGTGTTGACTTCTAATATGACTTCTAGAGACTTTTATTTGGTCGGTGGATGCCAACTAGCACTTTCTAGAATGTATTCCTAATCCTCAACCTTCCAGAGTTTATTTAAGAATATTTTTAGCATTGTAAAAGGTAGTTCGAAGTGGAGTTTGAGAGAAGGTACTAGGAGAAAAATTTATCCCCAGATTTATGCTATTTTAAGCCCTTAGGGCATGTTTTGAAGTCTATTTTCTCTGTACTGAATGTATTAGCATATTTACATAGTTAATAAAATTTTTCCTTTCTTTTTGTGTCCATTCTATTTTTGGGTTGTGTCCCCATCAAGTGGTATTCTGATGCAGGAGCATTCAGAGGTATAAGGGCAATCCTATGTCACCCAAAAAAAATGTACTTAGACTTAATTTCTATTCCATGTGTTTTATTTTCTGAATATTCATTTGGGTCAAATAAACGTTCCAACTCTCATAGTTCCACTATTAGTGTTCTAGGTTAGAGTTTTTAATCACTTTTGGATACGTGTAAATGTCAAAAAAATAGGAGTATGTAATTGAGCCATCATTTTGGTGAACTAGAAGGTGTAAATTGGTCAGATAATTTTTATTATAATTTAGAGCATTCCAAAAAAAGAATCAGGTCAAAAGGCCCCACAGTTTGAAAGTTATCGTAGTTTTCCAATTTTTGGAGACATCTTAAGAATGCTTCAAAGTTATGTTAGGTGCATTAAATGACCTTGAACAAAGTTGAAAAATTGAGGACGAGTGGAGTTGGTCCATAGGGCTATAGAGCGCTTCGAGAGCTTTTCGAAAATGTAAATGGTTCGTCAATTGGAGCTACAGTTCTAAAGTTATGCATCCCAAAATTTCGGTTCCCATTTCTAGATTCTTCTAATTTTTTGCTAACTTCTAATGCAACTTCTAGAGCCTTCTATTTGGTCAGTGGATGCCAACTAGCACTTTCTAGAATGTATTCCTAATCCTTAACATTTTGCAGTCTATTTAAGAATATTTCTGGCATTGTAAAAGGCAGTTCAGAGTGGAGTTTGAGAGAAAGTACTGGGAGAAAAATTTATCCCCAGATTTATGCTATTGTAAGCCCTTAGGGCATGTTTTGAAGTCTATTTTCTCTATAATGAATGTATTAGCATATTTGCACTGTTAATAAAATTTTCCCTTTCTTGTTGTGTCCATTCTATTTTTGGGTTGTGTCCGCATCAAGTGGTATTCTGATGCAGGAGCATCCAGAGGTATAAGGGCAATCCTGTGTCACCCAAAAAAAATATACTTAGACTTAGTTTCTATTTCATGTGTTCTTATTTCTAGATACCCATTAGAGTCAAATAAAAGTTTCAACTCTCACAGTTCCACTATTAGTGTTCTGGGTTAGAGTTTTTAATCACTTTCGGATATGTGTAAATGTCAAAAAAATAAGAGTGTGTAATTCAACCATCATTTTGGTGAACTAGAAGATGTAAATTAGTCAGATGATTGTCATTTTAATTTAGAGCATTCCAGAAAAAGAATCAGGTCAAAAGGCTGCACAGTTTGAAAGTTATCACAGTTTTTCTATTTTTGGAGACATCCTAAGAATGCTTCAGAGATAGGTTAGGGGTATTAAATGACCTCAAATAGGACCAAAGAATGAGAGAGTAGAAAAAATGGTCCATAGGGCTATAGAGCGCTTCGAGAGTTTTCTAGAAATGTAAACGGTTCATCAATTGGAGCTACGGTTCAAAAGTTATGCCTGCCGAAAGTTCGGTTACCATTTTTGAATTCTTTTAATTTTGTGCCAACTTCTAATACGACTTCTAGAGTCTTCTATTTGGTCAGTGGATGCCAACTAGCACTTTCTAGAATGTATTCCTAATCCTTAACCTTTCAAGATTTATTTAAGAACATTTCTAGCATTGTAAAAGGTAGTTCGAAGTGGAGTTTGAGAGAAGGTATTGGGAGAAGAATTTATCTCCAGATTTATGCTATTGTAAGCCTTTAGGGCATGTTTTGAAGTCTATTTTCTCTGTACTGAATGTATTAGCATATTTACACAGTTAATAAAATTTTTCTTTTCCTGTTGTGTCCCCATCAAGTGGTATTCTAATGTAGGAGCATGCAGACGTATAAGGGCAATCTTGTGTCACTCAAAAAAAAGTACTTAGACTTAGTTTCTATTTCATGTGTTTTCATTTTTAGATATCCATTTGGGTCAAATAAAGGTTCCAACTCTCACAGTTCCACTATTAGTGTTTCGGGTTAGAGTTTTTAATCACCTTGGGATACATGTAAATGCTGAAAAAATAGGAGTATGTAATTGAGCCATCATTTTGGTGAACTAGAAGGTGTAAATTGGGCAGATGATTGTCATTGTAATTTAGAGCATTTCAAAAAAAGAATCAAGTCAAAAGGCCCCACGGTTTGAAAGTTATTGCAATTTTTCAATTTTTGGAGACATCCTAAGAATGCTTCAGAGTCAGGTTAGGGGCATTAAATGACCTTGAATAGGGCCAAAGAATGAGAGAGTAGTGAAGCTGGTCCATAGGGCTATAGAGCACTTCGAGAGTTTTTCAAAAATGTAAACAGTTCATCAATCAGAGCTACGGTTCAAAAGTTATGCCTGCCGAAAGTTCGGTTACCGTTTCTAGATTCTTCTAATTTTGTGCTGACTTCTAATATGACTTCTAGAGACTTTTATTTGGTCGGTGGATGCCAACTAGGACTTTCTAGAATGTATTCCTAATCCTCAACCTTTTAGAGTTTATTTAAGAATATTTCTAGCATTGTAAAAGGTAGTTCGAAGTGGAGTTTGAGAGAAGGTACTAGGAGAAGAATTTATCTCCAGATTTATGCTATTGTTAGCCCTTAGGGAATGTTTTGAAGTCTATTTTCTCTGTACTGAATGTATTAGCATATTTACACAGTTAATAAAAAATTTCTTTTTCTGTTGTGTCCATTCTATTTTTGAGTTGTGTCCCCATCAAGTGGTATTTTGATGCAGGAGCATGAAAAGGTATAAGAGCAATCTTGTGTCACCCAAAAAAAATGTACTTAGACTTAGTTTTTGTTTCATGTGTTTTCATTTCTAGATACCCATTTGGGTCAAATAAAGGTTTCAACTCTCACAGTTCCACTATTAGTGTTCTGGGTTAGAGTTTTTAATCACCTTGGAATACATGTAAATGTCGAAAAAATAGGAGTATGTAATTGAGCCATTATTTTGGTGAACTAGAAGGTGTAAATTGGTCAGATGATTATCATTGTAATTTAGAGAATTCCAAAAAAAAAATTAGGTCAAAAGGCCCCATGGTTTGAAAGTTATCGCAATTTTTTAGTTTCTAGAGACATCATAAGAATGCTTCAAGGTCAAGTTAGGGGTATTAAATGACCTCGAGTAGGGATGAAAAATGGGAGATGAGCAAAATTGGTGCTTAAGGCTATAGAGTTCTCTGAGAGCTTTTCAAAAATGTAAATGGTTCGTCAATCTGAGCTACGGTTTAAAAGTTATGCCTCTTGAAAGTTCGGTTACCATTTCTAAATTCTTCTAATTTTGTGCCGACTTCTAATGCGACTTCTAGAGCCTTCTATTTGGTCAGTGGATGCCAACTAGCACTTTCTAGAATGTATTCCTAATCCTTAACCTTTCGAGGTCTATTTAAGAATATTTCTTACATTGTAAAAGGCAGTTCGGAGTGGAGTTTTAGAGAAGGTATTGGGAGAAGAATTTATCCCTAGATTTATGCTATTGTAAGCCCTTAGGGCATGTTTTGAAGTCTATTTTCTCTGTACTGAATGTATTAACATATTTACGCAATTAATAAAATTTTTCCTTTCCTGTTGTGTCCATTTTATTTTTGGGTTGTGTCCCCATAAAGTGGTATTCTTATGCAAGAGCATCCAGGGGTATAAGGGCAATCCTGTGTCACCCAAAAAAAAGTACTTAGACTTAGTTTCTGTTTCATGTGTTTTCATTTTTAGATACTTATTTGCGTCAAATAAAGGTTCCAACTCTCACAGTTCCACTATTAGTGTTTTGGGTTAGAATTTTTAATCACTTTGGGACACGTGTAAATGCCAAAAAAATAGGAGTATGTAATTAAGACATCATATTGGTGAACTAGAAGATGTAAACTAGTCAGATGATTGTCATTGTAATTTAGAGCATTCCAAAAAAAGAATCAGGTCAGAAGGCCCCACGGTTTGAAAGTTATCGTAGTTTTATTTTATTTTTGAAGACATCCTAAGCATGATTCAAAGTCACATTAGGGGCATTAAATAACCTCAAACAGGGCCAAAAAATAGGGGATGAGCTAAGCTAGTAAATAGGGCTATAGAATGCTTCGAGAGCTTTCCAAAAATGTAAACGGTGGATGCCAACTAGCAGTTTCCAAAATGTATTCCTAATCCTTAACCTTCTAGGGTCTATTTAAGAACATTTCTAGCATTGTAAAAGGTAGTTTAGAGTGGAGTTTGAGAGAAGGTACTAGGAGAAGAATTTATCCCCAAATTTATTCTATTGTAAGCCCTTAGGACATGTTTTGAAATCTATTTTTTTTGTACTGAATGTATTAGCATATTTACACAGTTAACAAACTTTTTCCTTTCCTGTTGTGTCCATTCTGTTTTTGGGTTGTGTCCCAATTAAGTGGTATTCTGATGCAGGAGCATCCAGAGGTATAAGGGCAATCCTGTGTCACCTAAAAAATATGTACTCAGACTTAGTTTCTATTTCATGTGTTTTTATTTCTGGATACCCATTTGGGTCAAATAAAAGTTCCAACTCTCACAGTTCTACTATTAGTGTTTGGGGTTAGAGTTTTTAATCACCTTGGGATACGTGTAAATGCCAAAAAAATAGGATTATGTAATTGAGCTATCATTTTGGTGAATTAGAAGGTGTAAATTGGTTAGATGATTGTCATTGTAATTTAGAGCATTCCAAAAAAAGAATCAGGTCAAAAGGTTCCACGGTTTGAAAGTTATCGCAATTTTTCAGTTTCTGGAGACATCTTAAGAATGCTTCAAAGTCAAGTTAGGGGCATTAAATGACCTTGAACAGGACCAAAAAATGGGGGATGAGCAAAGCTGGTCCATAGGGCTATAGAGTGCTTCAAGAGCTTTCTAAAAATGTAAATGATTCGTTAATTGGAGCTACAGTTCAAAAGTTATGCCTCCCGAAAGTTCGGTTACCATTTCCAGATTCTTTTAATTTTGTGCCGACTTCTAATGCAACTTTTAGAGCCTTCTATTTGGTCGGTGGATGCCAACTAGCATTTTTAAGAATGTATTCCTAATCCTTAACCTTACAGGGTCTATTTAAGAACATTTATGGCATTGTAAAAGGCAATTCAGAGTGGAGTTTGAGAGAAGGTACTAGGAGAAGAATTTATCTCCAGATTTATGCTATTTTAAGCCCTTAGGGCATGTTTTGAAGTCTATTTTCTCTGTACTGAATGTATTAGCATATTTACACAATTAATAAAATTTTCTCTTTCTTGTTGTGTCTAGTCTATTTTTGGGTTGTGTCCCCATCATGTGGTATTCTGATGCAGGAGCATCCAGAGGTATAAGGACATCCTGTGTCACCCAAAAAAATGTACTTAGAATTAGTTTCTATTTCATGTGTTTTCATTTATGGATACCCATTTGAGTCAAATAAAGGTTCCAACTCTCATAGTTCCACTGTTAGTGTTCTGGGTTAGAGTTTTTAATCACCTTGGGATACGTGTAAATGTCAAAAAAATAGGAGTATGTAATTGAGCCTTCATTTTGGTGAACTAGAAGGTTTAAATTGGTCAAATGATTGTCATTGTAATTTAGAGCATTCTAGAAAAAGAATCAGGTCAAAAGGCCCCACGGTTTGACAGTTATCGCAGTTTTTCAGTTTCTAGAGACATCCTAAGAATGCTTCAAAGTCAGGCTAGGGGTGTTAAATGACCTTGAATAGGGGAAAAAATGGAGGACAAGTGAATTTGGTCCATAGGGCTATAGAGCACTTTGAGAGCTTTCCGAAAATGTAAACGGTTCGTCAATCGGAGCTACGGTTCAAAAGTTATACCTCCTGGAAGTTCAGTTACCATTTCTGGATTCTTCTAATTTTGTGCTGACTTCTAATGTGATTTCTAGAGCCTTCTATTTGGTCAGTGGATTCCAACTAGCACTTTCTAGAATGTATTCCTAATCCTTAACTTTTCGAGGTCTATTTAAGAGCATTTCTAGCATTGTAAAAGGTAGTTCGGAGTGGAGTTTGAGAGAAGGTACTGGGAGAAGAATTTATCTCCAGATTTATGCTATTGTAAGCCCTTAGGGCATGTTTTGAAGTCTATTTTTTCTTTAATGAATGTATTAGCATATTTACACTGTTAATAAAAATTTTCCTTTCCTGTTGTGTCCATTCTGTTTTTGGGTTGTGTTCCCATCAAGTGGTATTCTGATGCAAGAGCATCTAGAGGTATAAGGGCAATCTTGTGTCACCCAAAAAAAAGGTACTTAGACTTAGTTTCTATTTCATTTGTTTTCATTTTTGGATACCCATTTAGGTCAAATAAAGGTTCCAACTCTCAAAGTTCCACTATTAGTGTTATGGGTTAGAGTTTTTAATCACCTTGGGATACGTGTAAATGCCAAAAAAATAGGAGTACGTAATTGAGCCATCATTTTGGTGAACTAGAAGGTGTAAATTGGTCAGATGATTGTCATTTTAATTTAGAGCATTCTAAAAAAAGAATCAGGTCAAAATGCCCCATGGTTTGAAAGTTATCGCAATTTTTTAGTTTCTAGAGACATCCTAAGAATGCTTCAAAGTCAGGTTAGGGGCATTAAATGACCTTGAACAGGTCCAAAAATGGGGGATGAGCAAAGCTCATCCATAGGGCAATACAACACTTCAAGAGCTTTCTGAAAATGTAAACGGTTCGTCAATCAAAGCTACGATTCAAAAGTTATGCCTCCCGAAAGTTCGATTACCATTTTTGGATTCTTCTAATTTTGTGCCGACTTCTAATGCGACTTCTAGAGCCTTCTATTTGGTTAGTGGATGCTAACTAACAGTTTTTAGAATGTAATCTTAATCCTTAACTTTTCGAGGTCTATTTAAGAACATTTTTAGTATTGTGAAAGGCAGTTCAGAGTGTAGTTTGAAAGAAGGTACTGGGAGAAGAATTTATCCCTAGATTTATGCTATTATAAGCCCATAGGGCATGTTTTGAAGTCTATTTCCTTTGTACTGAATGTATTAGCATATTTATGCAGTTAATAAAAAATTTTGTTTTCTGTTGTGTCCATTCTGTTTTTGGGTTGTGTCCCCATCAAGTGGTATTCTAATGCAGGAGCATCCAGAGGTATAAGGGCAATCTTGTGTCACTCAAAAAAAATGTACCTAGACTTAGTTTCTATTTCATGTGTTTTTATTTTTAGATACCCATTTGGGTCAAACAAACGTTCCAAATCTCATAGTTCCACTATTAGTGTTCTGAGTTAGAGTTTTTAATCACCTTGGGATACTTTTAAATGTCAAAAAAATAGTAGTATGTAGTTGACCCATCATTTTGGTGAACTAGAAGGTGTGAATTGGTTACATGATTATCATTGTAATTTAGAGAATTCCAGAAAAAGAATCAAGTCAAAAGGCCCCACGGTTTGAAAGTTATCGTAGTTTTTTAATTTTTGGAGACATCCTAAGAATGCTCCAAAGTCAAGTTAAGGGCATTAATGACCTTGAATAGGACCAAAAAATGGAGGACGAGCAAAGCTGGTCCAAAGGGCTAAAGAGCGCTTCGAGAGCTTTCCAAAAATGTAAACAATTTGTTAATTGGAGCTACGGTTCAAAAGTTATGACCTCCAGAAAGTTCGGTTACCATTTCTGGAATTTTTTAATTTTGTGCTGACTTCTAATGCAACTTCTAGAGCTTTCTATTTGGTTGG
The DNA here is from genome assembly GCA_028749045.1 of Cupressus sempervirens. NCBI lineage: Eukaryota > Viridiplantae > Streptophyta > Pinopsida > Cupressales > Cupressaceae > Cupressus > Cupressus sempervirens. The sequence continues at coordinate 239,971,873 of CM053788.1, read as the reverse complement.
TGGTTGCCAACTAGTAGTTTTTAGAATGTATTCTTAATCCTTAACCTTCCGAGGTCTATTTAAGAACATTTCTAGCATTGTAAAAGACAGTTCAGAGTGGAGTTTGAGAGAAGGTACTGGGAAAAGAATTTATCTCCAAATTTATGCTATTGTAAGCCCTTAGGGCATGTTTTGAAGTCTATTTTCTTTGTACTGAATGTATTAGCATATTTACACAATTAATAAAATTTTCTCTTTCCTGTTGTGTCCATTCTATTTTTGGGTTGTGTCCCCATCAAGTGGTATTCTGATGTAGGAGCATCCAGAGGTACAAGGGCAATCCTGTGTCACCCAAAAAAAATATACTTAGACTTAGTTTCTATTTCATGTGTTTTCATTTTTGCATACCCATTTGAGTCAAATAAAGGTTCAAACTCTCACAGTTTCACTGTTAGTGTTTTGAGTTAGAGTTTTTAATCACCTTGGGATACATGTAAATGTTGGAAAAATAGGAGTATGTAATTGAGCCTTCATTTTGGTGAACTAAAAGGTGTAAATTGGTTAGATAATTGTCATTGTAATTTAGAACATTCTAGAAAAAGAATCAGGTCAAAAGGCCCCACAGTTTGAAAGTTATCGCAGTTTTTCAATTTTTGGAGACATCCTAAGAATGCTTCAAAGTTAGGTTAGGGGCATTAAATGACCTCAAACAGGGGCAAAAAATGGGGGATGCTCGAAGCTGGTCCATAAGGCTATGGACTACTTTTAGAGCTTTCCGAAAATGTAAACAGTTCGTCAATCGGAGCTACGGTTCAAAAGTTATGCCTCCTAAAAGTTTAGTTATCGTTTCTGAATTCTTCTAATTTTGTGCCGACTTCTAATGCGACTTCTATAGCCTTCTATTTGGTCGGTCGATGCCAAATAGCAGTTTCTACAATGTATTCCTAATCCTTAACATTCTGGGGTCTATTTAAGAACATTTCTAGCATTGTAAAAGGCAGTTCGGAGTGGAGTTTGAGAGAAGGTATTGGGAGAAGAATTTATCTCTAGATTTATGCTATTGTAAGCCCTTAGGGCATGTTTTGAAGTCTATTTTCTCTATATTGAATGTATTAGCATATTTACACAGTTAATAAAATTTTTCCTTTCCTGTTGTGTCCATTCTATTTTTGGGTTGTGTCCCCATCAAGTGGTATTCTGATGTAGGAGCATCCAGAGGTATAAGGGCAATCTTGTGTCACCCAAAAAAAATGTACTTAGACTTAGTTTTTGTTTCATGTGTTTTCATTTCTGGATACTCGTTTAGGTCAAATAAAAGTTCCAACTCTCACAGTTCCACTATTAGTGTTATGGGTTAGAGTTTTTAATCAACTTGGGATACGTGTAAATTGTAAAAAAATAGGAGTATGTAATAGAGCCATCATTTTGGTGAACTAGACGGTGTAAATTGGTCAAATGATTTTCATTGTAATTTAGAGCATTCTAGAAAAAAAATAGGTCAAAACACCCCACGGTTTCAAAGTTATCACAATGTTTTTGTTTCTGGAGGCATCCTAAGAATGCTTCAGAGTCAGGTTAGGGGCATTAAATGACCTCAAATAGGGCCAAAAATTGGGGGCTGAGTGAAGTTGGTCCATACGGCTATAGAGCACTTCGAGAAATTTTCAGAAATGTAAATGATTCATCAATCAGAGCTACGATTCAAAAGTTATGCCTCCCGGAAGTTCAGTTGCCATTTCTAGATTCTTCTAATTTTGTGTTGACTTCTAATGCAACTTCTAGAGCCTTCTATTTGGTCAGTGGATGCCAACTAGCACTTTTTAGAATGTAATCCTAATCCTTAACCTTTCGGGGTCTATTTAAAAATATTTCTAGCATTGTAAAAGGCAGTTCGAAGTGGAGTTTGAGAGAAGGTACTGGGAGAAGAATTTATCCCCAGATTTATGCTATTGTAAGCCCTTAGGGCATGTTTTGAAGTCTATTTTCTCTGTACTGAATGTACTAGCATATTTACACAATTAATAAAATTTTCCCTTTCTTGTTGTGTCCATTCTATTTTTGGGCTGTGTCCCCATCAAGTGGTATTCTGATGCAGGAGCATCCAGAGGTATAAGGGCAATCTTGTGTCACCCAAAAAAAATGTACTTAGACTTAGTTTTTGTTTCATGTGTTTTCATTTTCGGATACCCATTTGGGTCAAATAAAGGTTCCAACTCTCATAGTTCCACTATTAGTGTTCTGGGTTAGAGTTTTTAATCACCTTGGGATACGTGTAAATGCCAAAAACAAGAATTATGTAATTGATCCACCATTTTGGTGAACTAGAAGGTGTAAATCAGTCAGATGATTGTCATTATAATTTAGAACATTCTAGAAAAAGAATCAGGTCAAGAGGCCCCATGGTTTTAAAGTTATCGTAGTTTTCAGTTTCTAGAGACATCCTAAGAATGCTTCAAAGTCAGGTTAGGGGCATTAAATGAACTCAAACAGGGCCAAAAAATGAGGATGAGAAAAGCTGCTCCATAAGGCTATAGAGCGCTTTGAGAGCTTGTCAAAAATGTAAACAGTTCGTCAATTGGAGCTACGGTTCAAAAGTTATGCCTCCCGGAAGTTCGATTACCATTTCTAAATTCTTCTAATTTTGTGCCGACTTCTAATGGGACTTCTAGAGCCTTCTATTTGGTCAGTGGATGCCAACTAGCACTTTCTAAAATGTATTCCTGATTCTTAACCTTTTGGGGTCTATTTGAGAATATTTCAGGCATTGTAAAAGGCAGTTCAGAGTGGAGTTTGAGAGAAGGTACTCGGAGAAGAATTTATCTCTAGATTTATGCTATTGTAAGCCTGTAGGGCATGTTTTGAAGTCTATTTTCTCTATACTAAATGTATTAGCATATTTACACAGTTAATAAAATTTTCCCTTTCTTGTTGTGTCCATTCTATTTTTGGGTTCCCCATCAAGTAGTATTCTTATGCAGGAGCATCCAAAGGTATAAGGGCAATCTTGTGTCATCCAAAAAATAGTACTTAGTTTCTATTTCATGTGTTTTCATTTCTGGATACCCATTTGGGTCAAATAAAGGTTCCAACTCTCACAATTCCACTATTAGTGTTCTAGGTTAGAGTTTTTAATCACCTTAGGATACGTGTAAATGTCAAAAAAATAGGAGTATGTAATTGAGACATCATTTTGGTGAACTAGAAGATGTAAATTGGTCAAATAATTGTCATTGTAATTTAGAGCATTCCAGAAAAAGAATCAGGTCAAAAGGCCCCACGGTTTGAAAGTTATTGCAATTTTTTAATTTTTGGAGACATCCTAAGAATGCTTCAAAGTCAAGTTAGGGGCATTAAATGACCTTGAACAAGGTCAAAAATTGGGAGATGAGCAAATCTGGTCCATAGGGCTATAGAGTGCTTCGAGAGCTTTTTGAAAATGTAAATGATTCGTTAATCGGAGCTACGGTTCAAAAGTTATGCCTCCCGAAAGTTCGGTTACCATTTTTGAATTCTTCTAATTTTGTGTCGACTTCTAATGCGACTTCTAGAGCCTTCTATTTGGTCAGTGGATGCCAAGTAACAGTTTTTAGAATGTATTCCTAATCCTTAACCTTTCAGGGTCTATTTAAGAACATTTCTAGCATTGTAAAAGGCAGTTTGGAGTGGAGTTTGAGAGAAGGTACTGGGAGAAGAATTTATCCCTAGATTTATGCTATTGTAAGCCCTTAGGACATGTTTTGAAGTTTTTTTTCTCTATACTGAATGTATTAGCATATTTACGTAGTTAATAAAATTTTTCCTTTTCTGTTGTGTCCATTCTATTTTTGGGTTGTGTCCCCATCAAGTGGTATTCTGATGCAAGAGCATCTAGAGGTAAAAGGACAATCCTGTGTCACCCAAAAAAAAGTACTTAGACTTAGTTTCTATTTCATGTGTTTTCATTTCTGCATACCCATTTGAGTAAAATAAAGGTTCCAACTCTCACAGTTTCACTGTCAGTGTTTTGAGTTAGAGTTTTTAATCACCTTGGGATACATGTAAATGTTGAAAAAATAGGAGTATGTAATTGAGCCTTCATTTTGGTGAACTAGAAGGTGTAAATTGGTCAAATGAGTTTCATTGTAATTTGGAGCATTCCAAAAAAAGAATCAGGTCAAAAGGCGCTACGGTTTGAAAGTTATCGCAGTTTTTTGCTATTTTGAGACATCCTAAGAATACTTCAAAGTCAAGTTAGGGGCATTAAATGATCTCAAATAGGGCCAAAAATGAGGGATGAGCTAAGTTTGTCCATAGGGCTATAGAGCACTTCAAGAGCTTTCCGAAAATGTAAACGGTTCGTCAATCGGAGCTACGGTTCAAAAGTTATGCCTCTCGAAAGTTTGATTACTATTTTTGGATTCTTCTAATTTCGTGCTGACTTCTAATGCGACTTCTAGAGCCGTCTATTTGATCGGTGGATGCCAAATAGTACTTTCTATAATGTATTCCTAATCCTTAACTTTTCAGGATCTATTTAAGAACATTTCTAACATTGTAAAAGGAAGTTCGGAGTGGAGTTTGAGAGAAGGTACTGGGAGAAGAATTTATCCCTAGATTTATGCTATTTTAAGCCCTTAGGGCATGTTTTGATGTCTATTTTCTCTGTACTGAATGTGTTAGCATATTTACACAATTAATAAAATTTTTCCTTTCTTGTTGTGTCCATTCTATTTTTGGGTTGTGTCCCCATCAAGTGGTATTCTGATGCAGGAGCATCCAGAGGTATAAGGGCAATCCTTTGTCACCCAAAAAAATGTACTTAGACTTAGTTTCTATTTCATGTGTTTTCATTTCTGGATACCCATTTGGGTCAAATAAAGGTTCCAACTTTGACATTTCCACTATTAGTGTTCTAGGTTAGAGTTTTTAATCACCTTGGGATACGTGTAAATGCCAAAAAAATATGAGTATGTAATTGAGACATCATTTTGGTGAACTAGAAGGTGTAAATTGGTCAGATGATTGTCATTGTAATTTAGAGCATTCCAAAAAAAGAGTGAAGTCAAAAGGCCCCACGGAGAAAGTTATTGTAGTTTTTCAATTTTTGGAGATATCCTAACAATTCTTCAAAGTCAGGTTAGGGGCATTAAATACCTCAAATAGGGCCAAAATATGGGGGACGAGCGAAGATGGTCCATAGGGCTATAGAGCGCTTCGAGAGCTTTCCAGAAATGTAAATGGTTCGTCAATCAGAGCTACGGTTCAAAAGTTATGCCTCCTGAAAGTTCGGTTACCATTTCTGGATTCTTCTAATTTTGTACCGACTTCTAATGCAACTTCTAGAGCCTTCTATGTGGTTGATGGATGCCAACTAGAACTTTCTAGAATGTATTCCTAATCCTTAACCCTCTAGGGTCTATTTAAGAAAATTTTTGGCATTGTAAAAGGCAGTTCAGAGTGGAGTTTGAGAGAAGGTACTGAAAGGAGAAATTATCTCCAAATTTATGCTATTTTAAGCCCATAGGGCATGTTTTGGAGTCTGTTTCTCTATACTAAGTGTACTAGCATATTTTTATAGTTAATAAAATTTTTCCTTTCCTGTTCTGTCCATTCTACATTTGGGTTGTGTCCCCATCAGTTGTTATGCTTATCTCTTTGTTGATTCCTAGTCATATCAGTTGGCTTTATATACAAGGTACTTCTATGATGTATTCGTCCAATTATTTGATTAATCCATTCTCCTTTAATCATATCTTATCTCTCTTGTGCTATCTCTTGAGTTTCTAGATCTTGGCATTTCATTCTTGCATCAGGAAAATTATTACATGGTATCATAGCTATATTAAATTCTTACATGGTATCAGAGCCATAGGAGTTTCATTACATAGTCATTAGAGATTTTTTTTGCAAGTCAAGATTGGAGATCTCTAGTGCAAATCAAATGTTGGCATCAGATTTAGAAGGTCAAGAAACCCCTAAATAAACTCTTGTTTTATCAAAATTGGATATCTGAGGTGAAATCTAGAGTCATTTTTTTGGAGGTGTGATGGCGGCGATTCACGAAAAATAATTACAAAGGTGATTTTCAAATAACAATATCTCCCTCATATGAACTCCTTTTTTCGAGCAATATTTTTTGTTTTGGGGTAAAATTTCATGATCTACACACTGTTGCAAGTTGTTTGCAATCCCTATTCCTAAATTTATTTAAAAATCAAAAATCCCAATTTTTGCAACTTCAAAAGCTTCATTCAGGCTCATTTGGACACATATTCAAGTGCTATTTTTTTTTAAAGTGCACGAATTTTTTTATCTACTTTCTAGATCTAGTACTAGTTTGGAGTAATTCTGAGTAGACATAGTACTTTTAGCCTTTTTTTCTTTTTTGGCCTATTTTGGCATTTGTAATTTGATCCTTTAGAGATCTTGTGTGTTATATTGTTGAGTCTAATATAGATTCATATTTGTTGTTGTAACCATCAAAATTAGAAGGCCACTTTGGTTCATTTTGACAAGCGGCAGTTGTATAGACACTATGTATAAAGTGCCAAAATCATCTATTTTGGGAGGTTCTTTGGTTGAGTGATTTGGGGGGTGTGTCTTGAGTGTTTTCACTTCTCTTTCTCTTGTGTTCTTTTATTTTTCATCTTGGGTTCTCCTAGGTTTCCACTTTTAACTCCACATAATTATGCTATATGAAAAATTAGAGCATGGAGTAAAATGATAGAAAAAGGTTTAATTGATTATGGTGATGGAACCATGGTTGCTCCATCTGATCCCAATAAACTAAATAAATGGAATCATAACAATGAGGTTGTTATAGGTACTTTGAAGAAGTATGTACATGAAGATCTTATCTTCCATATTGATAATTGTAAAATAGTAAAGGAAGCATGGGATAAGTTTGCTAGCTTGTATGCAAAAGTAGACAAAGCTAGGGGTTTTGAATATGATGAAAATCTCATGTCATAAATGTCATGCCCACATTCCTACAAGTCAAAAACACGACCTTTTTTTTTTTTTTTTTTAACATGAGAGAAAACTGAAGTTAAGAGACATAACCTATCCTTAAACTTGGATATGATGAAGTATGATGATGGAACAAAGTTTCTTTCACTCAGCATCTAGATTTTCAAGTTCCCTATAAGGTGGTCACTAGGTTGCTAGTTACTAAATGTAAAACTACATTAAGGTGTTATGGTTATAAGCCCTTAATCTTCTACACCCAATATGAGACATTCTGATGTGTAAGTGAGATTCAAATTTGTGTCAATTTAGTGGTAAAGATTCTAAGGATTGCATCAAGAAGATGTTTTATTAATTAAATATTTTATTTCTATTAATATTATGATTTTCTTCATATTAGTATTATTATTATAATTATTACTTAAAAGTCAACTATACCTTCTATTCTTAATATACATCTTTTATTTTAACTATTATGTTATCATTATTTAATATTAAATTTAAAGTACTATATTTGCAAATAATGTTCAATTAATTGTTAGATAAAACTACCATCTAATCCTATACTTTCTTTTCTATAAACATATCACCTTACTTCCAATCACATGCCTAATTTAATACAATTTTTATGTATATTTATATTTTCTTTAGGAAGAAATAAAATAAAATAACAACAAACTATCTAACCTCAAATACCCTTTTACCCAAAATAATTAAATATATAAAAAAAAACATTTAAAACTAGCCACCCCAACTCTTTACCATATCCTGTATCTATCTTAACACATTAATAATTTTCCATACCTTATACTAATATTAAATAGAAATTTATATGAATTTATCTATACTTACTAACCTATAACAATACTCCCTTCTAACAATTAATATTCCAACCCACCATTCTATAATTCTTAACCTAGATTAGTTGTCTAAACTTCCCCCCCCTTTAGCTAATATTCCCTCTTAACCATACTTACTCCAACCCATGCTAAAATAATAACCATATTAAAAACTGAAAATAGACTTTATTATATATACTCTACTCTCAACCCACCCCCCCCCCCCCCCCAACCACCCCACTCCACCCCACAAAAAAAATAATTTATAATGATTTCCCTAAACAAATAAAACTAGGGGTCCTATCACCCATGATTATAATGTTGGAGGCTAACATAACACTCAATTCAATGCCAACTACCCCTCCCTCACTTCCAAGCACATGATCTTCCTAGGCGACTTGGATATGGGGAGATTCGCTTGTATAATGAAAAGCACAAATAAATTCATTTATTTCTACCATGTTGAATTCTCCCACGTTAACACCTAGGGATGAATGGAAGTAGGTGAAAAGGAAGAGGGGAAGGGTGCGTACTCCCCAAGGCACCTTCCACAATAAATGTCCTTCCCCATATGGGTATGGCCACCAGGTTGGCCAAGGGGCAAGGAAGTCGTTTTTGCATTATTATTTTATTTTTTTTCATAAATTTGCAATGAAACTTACTTTTTCCTAACCAATCTTGTCATATTACATATTAAAGTCACCTCCTAGTTGGAAAGTCAATATACTTTATTATTATTTTTTTGTTTTTTCATTTGTTAATTTAGTCCATTGATTTATTAGGGGTTTGACAATGTACTAGTCTTGAAATACCCTTTTGTAAAACAATATTAATAGGATGGTGACCTTTTTTTTCTTTGATTTGATATTGGAAGGAATATGTTATTTTATTCTAATAATAATATTTTATTGACTACATTTTTTTGAAGAGAGACTCTTTTGAAAAGCCATACATTTTCTAGCAAGATATTATGCACCTATAGGTTACTTATGAAGTTAAAATTTTTGACTAGTTTCTTCATGCATTCTCTAAATTTGTTTATACTTGAGTTGATAAATTTAGACATTGTATAATGCATTATGTTACCTATTATATCTTGCAATCTAATGTATTACACAAAGTAACTAACATAATTCTAACAAAATCTAAATTGTAAGATATTCCAATATGAACATAAATGAAATCTTTAATTTTTGGTAACCCATGAACAAGAAGTATTCTAATTCTAACATGATTTGCATTTCATGATTAAAACTATCTATGAATCCATTAGCTATCAAATTTCATATTCTACAACTATGTATGAATCAAGATTGAACACCAATGCATCTAAATTATTCATATGAGTCTTGAGGAAATAGGAATAAAAAAATGATAATCTTCTAAATAATTTTTTAATGTCTACCATGACACTCAATCCTTTCTTCAATGCATTCATATTCAAGATTACAAACCAACAACATCAATACAATGAATCTTTCCTTCAAGATCTTCTCAAGCTTACATTCAACCATTTACCAAGTATACACACAAGGTGGTGAGATCACCATATCAAAATATACAAATGGAGAGACCTTTCTACAACACATAGATGTTCACAATCTTTCCAATAAAAAAAATGAGAATAAGAACAACATTATTACAATACATAATGATTCACTTAACAAGATGGAGCTTGTTTCTCCATTCTCCACTCAAAAAATAGTGTTCTCTCTTCCTAAACAAGGTGAAACTTCACACTTTCCAAAGGTCCAAGACCTCAAGCAAAAACTTGCAATAAGAGACAATATCTAGAACCATGGAGGCTCACCTCCCAACCTAGGTTCCAAGGAGGCCCCCCACCAAGTTTGGAGAAACAAGACACAAATGGTTGCACACCTTTATATCCACATACTATGCAAACTATAACAAACACAAATTCAACACAACACAACACAACCCATTCTAAGGCTTGCACATAGATTCTACCATAGAATCAAGATATAGGGTGAAGGTGGGCTCTCTTGATGAGGAGAATTTCAAATCCATAAATCACATATATTCACATATTCTCATAAGTCACATACCCTTTCAAGGCTTAAAAATGTATTCCTTCTTCATACACCTCCTTATACCTCCAAAAAATGCAAGCAATCATGAAGACCATATTCCATTGAAACATATCAAAAATCATCTCCACACATGGGAGAGTTTTCTCAACTACATGGGTGAGCCTGACCAACCCCTTCACCCAAGCATCTCTTTCCTCCAAAGGGAAAGTGATTCTTTACACCCATTATACACAAACAATCCACATGAACAAAAGAAAAAACAAGATTCAAGAAAGAAATCTCATAACCTTCTCACATTGAAAACACATACAACAAGATTATTCACAATAACACATCTACTCCATAAAAAATCTACAATGCAGTGGAAGAACACCATTTCTAATCTATGAATGAAATGAATATATACCATGGATCATGGATACCAACTTTACTCCAAGAAATGGAAAATGAAAGTTGTAGTAGAGCTCCTTATCCTCTTCCTCCAAATCCTAAATGTCTCTAAAGTTAGAGAGTGAGCCAGTGGATTTCTAGTTTGGCCATGCCTCTATATATGACTCCCATTTTCGGATTCAATATAAAATGCATTCTTTGTGGGGTCTCCTAGGTCTTCTAGGCACCCTAGGGGTCACTAATAGCCTCCTAACTTAAAGTATTATCATGGATAGGGTTTATTTTCATCACAAATACACCTTAGAGCTACTTTTTGGTCCTCACAATGCTAGGTAAAGTCCAATTTCAATTTTCATATGGTGGTAACCTTGTTTCCCTTACTAAGTCAAGGCAATAAGTGTAATTATTAATTAAGAAATTTAACTTGAGATAAGGTGGCTACATGATCCATCTTTAGAGAAGATGTCATTTTCACATAAGAGTTGATGCAAAAAAAAAATGTGGAAGATTTGCATGTTGGTTTTTCTTGTCCCTATTGAGGTCATAGCTTGTGGTGAAGATGAAGATGGTGGTATATCATTCTTGTGGCATCAAAGTGTGGGACACACTTTTCTATCTACCAGGGGAGTCTGATGCAGGAGCATCTTGCATGGGAAAATTAAATTATTAGAAAAAAAAAAAAAAAGGAAAAAAAAAATAAATAAATAAAAATTTGTGGAGGAGAGAGAAAGTGACGAAAATGGAAGGAAAATAATTAAAAATAGAAAATAGGGAAAGTGGAGAAAAGAGGAATCTCTATTTTCAAGGTGCATGGGTGGCATAAATAGAAAATAATAAAAATAGTTGTCATTCCATTAATCGAGGTGTGTATGTGGCAAGTTCCTTAAATCATGCATTTAATATTTGTTGGGTGCTTAGTTGTATTTGGGTGGGAATTTAATATTTATTTAAAGGTAGTTGTATTTACCTTTTATCCCACATTGGTTGTGTTTGTAATGTCTTGGGTTAGAAGTGCCTATTTAAGCAAGGCTTATTATCATTTGTAATCAAGTTCAAGAAGTTGGAGAAATGGAAGCTCTTCTAATGGAAGTTCGAGAAATAGAAGTTTTGGAATTGTAAGCTCTTCAAATGTAATCTCTTCTAATGAATTTCAAGTATTAATGGAATTGTTATGAAGCATTTTGTCATCTCTCTTGTCTCCATATTATTGCATTTTTGGTTGTGAGTTGGTACGGGTGGTGTGGCCCGTCATCAGTGGTATCAGAGCAGGAGTTCCTGAGAGTGCGGACAGATCGTCGAACGTGAGGCAGTTTGCACCAGGACCTTGAGTTGGGTGAAGTTTGTGAAGAATTTCTTGATTGTGTAGACAGAGCGCCGACTGTGAGGCAGTTTGCACGAGGTTCTTGTTTTGGACAAGATTTGTCTTCTGAAGACTTGATTATGGAGAAGAGAAAGAAGAAGATGAATTTTGTGATTGGATGGATTCTGAGGATTCCTCGACTTGAGAAATATAGAGCAAGAAATCAACAATCATTGTTAGTTGATTTGCAGAAGCAAGTGAATGAATTAGAAGTTGAGTTGCGGAAACAAAGAGCATGTTACCAGAAAAGGGATGTTGATAATTCCTTGGATGTGGAAAAGGAAGATGATCTAGTGGAAGAGCAAGCAGATGAAGAGAAAATTATTTGCGAACCAGAAGTTGAAGAAGATGAAAGAGAAGAGGAAGAGCATGAAGATAACCAGATTTGTATGCCAAAAGTTGATGAAGGTGATTGGAAGACTAAAACAATGGAGGAAGAGTATAGTGCCTTAGTTGGAGATCAAGCAAGTGGAGTAGTTGCGTGCATTTTTGATGACATAAAAGAGGCAAGCAAAGATGAAGATGTCAAACAGGTAAATTCTTATGAATCATGGGATGTTGTCTTTGATATGAGTTTAAAAGATATTGATGATGCTTTGCATGAGGATCTTGTTAGTCATGTGTGGTATGCAAAGGAAGATTGGTATGGTGTTGCTGGGTTTATTACAGGTGTGATTAATTCAACAAGATTGGATGAGGATGAGAGTTATACTTGGATAGAGTTCATTGCGAAGGAGTGTTTTCAGCAGCAAACACTTATTCCAGCTAGGTGTTGGAAAAGAAGAAAAAGGGAAATATATCAGCATCGGATACTTGTTCTAGCTATGTGTTGGAGGAAGAGGAAAAAAAATCTGTCAACAGTGGCTACTTCATTTTGTGAATCCATATTCACAAAATTTTTCCTACCATGGGAGTCGGATGCAGGAGCATCATGCATCAGCAAAAAAAAAATGTGGAAGATTTGCATGTTGGTTTTTCTTTTCCCTATTGAGGTCGTAGCTTGTGGTGAAGATGAAGATGGTGGTATATCATTCTTGTGGCATCAAAGTGTGGGACACACTTTTCTATCTACCAGGGGAGTCTGATGCAGGAGCATCTTGCATGGGAAAATTAAATTATTAGAAAAAAAAAAAAAAGGAAAAAAAAAAAAATTGTGGAGGAGAGAGAAAGTGACGAAAATGGAAGGAAAATAATTAAAAATAGAAAATAGGGAAAGTGGAGAAAAGAGGAATCTCTATTTTCAAGGTGCATGGGTGGCATAAATAGAAAATAATAAAAATAGTTGTCATTCCATTAATCGAGGTGTGTAGGTGGCAAGTTCCTTAAATCATGCATTTAATATTTGTTGGGTGCTTAGTTGTATTTGGGTGGGAATTTAATATTTATTTAAAGGTAGTTGTATTTACCTTTTATCCCACATTGGTTGTGTTTGTAATGTCTTGGGTTAGAAGTGCCTATTTAAGCAAGGCTTATTATCATTTGTAATCAAGTTCAAGAAGTTGGAGAAATGGAAGCTCTTCTAATGGAAGTTCGAGAAATAGAAGTTTTGGAATTGTAAGCTCTTCAAATGTAATCTCTTCTAATGAATTTCAAGTATTAATGGAATTTTTATGAAGCATTTTGTCATCTCTCTTGTCTCCATATTATTGCATTTTTGGTTGTGAGTTGGTACGGGTGGTGTGGCCCATCATCAAGAGTACAAGTGTCAAGTGACATACACAAGATTCACTATACATCACACATGACATGTTCCAAATCTACTCATGAAATAATTAAAAAAACATACATCTCACATTTACAAAATAAACACATCACAATGAGGTTTAAAAATCTTCTAAAGATTCACCTTGGCAGTGTCATATTAACATGTGTTTCTACCTTGTTTCCCCGTTAAGTTTCCAAGGTTCCTTTCCTGCACACTAAACTCAAGCATCGGTAGTCCAATGAAAAATCACATATAAAATACATATAAAAGTAAAGGTACATAATAATTTCATTATTTCACTAGTCACATATAACACATGCCATAATTAACTTTCTATTCTCCATCATTTACATGTAAAGCATTTAATCATTAACCCTAAAAAAAAAACCACATATTACTAACTTTTCCAACAAGATCAAATTCAGCATTTGAATGACATCATAATTCCATTTCTTATCATAATAGTGAAATAATCAATAAATATCCATTAATTCATTGACTAAGCTAATTAAGTCCTAATACATACCATAATGAAAAATCACAAGTTAAATATCATTGAATAAGTAGCAAAATTTAGTGTCCATCAAGTATCAAATATATGTTGAGATATCCAATCCTAAATAACAAAATAGAAATATAGTATCTATGCTATGATGGGTTGGGATGAGGCCTCACAATTAGATCCAAAAGAGTTTGACACAATTGAAGACTATATCACCAAGGCACATGAGCTAAGGTCAATGGTTAAGGATTGTGGAATTACCATAGAGGATGAAAAATTGATCTATAAATTGATGAAAAAACTTCCTCCAGAGTATGCATCATTTTATTCAAGATTCAACACTCATAAGTTGACCTTAGGTTCTTCCTACACCATGCTTTCATTTGATTCCTTCATAGAGATGTTGATGGTAGAAAAATCAAACTTGATGAGCATGGGGATTCTCAAGTCTTCAAAGTCCAAAGCATTGGTGGCTAGTAAAGGGAATCAAGGAAAAGGTTCTAACAAGAAGCAAAAATTATGGCAACAAAGTTCACAACAAGATAAAGAACACTCAACCTCCTCACCACAAGACAACTCCAACAATAAGGAAAAAATTTCCAAGGAGTTTCTTACTTGTGCATATTTCAAAAAGAATGGACATGAAGAACATCATTTTTATAAGAAAGCGATAGATGAACTCAAAAATCTTCTTAAGAAGAATCAAATTGGTCTACCATCAAGAATGACTACTTTATCATGTTCTTCACATTCAGATTTTCATAAAGGAAAGGATCACATGGGAAAAATTCAAGCCTTAGTAGCTACTTCAAGTCAAGATTCAAGGAGATGGCTTCTAGATTCAGGGGCTTCTCACCATATGGCATATTCATAGTCTATGTTTTCATCATTTGACCCTTTTCATAATCCACCTATTTTGATGGGGAATCATACTTACATAAATGTGATTGGAAAAGGAAATATTGATAAAGGGGAGGGATACTTCAAAGATGTGTTGTGTGTACCTCACCTAAGTCATAATCTTCTTTCCATCTATTAGCTCACTCATGGAGATAGAAGGACTGTGGAATTCACACCTGATTCAATTTTCACCAAAGAATTGGAGATTAGAGAGATCATTGCTATGGGGATGGTTGATCATGCACCTAGGCTATAGTACTTCTCAAATTTTGCTCATGATGATGATAGTGATTTCGCATTAGATTCTTTAGCAAATTTTGATCACACTTCTAGTGTTTATTCAGACTTTGAGGAGAACTTTGGCTACTTGAACTTGTGTATTCTCACATGTGATCAAGTTCTTGACCTTCCATTTCTTCTCCTCCTATTGATATTGCATCTACTATTTTTCCAGATGATAGTTGTATTCACATAGCCATGGATTCAACTAATTCAATACAGCAGGATATTCATTGACTTCTAGACTCAGTTCCATGGGATGACTACTTGATAGACATTACATGTTTGTTTGTAGAGTCCTACATTGTAGATTTGGGAGACATTATTGATGACATCTAGTTTCTCTTTGGTGAAGATGATCCTTCTTTAGTTGTTGCAAGGGAACACTTTGACCCTCATCTTCATTCTCTACTTAATCAATCTTTTGAGGTTGACATGATGGTAGATTCCTTTGATACAATAGTTGGAGGAGGTCACTTTATTTTCAAAGGAGATATTTGAGTCTTTGATACATTCTCTACATTCATCCTCGATTGAGCCTGATTTGTCTTTTTTAGTAGAGTGACATAGTACACATGATTTGGAGGAGGTACCTTTTAGTATTGACATGGGGACACTTGAGCAGGTTTCAAAGATTTCATATATTTTGAGATTGCCTCCTACAAATGGGAGAGGCTTCATTAATACACCTTTGGTTCTATTTATTCCTAAGGGTAGGAATGTTTTTCTATGCTCATGGAGAAGATTCTACATTGAGCTTGGAGCATCTACCATAGGTGTACATTCTACATTGAGGGGGGGCTACTCAGTGTCTCTTCCACTTCTTCTCCCTTATGGGGGGGATCTTTTTCTCACATGAGGTCTTCTTCTCTCTCATTTTCTTTTATTGTACTTCTCTCTTTTTGGAGGGGGGTATTTCCCATGTGGTTTTCCCTCTTTCTCCAATTTATGAGAGATTGCATTACATATCTTTGCACTAACATTTTGTACATGGGTACCTAACATGGCCTAGTAGTTGGGAGCAATCTTGCATTATTATATAGCTTTTGTGAGCTTAAGTACATTTCCCTAAGTTGAACTTAAGGGGGGTTTTGGTGTAAATAAGTATTTACTATTTACACTTTACTTAAGTTTACTTAGGTTAATGCATACTCATATTAGTTTTCATGTAGACACCTAACAGTTTGCATATTTATATGAGTTGTCATGTTAACAACACAGTAGTTTTAACTCCAATTGAGCACATGTTGTCTACTACATCTCTTTATGAGCTATGCCTTTACATTCTTATCCTCTCATTGTTGCACATACATTCATGCACAATGGAGGATAATCCACTCTTGGTGGACATGTGTGTTGGTGTAAATAGGTACTTACTATTTACACTTTACTTAAGTTTACATAAGTTAGTGCATTATTTAGTTATTTTATTTTATGTGACACTTAGGAACATGGACACCTTTTTGAGCTGTCATGTTGACAACATAGAAGTATGCAACTCTATTTTAGCACATGGTGTCTACAATACTAGAGTTTGCATCATTCACTAAGTTCTCATATAGACAACATAGTTATTCACACTCCTAATTTAGCACATGATGTCTACAACATTGATTTGTGTGCTACACCATTGTAGGCTTATCCTCTCATCATCGCACTTACTTACATGCTTAAGGGAGGATAACCCATATCTAGTGGACATGTGCTTGGTTGTATCACTTATCATGATGTTGATTCCAAGGCATTGTAGATGCATCTTAGAGGCCTTTATATATAGGCACTCCTAGTGTACTTGTACATTGTATTGAATAATATATAGTTATTCTAATCATACGCTAGTCTATTTTGTGTTTGTGTTTTGAGTTCTTTGGTCTTGGGTGAATTCTACCCTAAGGAAAATTCTTAAATAGTATCAAAGCTAAGGGAGATACTCGTCACATAGTCATTGGAGGCCTTGTTGCTTCATCTCTCAAAGGGACCCAATTCAGATCTGGAGCATCAGTAGCAATTGGGAGCATCTAGAGCCGAAGTAGACCTTGCCCTTGTGTCTGGAATGATGATTCAGTGAAGATTGACTATAAATTTTCCTATTTTAGGCCATAGTCAACCATGAGGCAAATTTTTTTTGCAAACCAGAAACCTAAAGGCTTGATTTGCAAAGCTGGGTATGGTCTTTTGTTGATCTGTTAAATTTATTTTTTGTATAAGTTTAATTCTACAATTTCTCTATATATTTTTCAAAAAAAAAAAATTCAAATTATTAGCCTAGGCAGAGAAATTTTTTAGCATGAGTACTGAGCAATCACATCCTGGCCCTGCGTAGTGTAGAATATTTTGTAGGTATATTCTATTATTGGCATCTAAATCACCAGACTCCACAATATAGCCAAGTCTTCATAACCTAGTAGATGGGCTTATACACTGGAGGGTTCACATCAGTGATCACTTCCACTGCATTTGGCTTTGTTTGGTTTAATTGGTGCGTGTGTTATTTTTAAACAATATGATGTTGAAAATCCTAGCTGTATATGTGGAATGTGGCCTCAAACTTCACACACACACACTTCAATGTAGTCCTTACTTTCAAAATCATCCTGGAATGGACATGGGATAGTTCATCCAAGAGGTTCGACTATTTTGCCCATTGCTTTCTATCAAAAGGATTTTGCCTATTTATGCTCTCAGAGTTGAGATGCAGGAAACCAAACCTTTTTAGAATGAAGGGTTTAAATGCAATTAAGTCTATATTGAATGCAATTATTCTATATGAGATATGAAATTATTCTAAGAACATATAAAATAAACTAGATTATATGGATGCATGTTAAAGCTATATGATATTTAAGCTAAGAAATGAAAGCTTATGCTAATAATGAGTGAGTGAGTGCATGATTTAGTAGAGATTCGATATAAATTCCATTCAACCTTCATAATGAGGAATTATGAGCCCCTTAAATAGAATCTAGAAATAAATCAATGGTTGGGATCAACCTTGATGGATAGTTAGGATTAGATAGAAGATTTAGTTAAAATGGAAACTTCCTTTTGCAAGTGAAGTGAACTATTTCAAATCTAAGTGTGATGAGTAGTTAACTGAACTTGTCAAAAGTGTGAGAGCAAGTTAACTAGATTGATTCCAATTTTGAGAAGTAGTTCACTAAGAATTTCCATTTAGAACTAAAGAGAGGATTTTGAAGATATTATTTAATTTAATAGGTGAGATATGACCTCACAAATACCTTTTTCATTTAATTGAATGATCTAATTCAATTAATTAAAGTGGGCATAATATTAAATTAAATATTTTAATTCCCAAGTACATTAGCCTTAGGATATGATTTAATTTAATTAAAGTGTAAACACTTCAAATTAAATCAATTATTAATCAGATAGGTTTAATGTGACTAATACGAGTCAATACTTTTAGGAATTAAATAAATAGCATGATTAATGTAGATCAGGGTTTTCTACATTTGACAATTAGGTCAAGTAGTGAGAATCAGAACTAGAATAGCTTATTGACATAGGACTTTAGAATTAACCAGAATAGACTAGAATTAGTGATCATGGCAATGAGCCAATTTTGGGGTATTACATTTTGCCCCTCTTTGAATGAATGTGCGAGCAACATGTTTGATTCAAAGAAAATCATTAAAGTTTGATGCATAGATCAAGAAATAAGATTAGTTCTGGAGTTGATGTCATGGAGATCAATTGATAAGCTTTTAAAGACCATCTCTAGAATGGAGCTTAATCCCAAGGAATCCAAGTAGAACACCTAGATACCTAAATCAATAAGAATTTTAAAGGTTCTTCAGAATGAAGCTTAACCTTTGAGGATCTAGATAGAACATCTAGATACCTGAGATTTGATAAGCATTCAAAAGACTATATCCAGAATGGAGCTTAATCTTTAAGGATCCAGATAGAACATTTAGATACCTGAAATTGATAGCATTTAAAAGATTATCTCCATAATGAAGTTTAACCTTTAATGATCCAGCTAGAACATCTAGATACCTAAAATTGATAGCATTTAAAAGATTATCTCCAAAACAAAGCTTAACCTTTAAGGATCTAGATAGAACATCTAGATACCTAAAATTGATAGCATTTAAAAGATTATCTTCAAAATAGAGTTTAACCTTTAAGGATCCAGATAGAACATTTAGATACCTAAAATTGATAACAGATAACAAAATCAAATTATGAGTCATAGAATCATCCCTAGAACGGGGCTTGATCCTCAAGAGTTGGGGTTTAGATTATCCTGATACCTAACCATCAAACTTTTTATAAGATGTGATAAATGACCCCAGAAAGAGGGGAATAAGATGCCCCGAGTGATGAGGACATAAGATGGGAACAAGATACCTCAAGTAATAAAGATTCAAATTGATTTTGAAATTTAAGTTCAGTGATGTAATCATCCTACCCCCTCGGGAGTGAAATTGAAAGATGACACACCAAAAATATGATGTAAAGCAGTACGTTGAGTGATATAGAAGAAATACAAGATTCAACAGAATGTAGGAGAGATCAAAATGATCAAAAGAAATTTGGAAGTTGATCTGAAGTGATTTCAAGGTCCAAAAGACCAAGTTTTACCAATAATTAACCAGAGTTGACTTTTTTGAGAATTAATTTTGAAAATTTGAATAATTTTGAGTTGAAAAGATTAGAAGATTCACAAAGTATTAGAAAAATTAGGACTGCACAAGTGTTTGATTGTGTCGGTCCCAAAAATTTAAAACACATTTTTGAGCTGCTTAGGTGTGTTAGATTTCAAATTTGATCCCAAAAATAGATTTAGAACGGTCAAATTAGCTAGGGGGTGATTTTTGTGCAAATTGGAGCACTTTGGAAAATTAGGTCAAACCCTATATAAGGGCCCAGGGGGTCATTTTCAAATCATTTGTGTCTTTTGTCTTTAGTGAATAGGAGCTTTGAGAGGAAGATGATAGTCTCCATGTGATATCACCATTTTGAGCACTCTCGATGACACAGACAGCCAACGGACTACGGACCACCAGTGAGTGGTTGATAACCTTTCTTCATACTTTTGTTTTGACACATTTTGAGGTCATTTAGTGCATTTTTAGCATGTTGTAGGAGGTCACCAATTGGTTTTCACGCGAGACCATCCTTTCTTGTGCAAATCCAATCTCTTCTCACGCAAAGATTCACCAACCCATTATTTCTTCACGCACGCCAATGGGAATTCTTGCATGGGAGATACCCACTTCTCACACAAGAAGCATAGAAATTTGGGTGAACTTTGCTCAGGTTTTCATCACCTTTCACGTGAAATCATCTTTTCTCATGCAAGGACTTGATTTCTTGTGTGAAGATGCACAATCTCATGGGAAGAAATGAATTCTCATGTGAGGAAATGCATCTTCACACAAAAATCTATGACAACATGTTAATGAAAACTTGAATTTTTTATGTTTTAGCTTCAAATTTTCATTTATTTTGTCATCATTTTGACTTCTCGAGCGAGTATTGACTATTTTTGCATTGTTGTTGTTCATGTGTGTAGGAGATTTTTGGTGATGTTACATTTTGATCGCATTATCTGCCATATGGAGCTCTATTGCAGAGCCTTGATGTTGTAGACATGGCACACATTGATAGATTAGGTCTCACCTCCCTATGCTAGATCCTAGTAATACTAGTGAATCATGGCTTGCTAACTACCTTAGTTGAGCATTTCCATTCGAAAACAAACACATTTGACTTGCCACAGGGAAAGATGATGATCACTCCTAAGGACATATATAAGATATTGCATATCACTTTCCATGGGCCAAGAGTGGTCTATGACATAGTACCCTAGGTAGGTACAGAGGCATTGTGTGCCATCTTCCAAAGACAGCTAGTGATAGGATGATCCATCACCTAGGATGAGCTCATTCATACATATGGCCAAACACACAAGTTGGTTTCAGTTTTGGCTATATTTATGAGTTGCATCCTAGTACCAAATAGAGGACAACATGGGTTAGAGTGTGGATGGGGGGTCATGCTACCGTGTATGCTTTATTCTCTCAAGTGATTCACATGGGTCCAATGCATGCTGGCACACATGTTCTATGAGATGCATGAGATCGTTTATCATGAGTGGAAGAGCATGGTTGCCAAAGTTTATGTTTTACAGATTTGGGCATGGGAGCATCTACCCATGATGAGGCTCATTTTTTAGGATGCCCATGACCCTATAGAGCCATTCATATGCAAATATAGGGGGCAGATCACCTAGGTTGGCTTGGGTAAGATGGATCATTGGAGGACCCATCTCAATGACCTAGTCTCCATTGTATGGCAGCCTTGGCGAGAGACGAAGGATTGGGATGATGCTCTGAGAGAGCTAGGTTGGATGTTCTGCTCACGGCTACTAGTGGGTACGACCACGTAGATTATTGAGAGATTTTCTATTACACAGGTGTGGAGGCAATATGGGTAGCCACAAGATGTCTCCCAAGAGTATTCTACCAATGCGAGGGTAGCCCAAGAACTAATGCGAGGATGGCCATCAAGATTAAATTCTAGGTGAACTATGATTGATGTGTACAACCTAGTTGCAGCATAGTGGGATTACCTTCTAGAGGTATCAGATGCAAGGGTGATGCCAGCATATCAGGCATATCTTATCAGTCACCCCTTCCCATGCTTCCTAGATCCCCTAGGGATAGCAGCACTAGCTCCCTAGCAAGCACTAGTATAGGGGTCTATACAAAAATAGTAGCCACCATAGTAGCATAAGCCATAGGGTCCACCACCATAGGTGAGATAGAGGGTGTGATAGGTCCAGATTCCCCCATGGTAGATGGGGTCAGACCCAAGTACGGGAGGTAGTGGTGGAGAGTAGGGTCAGTGATAGAGGGCGAAGGTGGAGAATTAGGCACCCATAGAGTAGGCATCTAAGATGCTAGATGAGATGTAGGAGTAGCCTATAATTGGACCATAGGATGCACTATGGTAGGCCTCCTAATAGTTGGGAGATCTACAGATTCAAGTGGCTGTTAGGGATGCATGGATCTCTGAGCAAGATCAGGAGATCCAGAGGTTACGAGATCAAGTGTAGGCTCTCGAGCAGAGGGCAGAGATGTTGCAAGATGAGGTCTGATTGTAGATAGCCCAAGTGGCCTACTATTTTGTAGCATACTCAAAATGGTGCCTAATGAGGCTCAGTAGGTGCCTCATTTCTCATAGTATGCCCAAGACTCCAGAGGTGCATGCCTGCTAATGATACTAGACATGTTGCCTCATCCTCCTCCTCTTGCCAAAGGTGATGGTGCAGGTCAGACTTAGGCATATGATACTCTTAGCACCAATTTTGATTCTGGATATGTATTGATTGGTGTGCCAGCACCATTTTGTATCAATTTTGACCGATAGCACTCAAGTAGCACTCATTTTTTGTACTCACACATTCTTCAAGATTTATATGGGATTTTGAACTGAGTAGCATTGTGTTCATGTCATTTTCATTGTCTGTCTTTTCCTTTGATGTATATGAGACATTTATATGATGATTATGAGATGTAAAATGTGATGTAATGGATGTATATTTGATGTTATGTGACTTGATTATGAAATGTAAATGACATGAGTGTACAGATGTAATGCATATGGAAATGAACTAACATTTCATGAAGCATTGTATGTTTTTTCTTGACAGTGATAGGTATCCCCTTGAGGAGTGCATGAATACAAACCAAAGAACCAAATGCTTGTGCAGCCATGGAGAATCTTGATACATTTGAAGAGATCCACAATCCCCCATTACAAAGGATGGAAACAGAGTTGCAATTGAATTGCGTGCTTATGCAAGTGAAGTATGCAATGCAAGACTATGTTAAATGCAATCCTAGGTCTGGTTACCAAGCCTTGACAATTTATCATCACTGAACATAGGATGAAATCCCATATGTCATACAATTTCCATTGACATTGCAATCATGGGAATATGAATAGGATGTATGTTATAAGTTTGTTGAGATTAAATGTAAGCATTCAAGGCACAAGAAGCTAGAATGACTAGAACATTTTTTCCTTTTATTGTAGCAAGTTAACATAAGCATCAAAACATAAATTTTAGGATGACCAGAATGTTGCTTGCATGACAGACACACCAAACACACAAGAGATCCATCTTATGCTAAGTATTTAGTAAGTATTCTGTCTACAATGACCCTTACATTCATAACCTGAGATAGAACTGTGCTAGGTATACTTGTAGTGACCCATATGTTCACTTACTAGGGCAAGTATTAGTATTTATTGTAGCATGAAGAGTTCATTCCAATAGACAAGGAGAAGAACCAATTTTATTGATATATTCATATAAAAGGAGTCAAGGTACACCTAGCCATCTAATACAAGATGGAGACTCTTATAGTGGACACCCCTCTTATAGGAGTATGTCAACTAATTGGAACTAAATCACAGACAAAAATCAAAGAATAGATCATGCCCCTAGTCATTACTTCTCTAGTTAGAATGACATCATCAAGTTGCTCGAGGAGACATGATAAAGCAAAAAAAAAAAAAACAAAGAAAATGCTTAGCATATCCAAATAAGTATGTCATTTTAAGTTCAATGTTTGTCATGATTGATGTTAAGTGTCAGTGTCTAAAACATGGATGAAATAAATCTCTTCAATAGGGTGACAATAGTAGGCAAAAGTAGTTAGAACGACTGGTGACTAAGGTCAAGGAGGAATCTTCAAGGTGAAGAACCTAAGAGGACTGAGCAATAGTAGACAGACATAGCCAGAATGCCTAATGACTTATGCAAGAGAGATCTTCCATAAAGGAATCTTGAAATGTGACCCAAGCAATAGTAGGTAGACATAGCTGAAACAACTAGTGACTATTGTGAAAGAGATTCGATGAGTCAAATCTTGACAAAGAGTGACACTGATGACAGTAGGTAGACATAGACAAAATGACTGGTCACCATTGCAAAAGAGATTCTATGAGGAAAATCTTGAAAAGAGTGATACTGGCAATAGTAGGTAGACACATCAAGGACCACTGGTGACTATTGTACAAGGTTCGTATGACACTAAAGGGGAATGCCCTCAAGTTGTGATAAGACTCAATCCATGGATACATGAGAAGAAAGTAGGAACAGCAATAAAACAACTATAAAGATAGCTAAAAGATGCACTACAAGATGGAGCATTGGGAACAAGAGGTGCCTGTTTACAAGGATTTAACCTTCTTGGTAGAACTTCTCTTTTTTTACTACCCTGATGCTTGTTTCCAAGTTTTCACCAATGGCACGTTTTATGTTTTTTCAATTTTTTTTGTATTTTTCTCTTTTTGATTTTTTTGTATTTTTTGGATTTTTCAAATTTTTTGGTGTTACCAAGGTGCCTATTGCTAGGTTTTCACCAAGGTAATGATTTTTTTCTAGACCTTTTCTAATTTTTTAGGATTTTTTCAAGACATATAGATATGTACAAAGAGCTACTAAGATTAGATCAACTATAGAACTACTTCAAGTGGAGAGTGTTGACAGGTTCTTTGAGCACTTCTCCCTCAGCTGTGGAAAGCTGCTAAGCACCAGATCCATACACTATAGTAATGATGTAAGGACCAAGATAGTTTGGTTCAAACATCCCTTTTTGGGCTTGTTGTTTTTTATTCTTAGGGTTCTCTCTTAGGATGAGGTCACCCAGTTGTAAGTCATGTGGCCTAACTTTCCAATTATAGCTTCTTGACATTCATTGTTGATAAGCTTAGAGATGATCACATGCCACTTGTAAATGTTCATCTAGTAGCACTAGCTCTTGAAGCTGACCTATCCTATAATCTTCAATAGTAATAAGGCCTTTCATAGATATTCTCAAGGTAGGAATCTCAACCTCTATTGGAATCACAACATCCGCTCAATAAACCAAAGCAAAGGGCATCATACCTGTTGGAGTCCTGATGCTTGTCCTATACACCCACAAGGTTGGATTAATCTAGAGGTGCCAGTCTTTCCCAAATTTGTTCACTATGTGATGAAGGATCTTGAGGATTTCCTTATTGGATGCCTTAGCCTGGCCATTACCCTAGGGATAATAGATAGAAGACCAATATTGTGTGATTTTGAATCATTTGCATAGTTCCTTGAGGTCTTTATTTTTGAACTATCCTCCATTGTTACTAATGATTAAGGACAGTACACCATACTTGCAGATGATGTCATGTGTGATAAAGAGAGCTATAATTTTTCCATTGGTGGCTATGAGAGGTACTACCTCTACCCACTTCATGAAGTAGTTTGTAGCTGTGATAATGAACTTATATCCAATAGAAGAGGTTGGGTGAATCTGACCTACGAAGTTGAAGGCCCATTTTTGAAATGCCCACATTGTAGTAGAGGGAATCAGCTCTCTAGCTAGAGCATGGATCAGATTCACATGGAGCTGACACTACTTGTAGGACCTAGCATACTTGATAGCTTCTTGCTCCATTTTAGGCCAATAGTAACTAGCTCTAATGAGTTTGTGAGCTAGTGTCAAACCATTTGAGTGGGATCCACAAATGCCCTCGTGAACATCAATTAATGCACATTTGGACTTTTTAGGTTCTAAACACCCAAGGAGTGTTCCATCAAGACCTCTCCTATATAGGTCATCAACAATATTGGCATATTGTGAAGCATTATAGATAAGGTAACATTTCTCATTCTAGGTTAGACCTTTCAAAATGGTTTGATTATAGAAATAAGAATAGATGTGATAGTAGTGAGATGAGTCTTGTCCTACAATAGAAAAAATCATCCTAGAATTAGGGGTGTTGTAGGTTGGGCAGTGTAATGTTTTCACCAGGAACTCATATTGGAGATCATTTTCAAGCATCTATAGCAAGGAGGCCAAAGTAGCCATAACATCAACCACTTTATTGTCTACATGAGAAATTTATTGAAAGGTGATGTGCGCAAAATACTTCTTCAAGTCATCAACCATGCATTTGTAAGGAATTAGTTTCTCATCCTTTGTTTGATACACATCATTAACCTAGTTGATTACAAGTTGAGAGTCTCCAAAGATGTCTAACTGATCCACTCTCCATTCAACTACAATTTTCATGCCATTAATCAAAGCCTCATATTTAGAAATGTTGTTTGTACAAGGGAACATAATCTTGTATGCTTTGGGAAATGAATATCTCTGTGGTATTATGAAGAGTAATCTAGCACTAGATCCCTATTGTGTGAAGGACCCATCGAAGAACATGAGTCACATTTGGTGTGTGAGTGTCAGAATTGACTCATTAGATAAATCAATGTTCATTGGTAGGAGACTTTGCATAGGTGCATCTGCTAGTTGATCTACAATTGCCTGTCCCTTGATAGCTTTGCATTCAACATATTGAATGTGAAACTCGCTGACTATCATAAACCACTTAGCCAATCTTCCTGTGAGAGTTTCCTTACTGAGAAATTACTTTAATGGATCTATTTTAGCTACTAGTCATTAGTGTGGGCAAGCATGTAATGTCTGAACTTCTGGTAAGAAAAGACAACTACCAAGAAATCTTTCTCAATGATGTTATAGTTTCTCTCATAAGAGATCAGTGTGCGACTCAAGTAGTAAATAGCTCTCTCCTTGTTATCATTGTCCTCTTGAGCTATTAGGATTCCTAGAGATGCTTTAGTTTCTGAAATGTACAAAATCAAAGGCTTCCCATAGATAGGAGGCATTAGGATTGGTGGATTGGCAAGATATTGTATGATCTGTGTTAAGCTTCACTCACAATCCTGACTCTAGTTGAATTTCTCACCCTTATGTAAATTCTTTGTGAAGGGCTATGATCTATCTACCAACTATGAGATAAACCTACAAATAGATTGGATACTTCCTTGTAGCCCTCACATCTAGCTAATTTTTTGAGGTGGAGGCATAACCATAATTACTTGAACCTTCTCCAAATCCACCTTAATTCTTTTTGCCGATATGATGTATCCTAGCAACTTTCCTAATGTGACACCAAATGTGCATTTCTTAGGATTGAGCCAAAGACTGAATTTTTTTATGCGATCTAGGATGGGGCCCAAATCTTGCAGATGAGTATTACACTTTGCACTTTTGACCAATGTATCATCCATGTAGTCCACCATGGTCTTATGCATCATATCATGGAAGATTGTAGTTACTACTCTCTGATAGCTCACACTAGCATTTTTCAAGCCAAATGGCATTACTTTCTAGTAGAAGGTTTCCCATGCACAAGTAAAATCAATCTTCTACTAATCTTCTGGCACAATTTTTATCTTATTGTAACTAGAAAACCCATTTGTTAGTGAGTACATCTCATAGCTTACCATCATGTCCACTGTCATATCAATGTTCAGAAGTCAAAAATCATCCTTTGGACATGCTAAATTGAGATCATGAATGTCAATACAAACTCTAATAGATTTATCATGCTTGGAGACTAGGACAATATTGGATATCCATTTAGAATAATCAATTGCATGGATGAAACTAGCTTTTAGAAGCTTCTCTAGTTCTACTTTGACGAGCAATGCAACATGAGGATACATTTTTTGAAGTTTTTGTTTAACTAGTTTGATGCTTGGTGCGATGGACAAGTGATGAATGATAAGATCTGGATCTAGTTCTAGCATGTTAGAATATGTCCAAGAAAAATTTATCTTCTTCTCTTGGAAGAAGGCAATGAACTCTTCCTTTTCTTTAGGGGATAGTGATTGTGCCAAATGTATCATATGAGGATGTTC
The DNA here is from genome assembly GCA_028749045.1 of Cupressus sempervirens. Classification (NCBI taxonomy): domain Eukaryota; kingdom Viridiplantae; phylum Streptophyta; class Pinopsida; order Cupressales; family Cupressaceae; genus Cupressus; species Cupressus sempervirens. Next base: position 239,944,178 of record CM053788.1, on the reverse strand, counting down.
TTCTATACCCAAGTTAATTGGTTGTGTCCACTCTATCAACACTAATGATCTCTCTTGAAAGTGACTTGGAAGTGCATCAAATATCTCATCTATAGACGACTCAAAGAGGTTTTCAACCTTGGATACATCTTTTTTTTTTACTTTTTTGGGCTCTGACACTACCACAATGTGGTTTTCACCTTCAAACCTTTTGTATTTTTTATTTTTAATTGTATGAATGAGATATTTGATGTTAGCTTTAGTCATGTTGACACTCTATTCATTGGTGGAAGACGTTATAGGTTTGATAATGTTTAGATAGCAAGCAAAAGCATAGTCATTCTAGAATGTGGGGACTTCACTAGATGCATTAGGGTTCCAATCTATAAGCCTGGGATGTGTGAGTGAAAGAGTAGTGACAGGGTCAATTGTGTTCATGGTATAGTCATTAAGTGCTTGGACCAACAATTTGAGACCCACGGTGACTTTGTCCATAAGTGTGTTCGAATGCCTCTGAGTACTAACGTCAGTAATTGATGACTCTAGGACACTAGCTAGATTAGACCCATCCAACCTAACCCTAGATGTTTCATGCACTTAGATTTCATTTTCATAGACATGAACTTGGTCAATGTCTTTATCAGTAGTTGCTTCTGAAAGAGAGTCACACTCATATTCCTTAGAACCAGTGCTACATGGCGAGAGACTCTAGAACTCCCCAATAGTGATAGGGACATACTCACCTTCATCATTTGGGTTCTTACATAGGTACTCATACATAATGACTGACTAGACTCTCCCTTTTTTGAATAAGCTTTGGGTTGATCAATATTTTCCTCAGAAGAATCACTAGTATCATCAACAGTGCTGACACATGGCCCAAAGTCATCTAGCTTAGCAAAGAATTTAGCAAGATCATGAGGGCTAGGATAAGGATAGGGATCCTCATTGTCAGATTATTCCTCTTGAGTATCTGACTCAGCTTGTGACTCCTTTCTAGATGAATTCTCAAGTTTCAATATGAATTTTTTAGCCCCCAAATGGAAGGGAACCTTCTTAAACCCTAGACCACTTGTATCATTGTTTCTTTGAGCTATTGCCTTGATAGGATCAATTAGGCCATTGTTATTGCACCTAATAGGGCCAATTCCTTTGTAGTCAAAATGCTTTATGAGCCTAAGACTAGGCCCATATTTCTCAAGAGTGATCTCTAGAGCTTATTTTGTTAAGTCTACTAGAGTCTCTTCTCTGTAGAGCCACACATCAATGGCTCTATTTTCACTTTCATCCTCTAGGGGAACTGTAGCCTTGATAAAAGTGCCATTATACTTGGTTTGAGATGTCAACACAAATAGCTTCTTTTCTGCTAAGGGTCTCCCATAATGACAAGGAGAGTCTAGAAGACATGTTAATGATAGCACTAGTTCAATATGGTACTCTCCCATGCCAATTTCTTTTAGTTTGAATGATTGCTCGATTTCTTTCAGCTTGTTGCCATGATAATTAGTGGATTCCCTATTAGTGGGGACAAAAATTTTAGTAGCTTTAAGCATATTGTAGGTATAGCTAGTAGTGGTAGGAATGACCTCGGAGCCATGAAATGGGAATTTGATGCATTGGTGGTATGTGGATGGCACAGCACACATTTCATGTATCCATGGCCATCCTAGCAAAATGTTATAAGCCAAGGGAATGTCAAGCACTTGATAGGTGACATCCCATTCTACAAGACTAATGTAAATTGGTAAGACCACAAGACTTAGAGACTTTCATTCAACTTCATCATACACTTTGATAGTGATCTTGCATCAAGGATCAATAGAGTCCTCAGAATAATTCAATTGTCTAAGCAAAGCATTAGAGACAATGTCCGACGAACATGTGTCTGATGTATCATGACCTCAATGTGTAGAGGTTGATTGTGTGGGTGACTTAGTGAGTTATCATCCTCCTCAAAGAAGGACATAAAATAATGTGAGGTTAGGTGAACTACCATAGATTGAAATCACTCAAGATCAAGATCTTGAGGAATGTTTGTCTTAGTGAGGGCTTTTTCCAGAATCTGCCTATGAGTAGGCGAGATTTTAAGAAGCTTGAAGATGGAGATTTGAGCATTAGTTTGTTTCAATTGATCGAGAAAATTATAGCTAGTAATTGTTGAATTCATTGGGAGTTTTGCACCTTTTCCATATAGACCAGCTAGGGCTTTGTTTTTATGTTTTTCAAGATTAGGAGTAGAAGGTGCAAGGCCTTTGAGCACCAACTTGGAATGAGAACACATGACAACATTAACACAATGTTGTGAAGGTGTGTTGTCTATTACATTGGAAGTAGGGCCCCTAAAGAAAAAAAGCATCTTGGGTTTATCATCATCTTTCTTGCCCTTAATAGTGATGATGTCACAGTATTCAAAACCTATAGGTTCAACCATGTTGATCACATTGTCATCATTGGAGTATGCATAGTTGACATTGTTGTTAAGTTTTGGTTTTGAACTCTCTCCTTTTTCATAAGCTAGGAAAGGCTCTTTGAACACCTTGTGATTTGAGTTCTTGTTATGTCCATCTACCACAATGTCACCAGCATCGATCATGTCTTGAACTTTGTGATGCAAGTTTATGCAATTGCTAGTTTTGTGTCCTTTATTTTGCTAGTACTCATAGAATGTAGTTTCACTCCACCATGGTGGATGTGGTTGTGGATCATAAGGGTGAGAGTTGTCCAATGGAAAAATAAGCTTGTTTTGTAACAATGTTTTGTAAACCACATCCAAAGGTTCACCCAGAGGTGTATACTCTCATTTAGGATGTGTGGTCCATGAGTTTCATAGTTTGTTAATAGATTTCTTATTGTCAGGTGTAGGTTTCTCAACATTTTTTGCCACATTGAGGCCATTCGTGAGATTAAAGGCTACCTTAACAAGTTTGGGAGTGACATTGTCAACAACCCCATCATGTACAATTTCTCAGTTCTTGTTGACATACTTGTTTTTGTCTTTGTTGGAGGTAGAGCCTTCTTAACCATAAATTCCTCTACGCAGATGGCTTGTGTGATCATGTCTTCAAAGGTACACGGACCTTGAAATTGGACTCTATACCATAAATCAAGTAGGAGATTGTCAATGAAGATATCAAGCTTTTCTGTCTCTAGAATCTTACATGAATATTTAGTGTATAATTGTCTCTACCTCTAGAGGAATGTGAGGAAGGGCTCCCAAAATTTATACTTAAGGTTACATAGATCTCAAATATTGATAGGGTGTTGAATGTTATGAGAATACTACTAGACAAATGAGTTGGCAATTTCATCAAATGTCTTGATACTGGGAGGCAAGTGTGAGAACCACTCCAGAGCCTGATCACCTAGACTTTTAGGGAATAAATGCATGAGGTATGTCTAATTATGCATAAATTCCATTGATAATGCACCAAATTCCCACAAGTGATCTTGGGGATCAATGGTTCCAAAGTATTTTTCATACTTAAGTAGTTCTACTCCTCTTGAGAAAGGAGGCATGTCTATGTGCTTGTCAAATGGAAATGGACAAAGAGCATCTAAGAGGTATGTTTTAGCAGGTTTGTCCTTCTCTTGCATCATCTGAGC